>OOIL02006885.1:147413-157483 GCA_900332095.2 Cuscuta campestris | reverse complement strand
GCAAATCTCCGGGGAGACCACGAAGCATCTGAAGAACCAATTGATGTTGGGACACCGGGGCATCAACATCGTCTAGCCAATCTGCGAGATTTTGCAGATGTTGACAGTAGGCCGCCATGGTGGTGTTGCCTTTGACAGTGGTACGGAACTCGTGCTCCAGTTGCATGGCACAAGCATTCTTGTTGTCGTGAAACAGATCATGAATAACTTTCCAAAGAGCAGAAGCGGTGGAGACAGAAGAGATAACCAGATCTGAGACTTCGTCGGAGATGGTGGATAAGATCCATCCCTGGAGGAGAGCGTCGAGTTGGAGCCACTCATCATCGTCTTCAGAGAGAGGGACGATGGAGCCATTGATGTAGCCTTGGAGATTGAATCGGCGCACCAAGAGGAGGAAAAGGCGACTCCACTTTTTGTAGTTCGGTTGAGAGAGGCTGAGAAGAACCGGAACATGGAGTTTGACATTAGAGATCGTCGTGAAGGCAAGATGAAGGGTTTTTGCCGGACTGGAGTTGGAGGTAACCTCGCTTTCGGCCATTAGAGAGAAGAGAGCCGAAGGGAGAAGGGGGGGGAGTGCCGCCGCTGGGGAACTGCCGACGTCGAAGGAGGGACGGCGGGGCGGCGCTGTGACTGCCGCGAGGGAGAGAAAGAGCCGAGAAGTAGGGTTAGGGTTTTTTTTTGTTTAATTAGGCTCCGATACCATGAAGAATTATGATTTTCATTAATTGAAAGAGTTGTGATTACATGTATATATATAAGGGGAGTCTCAATCCTAATCAAGGTAGGAGAGACACAAGTAAGGAAACTTATACAAATAAGGTAAGGGAATAATACAACATATTAAATATATACAATATATTTAACACTAATTACGGAGTACATTGTCACTCCCAAAGAGTCTATACTACGTACCATTGCAAAATCATATAATTACACAGCCTAATAAATTTGCTCCATTACCATGTATTATAGAGGGTGTTTCTGGCTCTGTGCTTGTGTTTATTAATTATTGGTGATAAATAATTTTAAACTTATAAACTGGATATAAGTTAAATAATTTTTTATGAAAGTAAAATTACTTAAATGATAGATAAATCATTTGGAGATATTCATAAAAGGTGAGGGATGTTTTATAAATAATTTAGTCAAAACAAAGGAATGAACAAACTTGCTAAAAAAGGAGGTATACCTACATATTTTTTCTGACTTATAAGCAGCTTATAAGTCAAATTATTATAAACATAAAAAATATGTCATTAGCTGACTTATTAGTTAAAATTAGCTTATAAGCACAGAGAAACATCACATAGTCGTTTTACGATAATTTTTTTAATTTGTGTGTTTTCAATGACTATTTGATAAAATAAAATATTTTTGCGACATCTTGTTTTAATTTGTAGTTTAATTTTCTACACCAGTTCACAAATAAAATAATTTAATTTCAAAAGATACATAATACGGCAAAAATCCATAATTAATACTCCTTCTGTCCCTAAGTAGATTACAATTTTTTTCTGTATCTCCTCTCGATAATTTTTGTTTGTTTACGCGATTTCATTAAGTGTTTAATAAAATAAAATATTCTTGTCACCTCTTGTTTTGTAGAACTTTTGACGTAGTTTTTTAATATGTAATTTTTATATCTTATCGATATACCAATTTCTAAATAAAATAATTTCAAAAAGTATGAAAGTTTACTCTGTAACTCGCAATTTTTAATCAAATTAGGGATGGAGGGAGTATAGTATTTTACACGATGTTCAGAGTGAGACAATTATTAAAATTAAAGAAGAGTGAATAAATAAAAAGAAGCGAATAATCCACTAGTAGAGAGACATACCTGAGCAGAAGTAGTGATCAGTAAAAAATCTGATGTACATAAAATAGCATCATCTTCTTGTTCAGGATTTTGCAGAAGAATAATCACAGACCTCTCCACTCACTCCTTTCCTCCAGTCCCATCCACACAGTTGTCATCATAAAGCCAATACAAGTACTCCCTTCGTCCCAAATTATTTGCAACGTTTGATTTTTCAGCAATCGCGCGAATTTTTGTTTATTTCTACGTTTTCATTGGTTATTTGATAAAATAAAATATTCTTGACACCTCTTATTTCGAAGAACTTTTCATGTAGCTTTTTTATATGTAAATTTTATTTTTTATTTCTATACCAATATGTAAATAAAATGAAATGAAAAACCTTGATATTTTGCCTCAGGAATACAAATGTGACAAATATTTACAGACTGAGGGAGTATTATTCAAAAAAAAGTGAAAAAATTACACGACTTTGTACCCCAAGTTGCACACTGTGTGTATCATAAAAATTTGTCATATGGAAATAAACTACATTTCAAAACGAATCCAATTATATACATTATACTCCCTCCGTCCCATAAAGTGTTACCCATTTTGACTAAAGTTGAAATTAAAGGATGGATAATTTTGTGTTGATTTTCCAAAAATATCCTTGATGTGATGGGTAAAAATAGGATGTGATGTGTAGATTATTAGGAAAAAGGTATGACTTGATAGTTAGGGTTTGAAAAAGTAAGGGGTAAAAATGATTTTTTAATAGAAATGGGTAAGGGATTGTATGACACAATTTTTTTGAAACATGTAAATCTTTTTGGGACGGAGTGAATACATTATAGTTTAATATAGTGTTCTTATAATTAATGGTCAGGGTTAGCATAAAAGTCAAACTAGGCATTTGGGAGAAGGAATCTCTTTTAAACTACATCAAGTATTTACATATTGAAAAGTAATTACACTAATTACATGACTATGTTATTGCACTAATATAGTGAAAGAGACCTGGCATATTCTTCGTACACCTATTCTCCCTAGACCCTGCCCGATAATCTAGCGAGTTATCGACAATGTTGTTGATGCAAAATATGGCAAGCCCATACCTCCTCGTCGTAGCCTCGATGCTCGACAGCTCGACATGAATTTTGTACGACGATAGATAATTACATCTCAAAAAAGAGATTCGACCAATAGGCGTTTATGGCGGATGCAGCATCATCAAGATTCTCACCTTCGAAACGAAAGCCATGGCTGGACGGATGGGAAAGTCCGATCCAGTACATGAACTTTCTTTGTATGTGAATCTTGATGATGCTACGTCTGCAAACAACGACTGCATATTTTATTATGATGATGAAGATGATGAAGGAATTTACTGAGTATATGTAGATAATGATAATAGGTAATAAAAAGCTTTGGAAGAATAAGTGAAAATAAAAAATGGAATGAAGAGCTTATGAGCTTTATCGGGTGGTTAGGTTAAAGTGGGGGCGGCGGCGGCGGCGGCTGAGAAGCAAAGTAAAAGGGTTTGACGGCGGAGGGAGAAGAGATGGATCGAGTAGGTGGAAGCTAGGGGAAAAGTCTATTTATATAGGGGAGTACTCCTCCATCCTTTTGAATTCTTAACACATGATTTTAAGAAAAAAATACTCCCAAAAACTTTGACCTAAACTTTTTATATTATTTTATACTCCCTCCGTCCCGAAAAACATAGGAGTTTTGATTTTAAAGAGAAATTTAAGGGTAGTGTATTTTGGTATTGAATTTCCAAAAATGTCTTTTGATGTGATGGGTAAAATTATGATTTGATGGATAGATTATTAATAAAAAGGTAGGATGTGATAGGTAAGGTATGAAAAAGCAAGGGGTAAAAGTTACTTTTTAATAGAAATGAGAAATGTTTTTTGGAACAGGTGAAAAAAAGAAAGGAGAAAGATTTTCAGAGACGGAAGGAGTAATTTTTTATAATTCATTTATCGTATACATCATATCTGTTGAAATATTGGAATGATAATATTGCTCTATTAATTATGGAATACATGATAGAGTATATATATGAGAGATTCCTAACACAACTAGGAATAGAGAATGGAAACTAACTTACATACAACATCTACTACAAATAGGATTAGGAAGCTGACTAATAATGAAAAGATATTATTATTCCAATATTTCAACATGGTATCGGAGTCACCGCTCTTGGTGACCTAAAAGAGTTCTTTGCTCCCACCGCCGCCGCCGGTAATTCCGGCGACGGCGGCTCCACCCTATTCACCTCTATTTTCTTTTCCTTCTTTTATCGTCAAATCAACGTCTCCATTCAAACGAAAAAAAAGGAAAACAACCTTGTTGAAATCATACAAAAAAACTATCAAAGGCAGAACTTCTCTCTTGTCATCTCCATGGTTCTTCAAAAAAAAAACTCAACTCCTCACAAACTCTCTCAGACCATCCTATCTTCTCAAAAAAAAAGAAAAAAAATGATTTTTATTTCTTTCCAATTCACCATATCAAAATCTCATACCCAATTTTTTTTTTCCATCACTAATTCTTAACCTACTTTTTCTCTCTAAAATCACCCATTCTAATCATCAACCTCCTTTCTCTTTCTCTTCTGTTGAACCAATAAAAACCAAAGTAAAGCAGCACAAAAGCACAGCCAAGAGAAGTAGTGAAAGAGGAAATAAGACCTCTACAACTCACCCCTGCAAGAAGGAAATAGGACATTGCCCGGATCCAAGAAAAAAAACAAAAAAAATGTCAAGGATCTTCAGTCAAATAGGCACCTCCAGTAGCCTTCTCTATTCTTCTTCGACGTCAGCAGCTACAAGCGCACGTCAACCTTCTCTCTTGTTCAACAACGTAAGCAGCCACCGGCGCATGTCAGACTTCTCTCTTCTCAAAGTTTCCAGTTTCCAGCTAGTGTCCAAGCTTTCTCTTGCTTCAGCCAGAGTTCAGCTTGAGGGGGGTGTTAGACAATAAAACTAATACTACTTCTGGTAGTATTGGTTATGGTAGTGTTTCATTATTAGTCAGCTTCCTAATCCTATTTGTAGTAGATGTTGTATGTTAGTTAGTTTCCATTCTCTATTCCTAGTTGTGTTAGGAATCTCTCATATATATACTCTATCATGTATTCCATAATTAAAGGAGCAATATTATTATTCCAATATTTCAACAATATCTTATCTTATTATAAAGTAACAACAAAATTAGAAAATAATATCAAAATTGTAGATTTTTAGGGCACGTCTTTTTCTGCCGTTGAAAATTTTTATGAGACGGATAAAGTATATCAATTTTTTTTATATTAACCGAGTCATCGCATTGTGGCCACACCACAACAAATTCTGACTTCTAGCTTGAACTTATGGATTAGCTAGTATATTATAGACTACTTGTCCCTTTTGAGAATGTCGATACCAGTGATCCATGCGATTATGCGAAAGCAAAGTCAAATTTTCAAAGTCTTTATTGCAAGGTCTAACAAGTATTCCCTTCATTTCCTAAAATGAGTTCTGTTTTGACTTTGGAGGAATTTCTTTTTGTAGTTTTACCTTCTAATTATATTCTTATCATAGAAAAAAAGAGACAAATCATTTTAATGTCTAATTATATCAATGCCAATTGAATGGAGTATATGGCAAAGACTTGATTTAGATATATTAGTCATTTTTACAAAAATAGAAATGTTTAAGGGAAAACGAAAAAAATAAAAGATGAACTATTCTAAGAAACAGATGGAGTATATGTTTGAATTAAAATTGGCCTGGTAATGGTTCAATGGATGATGCTTAGAACTATGTAAACAAGGGTCGGCCCGCTTGACATGCCCTAAAAATGGGCGGATAGAACAATAATAATTGTCCATATGAGCAAGTCGACCCCAACCCAATGTTTAAATGCCCGGATATGTAAATTAAGATTGTCTCACTATCACAGGTAAGCGAGTACATTTTTAAAAATATACTACCTCTCTTTCAAGATATTCATCTAGTTTGACTTTTTAAGTCAAGGTAGACGAGTTTTGAGCTTCAATTAAGTAAAAAGTACATTGTATTTGTATATTAATATAAAAACCACTTTATTAGATTCATTTTGTTTAAGTATTTCAAAATTTTATTTTATTGTATTAATATGTAATACAAATTAAGAGTAATTGATGATTAAAGTTTGACCAATTTTACTCAAAAAATTCAAATTGGATGAATAGATTGATTTGTTATATTGTTGTCATTTTTCATGTTGTTATACACTTATACTCCGTAATAAACTTTTCCTCTTATATGAAACTAAATGTAATCATCAACATTCTTGTCCACATTTATAGCCTCTCATTTGTTAAAAAAAATAGAAATAAAAAAACACTTGCTTGTTTTTAATTTGTACTTGGAATATATTTCAAAAAAGTAATAATTTGTACTTCGAATAGAATAGGCAAAAACAAGCTAGTTGAGGGCCATTTTGTTCCAATAAAAACAAGAGCCCAAGGGTAGGAAGTAGTAATAAACAATCTTTTTAGGTCTAAAAACTATAAAAAAAAATAAGGCCAGATGCGTAATATTTGATAATAACGGACGAGAAATAAATATTCTTCTGTTATAAAAGATCAATTATATAATTTAATCTATTTTAATTTGTGCCATATGTTACTTTTTTGTACCGCGTAATTCTTAGCGTGTGTAATCTAGGTCGTGCCAGACTTGTTTAGTTGAATGGATTATGATAGAGTGCCCCCCTCCCCCCAAAAAAAAATGTAACAAGAATTTGTTAGTGATTTTTGTGTCATCGATTGTTTATGTAATCGAATTTATTTAGAACGGGCGAGAATTTTAATAGATGTTAAAATTCTCTAGTAAAACTGCCTAATACATTCGAATGTTTGATCCCAAACATTCGAATGTTTCGCGATAAATGATAACGATTTCACATAATATTAAACCGCAAAAATAACAGTTGTGTGATAACTACTACGGCACATTCGGATGTTTGAGTACTAACATTTGAATAATTACCGAAAGTTAATTTGTTTTAGAGTGATGCTAGGGTCACAAACAATTTGTACACAAATTACAAGCAACATGTCCGCTCTAAATTTTGCCAATGTATGTTTTGAGACGAACCAAAATTTCCAAACTCGTTTTAATTATTTACGTCTTATCCGATTGAAGTATTTTGGTATCTTACCAAATAACTTTAATCTGAAAGTGCTTATACACAATTCGCTAAGTCTATTAAGTCAATCTTCGCAACGTTATTATCCCTCTCAAATTTTCAACACAATTTTCACCACACCTTACTCACAAATATCGCCAAAATATCATACTATACATTGGGATAAAAGTTATGGTTATATCTAAGGTCAATTTAGCTTAAGACCATGTGTAGTCATGAAGCTCAACGAGAGAAATTATCCCTTATGTGACAATCACCTCATCAAGGGGTTGCATAACAAAAAAGTGTAGTGTAGACAGTGTAGTCATAAAATCCTTTCAAATGATTATACTAATCCAACCGTTGCCACAAACTCTTTCTACTTTGACCAATAGAAGAAATAGAAATATATTTATATTGTTGACTTTCCAATTTTGTTTTTGATGTGCTCGATAAAAGTAAGATGTGATAGTTAGATTATTAGTGAAAATATATTATGTGATATGCAAGGTAAGAAAAAAGTAAAATGATTTTTAATAGAAAGTAAAAGAGTTTAGCAAAAGAGAAAAAAAATGAAAAAGGAAGTGTTTTAAGAAACAGATGGAGTATTACTGTTTTTTATTTCTTTAATCTTCAAATTTAAATACAAAAATAATATTGTACTAATAAAAAGCATACCTTGTACAATATTTTCTTTAATAATAAAAAATACTCCTTCCGTCCCCAATTTGATTACAAATTGGGGTTTACGAGGAAAATTTTCTCACTTTTTGAAATCATTTTATTTACAAATCGGTATATCAATAAAAAATAAAAATTACATATTGAAAAACTACGTCAAAAGTTCTACAAAACAAGAGGTGAAAAGAATATTTTATTTTATCAAATACTTAATCAAATCGCATAAATAAACAAAAGTTATCGAGAGAAGAGAGAGAAAAATTGTAATCAAAATGAAGATAGATGGAATAAGAGAGTGTTTGGGAGTAATTGGCTTATTGATAAAGTAATTTCTACAAAAGCTGAAAGCAAAAGCACCTCATACCTGCTTCTCCGAAACGGTGTTCCATGTACAAAATAATGTTGGTGAAAAGCAGAATCTGACATGTCAAACAGAGTAAAATCACTTCCACTCAAAGCAGAAGCTAAATTGTTAAAAACAACGCACTACCAAACACCCTCTAATATCGTACAACATTTCATTAAATACTCCGTGATAAAATAGCATTTTTTTTTTGCAAGAAGATGCCATATTTGAGAGAAGAATGTTGGATTTTATAATTATTGAGAGTAGGAATTCATGAATTTGTATACCTTTTTGAATGGTTTTATACATATAGGGTTCTAAATTAAATAATTTTTTCAACCATGCTAGGGCTACACCAAAAAGTGTATCCCAACTTATAGTTCAAAGGGATGCACCGACAATTTAACGGTTTCCACTGACACAAAATATTAGTTCAATCAAAAAAATTGCAACGACATTTTGTGTCAATATGAACCATCACACTAGCAATACACTAACACAAAATATTAGTGCATGCATTCGGAGTACAAAGTGAAGTATAATTTTTTTGTGTATAAATAGTTTAATTCAATTCTTTTTATATAAGCATGCATTCTCTTCACCTCCTTTTCTTTATTATTGCTCATACCGTCGAGAGTGGTGTATTCTCTTACATCCCAGTTGAGGGGGCACAATAGTATACTGTGGGGTTGGATGATAGCGTCAGATTTTTTTAAATGAAATAACAAACAAATGTTATTCGAATTATGCCAAAAAATAACCAAAAATGATAGTTCACAAAACAAAGTAAGATTTAAAAAATTTTTAATTCATTTTATTTAAAGATTGATATATAAATAAAAATCTAACTCACATATAAAAAAACTACAGAGTACGTCAAATCTTTTACAAAATGAGTGGTTACAAGAATATTTTATTTTATCAAATAATCAATAAAAACACACAAATAAACAAAAATTTTCGTGATTACGGAATAGTGAAGAAGGAATATAATTCTAGGAAAGATAGAGTATTATTTAATTTATTATTGCATACGCTAATTTAAATTTTTTCAAAGTCCCGATTTTAAAAAATTAATCCATAATTTCAATTTAACACATACTCCGTAACAAATTAGTTTTATAGTAATAAGCATCCAGTATCATAATTTGATACTTAAATACTCGGTAGTAAAAAGCATCCCATAATCATCACCAAATACGAATTGAGTAATTTACTTAAATAGGACTAAAACATAATGATTTTCCCAATATATGACCATATGTTTTTATTTCTCAATGTAGGACTTTTGATCATTATGAATTAGTCATTATTCAACTAAATGTCTATCACTACTGGACATTATTCCTCCCACACTACAAGAATCTCGCGTAAAAGCTGCAAAAAAAATAGAGGGGGATATTTCCGCCTCTAATTAGCTGTAGAGCAGAGGCGGAATATTCACCCTCTGTTTTAAATTTTTATTAGTGGGTAACATTTCCGCCTCTAGTTTCGTAGCTAATTGAAATAAATTTCAATTTTATTACCGGGAGATTAAAGTTAAATAAAAAATAGCGGGAGAATTAAAAATTTAAATTTTTTTTAAAAATATTCGAATTAGAGGTGGAATAGTCCCCCACTAGTATCAAACACAAAAGAGTCGGACTTATCCCTCGCTAAATCCAATATTTCCCCATCTAATTCAAAAATAAAAATAGTGTGGTAATTTTGTGTGGTATGTATCTCCCCCTTATCCCATTAAGGAAAAAAAAGCCCCTCTTCTGTTTCTCCCTCAAAGCAGCCGAGGAGTGACCGGCTAGCTGAAGCAGCCGCATGTGTGAAGCCGCTGAAGTGAGAAGCCGTCACCCCCGCGTCGCCGACCGCCGTCACCCGCTCTCTTCTCCGCCGTCTAGCAAGCCGACGCTCAGCCTCCCCTCCAATTTCTAGGTTTTAACTCATCTTGAAATTACTCTAATTGTTCAATTGTGTGAATTTCTTTTCTTGTCTCTTGAAAATTCTCTAAATTCTTCAATTATGTGAATGAAAATATTCTAATTGTCCAATTGTATGGAATTTTATGTTTTACTTTTGTTACCC
>OOIL02006885.1:34975-144863 GCA_900332095.2 Cuscuta campestris | reverse complement strand
GGGGCACTTGTCCAGGCATGCCCCCCTCCCTCCGCCCCTGTTACGTCCTATTTTTATTTTGACCTTTTGTGATCAATTTGAATACATCTTTGACTTTTAATTAAATAAAAATATATGATATATTAATTAGATAGAATAATATTTTCAAAAAAAATATTAGTTAGGAAAAACATGAAAAATCATTTTTGTATCGATATATAATACTCCGTATCAATTTTATTTAATTAATGGTCAAAGTTTATCAATTTCGACTGTAAAAAGTCAAAACTAAATAATATCGACGATTGACTAATCACGTATTCACGTTGTCATATTAAAATATCAGTATCCATTTCCCTCTTACACATCTCTACTTCTAATATTACATCACTTTCTCCTTCAATTTTGTCCACCATTTTCTATTCATTTTTTTTACATTTTTGTTAGGAATATATTGATATTAAATTTATATCATAATATGATGCATTTTTCTATCAATTTACGTCAAAGTTTAAAAACTTCAACCCAGAAAAATCAAATATGATGAATATTTTTGGATGGAAAGAATACTTTTTAGTTATCTAGAGAGATTTTTTACTCGGGAGTATATTAGAGCATGCGCAGCAGCGAGGCATTTCCTTGCTCGCTGCGCCACATCAGCTCCCTCGCCACTTTTGCCTCGCGTGGCTCAGCCTCCCTCCACGCCAAGCGTGTGAGGCGCGAGGCATCCTCAATTTTTTTTTATTTTTTATAAAAATAATTTTTTAAAAAAAAGAGTACATCTATATAAAAAAGATAAATGAAATAATTTTTAATGATTAAAATGCTTTAAAAAATCATAAAAATTGACAAAAACAATGACTTGCCACTGCACGAGATGCCTCTTCACTCACTTGCCACACGCTGACTCGATTGTCTTTTATTGGTTGAAATGTGCCACGTCAACGCGTGACATTCCATTTCATTACTTGCCATTGCATGTGCTCTTAGTGCGCCTCGGTTGGCCAAAATGCCCACAATGGGGCGAATGGGCTGTCTAATTGAGGATAAAACGGACACATGCATGTTCCTTGTTTTTTTGCAAAGCATGTTCCTTGTTCTCATGAGCTAGAAAATACTCTATCTGTTCTTAAATGATTATAATTTATGCAAAATTAAGTGTCAATTCATTTTATTTAAAGATTGATATATAAATAAAAAATAAAACTTACATTTTTTGAAAGTACATCAATGGTTCTACAAACTAAAAGGTGACAAGGATATTTTATTTTATCAAATAGTCAATGAAAACACACACAAATTAGCAAATGTTTCTATGATTTTGAATAATGAAGTGTAATCATTTAAGGACAGAGAAAGTAAGTAATTCGTTCCATGCCATAGTGAAACTAATTTGGAGTGTGCTAGGGATATCCCAATTAAACTTTATGTCCGGCGCGTGCATCAATGTATCATAGACACACAATGATTATTTTGATCTACATAGACAATAATTATCTGTGTGTGTTTGTGCAATACAGGTGTGTAAATTTGGTACAAAATTTGGGGCACGCTTAACTTTTTCCAACTAAAACTGACATATATGCATGATGTAAAATAGTGCCAAACTCAGATGTTAGAATATGTTTTTTTGTACATGTTAAAATGGATTTGTCAAAAAAATTAGATGCGGGTGGACGTAGCGTCGTTGGTAAGAAGAGCGGTGCCAAAAGAATAACACTCAAGTTTGATTTATGACAACTATTCTGAGAGAATCTATGATAAAAATAATGACTTTCTAAATAATGATTTCGTGACTTAAATCATTATTTGTGATTAAAACCTAAATTTAACTGCGCCTTACCGGTTATGTGGGCCGTGAGAGATGGGGTCCTCTTTTAAAAAAAGTTTGGCATGGAAATTCTCCCACCTGAGGTCCGTACAATTGTGATGTGGCTCTACTGAACTTGTATGGCAATTTGTGGGCCACAGTTTTCTTCTTGACAGTTGAGACGACTGAAGATGCCTTCTCTCTCCAAATTAAAGAAAAAGGGAAAGACATGTGGCCCCGTTTGACATTAGCGATAGAGATTATGCTATGTGCTTTGACGGACATGACGGGGGTTGACGGAATGTGAAGGTGTATGATATGGAGTGATGAAAAATATACTCTCTCTGTCCCAAAAAGATTTACATGTTTCAAAAAAAATGTGTCCCACAATCCCTTACCCATTTACATTAAAAAAACACTTTTACCCCTTACTTTTTCAAACCCTACCTATCACATCATACCTTTTTCCTAATAATCTACACATCACATCCTACTTTTACCCATCACATCAAGGGTATTTTTGGAAAGTCAACACAAAATTATCACTCTCTTAATTTTAATTTTAGTCAAAATGGGTAACACTTTATGGGACGGAGGGAGTATGTTACCGTAAGTGTGAAAGAATGTGGTGAGGCGTGAATGTGTGTTAAATTTTGATTAATTGAAATTGAAAAAAGAAAGAGGAAGAGGGGGCAACGCCCTTGAGGGCCGTAACCGGAATATGGGCAACGCCCGGTCACATATGGCCTGTTATGGAAGAGGGGCGTGACGGAGGGTGTTGAAGCCCCTCCTCACGCCCCATAACACATAGCCTTACCGTTAGTGTTTCAAAAAGATTATCTAACAATAGCCTTTAGGATTAACATTTTCTGAATTAATCTAAACCGTTAATATTATATCGAAAACGCTAATGCTAATGCTAATTGGAAATAGTCTTCCCAAAAAGCCACGACGATAGATGTGAAATGCGGAGTAATAATTAATTCTTTCATACTTTGTAAATCTTTTTCAAATAACTAGTATCACACCCGTGCGTTGCACGGGTCATAGTTACGGTACTAACTTAAGATCATTTTGAAGAATATAAATTGGTATATAATGGAATATAGAGATTTAATTATTTTAAAGTACAAAAGTAAAATGATTTACAAATTTCGAAAGACTTCTTTATAAACTACATCACTCGTATGTATAATTTGTGTAAGCATTCACTTCATTGTATATCAGAATCTTCAAGCCATTGTGATTTATTACTCTTTAAACTGCAACATACACTTTCTCATGACTAAATATCAGTTTCCGTAACAATAATTCAATATGTTTCAGATATTGTTCTTGATAATAATTCAATAATTTGACTTATCTAAGTAAAAATTCAACATATTAGTGTATTTATTTTGGAATTTGTATTTTTTAATTTTATTTTCGTATTTAAGTGGTACCATTAACTTACCCTATAATATTTGTTTTCTATTTTATTTTAGATCACTTACCATTTTTACACGTATCCATGCTTGTAAATTATAGTATTAATAGTATTTATTTTAAAATACTTATACCATTGTTACATGTTTCCATTCTTATAGTATTAATAGTATTAATTTATAATTTTTTAATTTTTGCATTTAAATGGTACCATTTGCTTAATGTACCATATTTATTTTTTAGTTTATTTTAATAACACTTATTATTTTTACATGTTACCATGCTTGTAAATTGTAGTATTAATTTATAGTATTATTTTGTAGTTTTCTATTTTATTTTTTTATTTAAATGGTATCATTTATTCACCGTACCGTATCTATTTTCTAATATATTTTAGAATACTTATCGTTTTAATAATTATTTTATTTTCTAATTTATTTAGAACACTTAACTAATTTATTTTAGAACACTTACAATTTATTTTATTTTGTGTTTAAATGGTACCATTTGCTTATCGCGGTGACATACCATTCCATATTTATTTTCTAATTTTCTAATTTGAACACTTACCTTTTAAAAAAATCATGTTTTTAAAGTATAGTATTAATATTAATTTTGCAGTTTTTTATTTTATTTTCGTATTTAAATCGTACTAATTAAGTACAATTTTTTTTCTCTCCTCTCGACAACTTTTGTTTGTTTACGCGATTTCATTAAGTATTTGATAAAATAAAATATTCTTATAACTTCTTGTTTTGTAGAACTTTTGACGTAGTTGTTTAATATGTAATTTTTATATGGGAGAAAAAACCAAAGTAGGACTAAAACATTGAAAAAATACCAAAATAGGACTTCCATGTTTTTATTTCCGAAATAGGACTTACATTACCATACATAATCATATACATTACGAAAAAAGTATAGTAATTTGCACATGTACACTGTCACATTACCACAAGACAAAGTCACATTACCACAGTGCAAAGTCTTATTTTGGGAAAAAAACATGAAAGTTCTATTTTAGTATTTTTCTCTATGTTTTAGTCCTATTTAGGGTGATTTCTATTTTTATATCTTATTGATATATCAATTTGTAAATAAAATGATTTCAAAAAGTAAGAAATTTTACTCCGTAACCCGCAATTTGTAGTCAAATTGGGAACGGAGGGAGTATTTTATTTTCTCTTTTATTTTAGAACACTAACCTAATTTATTTAAGAAAACTTATCATTTATTTTATTTTCATTTTTAAATGGTGCTAATTGCTTACTATACCATATCTATTTATTTTCTAATTTTCTAATTAGAAAATTTGTCATTTTTAAAACGTTTCCATTCTTTTAAATTATAGTATTAATATTAATTTGTATTTTTTTATTCTTTTATTTAAATGTTATCATCTACTTACCGTACCACATTTATTTTCTAATCTAATTTAGAAAACTTACCATTTTTACGCGTTTGTGCTTGTAAATTATAATATTTTTTAATGATAAATAATTAATTTGTAGTTTGTTTGAAATAAATCATTTTAATCCTGCCCATACTTTATTAATTTGTAATTTGTAAATTTTATTTTAATATTTAAATGGCAGTGTATTTTATTTCCATACTTCAATTCCCCAATGGTTCACTACTATTTAATTTAAATGCTTAAATGGTGTAACATTTAAATAAAAATAATAATGAAAACATACTTAAAATGGAAAGAAAACATTAAGGTAAAATAATTAAACTACCATTTATGTTGTTAACACTTTCCATATATGAGTGTCATAATGGGCGGAAAAAAATTCATGTCTTTTTAAATAATGTATAAATGATCGAGAAAGTATATATATCATCTCATTTATCTCCATGACCAATGATATGTTTGGTTAAAATAGAACTTTCATACTATGTATATTTGTTCTAAAACTTGTCTCTTATTCAATTTAATCTTTTTATATATCTTGAAGTATTTTTTTAAATATGAAAACGTATTTCACGCTATTAATTATTTTATGTATATCAAGTGTCCTCACGTTCATTAAATTATATCACTGCTTCTGAAGTTCTTAAGTTATGTTCTTTTCACCTGATCTGATTGGTTCTATTTTTTTTAAATGAGTTCTGATATAATCTAGTCTGAACATAGTTATATTTGAACATATTTCTAAACTGATTTCATTTCAATAAAAAAAATAATAAATAATAAGAATAAATTAGAGAAAAGGACGTTAGACAATGTTGTCACCCCTCTCATTTTTTGTACACATTCAAAATTCTTTCAATCCAAGTGGGAGTAAGTGATTATGATTGGAAGTTTAGATCATCACTCATCTCATTATTAATCAGTCTTTTATTCTCTCCAATGGATTTTAAAATGCCTATGCCAAACATGCACACGCGGCCAACTTTACAGGGAAAAAGACCCCCCGGCCCCACCCGTAACAAACAAGCGAATTTAAAGGGCGGATTTTGTGGGGTATACCCTTCACGTGCAAGGCACGGGGTTTTGTTGGTAGAGTTTGGCACGTTTGAACCCCATGGGGCCCGTGCGCCCACGTGATCCGCGCGAGTTGTTACAGAAAAATTAGATGACCCAAAATTCCCTTTAATTGTATCCATGCAAAAATTAGTGGAGTCTAAGAATTTGGTGACTAACTCCGATGTCTCTTATGGTTTCAGAAATAGGCACCAACGCCCTTATCCTTTTTGTTTATTTTTGTCTATTTTCTTTTTTCATAAATAGAAGAAAAATACTTGTGTGTGAAATAATAATTTGTTTTTGAAACCTATATTCTTAAAAAAGTTTTAAATAATAAAAAATTGTTTGTGTTTCAAATAAAAAAATTAATACTGAGTAACGTCTTTTTAATATATGGTTAATACTACTATTTACTAACTCCGTCCATGAATATTTGTCCGATTTTGACTTTTTTAATCAATTATTTTAAACATTTGACCCATAATTAAATAAAATATACTCCGTATATTGTATATTAATTAGGTAAAATAATGTTTTAAAAATATTTCATATAATAAATCTATGAAAACTATTTTTATATCAATATCTAATATCATTTTTATTTAATTTGAAGTCAAAATTTACTATCTTTTACTCAAAAAAGTCAAAATTGAATAAATACTTTGAAATGGAGGGAGTATTAATAATACTTTTTGGACCAATGCGTAGAAGATTTCCTACCTGACTTGAATTTTCCTATTCTACAAAAGTATTTTTTCATATACTTTTCTTTTTCTTTATTTTCTTTCTATTCATTTTTATTTTATTTTAAGTCTTATTAAAATAAAAGAAAAAGTATAAAATTAATGAACATAAAATGAGAAATGAGCTTTAGTAAAAGATAATATTGAATTAATTTTCTAATCATGAAAATTAACCAATAAAGATATCTTTTGGAAAAAAATTGAAAATGTTTAATTTGAAACAAATGAAGTGCACGTTAATTCTTGTTATTTGATTTATTTTTATTGCAAACACAAAAGTTTTTGAATATTAAAACATTATAGAAAAATAATTTTATAAAAAAATTTAAAAACAAAATTTCCAAAGGGGAGTGTTTGTGTCAATTTCCAAAACTATAGGGGTAGTGGACCTATTCAATAAAATTTGAAGGATATCTTAGTCTAGAGGGCCATTGGGATAGTAATATCAGAACCATGAGGGGCAACAGCGTAAGTTTTTAAACTATAGGGGCTAACAGTGCACATTTATCAAACCACATGAGATCATGGTGAAATAAACTCAAAATTAGTGCACAAAAATATTTTCCATTCCGTAGGTTTTTTATTAGATAAATTCGTTTGTAGACCTAAGATTCATAACCATTATATGGATCTTATGTATTTGTAGTATAAAATAAGTAGACCTTTTCAAAAAAAGAAAATCTAAACTTTTAGCTACTTTTAAAATTGCTACTTGCCTACTTTTAAATTTGTTTTCAAATTTATCATATAATACCCTTCGTACTTTTCAGTACTCAAGCCACAACTTATCTATAGTCTACTTAAAAATATGGAAACTTTTCCTTCTGTTTTCCCACCCATACGTTTGAGGCACAAATGGTAAGTGCTGAATGTTAAATCATATACCGAGTAAAAAAAAATTTCCAAACAGTATGTTGCACACTTGCACATGATAAGTCTTGTGGCAGTAAAAAATTTAAAGTTTTGAGTGGATTATCATTCACATTTTTTATTATGCGTCTCATCATCGTACTATCAAGGTGACCTAGTCGGTCATGCCATATGGAAATGTATCTTTATCTAGTAACTTCTGATTACTCACCATATATGACTCAATATGATTAATATTGGTACAATATAATCTAGAGGCTAAAGCTTCAAGCTTTTCTAAAATGTCATCATTAGAAATAATTTGTAGGTATTCTCTATTATTTTGAGTTGTAGTTTTGAGATGATAACCATTTTACCTTATATCTTTGAAACTAAAAAGGGTGTATTCAATCCAAACTCTGCAGAATTTTTTTAGATTTTAAAAGTCAGTGGGTATTCAATTGGGATTTTAAAAAATTATTTAAAATTTAGAGGTTTTCAATTGAGATTTTAAAAAGTCTTTCTAAATGTAATGATATTGAAAAATTGCTAGATTTTTAAGGATTGTTATAAAAATGGATCGTGATGAATTTTTAGCTTGAAGTATAAATAAAAAAGTCATTTGCAAATCCAACCAAACCCTTGTGGATTTTCTCGAGTCCAAGAGCAAGCCAATCTTCTTCTCCTTCGGCCAATCTTCTTCTCCTTCTTCCCCAAGAACTCATCTTCTTGATCTCATTCTCCGTGGGTGCAGGTTATTCTCTTTCATCGTCTTCAAGCCTTCAAGGCAGGTTCTTCTACACAACTTTCTTCGTAAAGAGTGTCGTTCTGATGAATTTCCTCCTGAACCATAACTTGAGTCATCTTCTTCATCATATCTTGACATGGAGGAAGAAAATTCTGAAATACTTTCCGAAACTCAACAACAACAAAGAACAGAAGCTAACGTTTGGAGACATGCCATTGCTGAAGCTATGTGGGTCGATAGACCACAAAATGATGGTAATGAGGAGAATGAAGAAGGTTTTGGTGATAATAAAGTTGAAATGGAAGACTATGTTGTTTACTAATTTTATTTTTCAATTATTTTTTAAAATTTTGAATAATGTCTTCTCTTGAGTTGTCTTTAGAATGTTATTATTGATGAGTTTTGACATACAAGAAAAATAACGGAGAGATAATAACAATTTTAGATGTAAAAACAAATCTATTGCTTATTTTATTCTAATAAATATATTATGACAATGATAAATTTTTTTAAAAATAAGCTATTTTTATTTTATTAGATTATTTTTAATTTTTTATCGATTTCATGAATAGAGTTTTTTAATAGCTAATTACAATAGTTCAGGTTAAAACAAATAATTCATATTTATGTATAAATAATCTATGGGTTATAAACAATAAAAAAAATCTTATAAAATTTTGCTAATAAAATACATTAAAATCTATCAAACTCTGCATAGACTTAAAACAATGCATAAATTTTGCATAATCCATAAACTTTAAACAATCTATCTAAATCTTTCACAATCCTAATTGAATACACCCTCATAGCTAAGTAAATTCTTTCTAGATTTACTTGAGTATAATGCATCATTTATGATTAATATGGTACCCGGGGTAATATGATGCATGCTCTTCCGTAGCCTTCGATTAGGTCACTAACACCCGAGATAGTACTAACAAGTGTTTTGATTAGAAATAATTCAGAGAAATATTTCTTATATTTTAGGATTTTGTTGGTACTACCATTATCTATCAAACATTCATCGCCAATACGAGCTCTGCTAGAGCTTATGTTCATATTTCTAGACAATGGAGATCGGAAATTTGGAGGAGAAGATTATCACGATTTTTTTTTATTAAAAAAACTCAATTCATTCTTTTTTCTTGAAGATTCGTAGATTCTACTTTGTTGGTTTCCATTTGTTGGTCTTGTGCTGCTATTGCGCCACTCTGATTGTACCAAAACAACGGCTTTAAGAGCTAGATGAAAAACAATTTGCGAATCAGATGAGAGAAAAATTAGGACTTGAGAGCTTTTGTGTTGATAAGTACTTTATTAATGATAGGTTGGGATATTTATACATGCATGTGAGGATGTACACTGTAGATAAATAAAGAAACAAGATATTCTAAAATAAGAATAATATATCTGTCATATTTAACAATAATGGAAATATTGTGAAACGGTACAAAATATGGATCATGTTTCTTTTCTTTAATGAAGAAAAAATATCTTACCTTGAGGGATACCCAAATAAGATATGTTGGGCCAAAGGTTTTGTATCGTGAATCTCTCACATGAAGGCCACACGTAAAAAAAATCACTCTAAATAGTACTACCTTCGTCCCATTTTATAACGCATGTTTCGCGATGTTTGACTGAAATTATTTTCAAACCATTTTATATGACAAATGGTATAGAATTAAAAAATAAAAATTTCATATTAAAAAACTACATCAAAAGATCTACAAAACTAGTAGTGACAATAGTATTTTATTTTATCAAATTGCTAACGAAAATAGAGAAAGAAAGTAAATGAAGTTTGACCCTGTGAATAATGAACATGCATTATAATTTGGGACAGAGGGAGTACTAAAATATAGAGAAATCATAAAAATAGAAGCTTCATGTATTGTGAAATGTCTATATACATTGACACATTACCACAGTGCAAATTCCTAATTTGGAATTAAAATATGGAACTCTTATTTTGAAACTTTTTTTATGTTTTACTCTTATCCAGAGTAATTTCTTTTTTCAAACCTCAATGGGGGCAATACCTCTAATTTAAAAATGTATGAATAGATACTACATTATAACAGAGTTATTAATAATTAAAAAAAGAATTGAACTTAAAAATATTTTTAGATAAAACAATGAATTTAAGCCCAACAGTGGATACCCATGTCATGTTTTTGGTCTTTGTTACTGGTCTGATGTATAACCCCCAAAACAAGTTGGGCTTTTTGTGTCAATCATATGGTTTAGCTTGGTCAAAATAAAAAGAAATTGATGGGGACAAGTAGTCTCTGAATGTGGTGGGGTTGTACTGGCCTAACTTTTAGGTATATTACTCTATCCGTCTAAAAATGATTTTCCTGTTTTGATTTTACACACAAATTAAAGAAAAATAAAAAATGATTTGAATTCATCTTTGTGGTTTAAACAAAAAAATATTTGTCAAAAAAGGAAACAGAAAGAAACTAGTAATTTATGCATGGATAAATAAAGAAAATGGAAAGATAAATTATGGATGGAGGGAGTATTAAATTTTATCACCCTAGTTCTTTGACGTTAGATTTTGATGTCATATTATGACATTAAGAATATTTCTTTAGAGCTTGAATTCTCAATTTCTAGTTTTTCCCATTTCTTTCCATTTTCTTCTTATTTCTTACCGTTCTTCTAGTTTCTTCTAATTTTTTTGAGTTACTTCCAGTTTCTTCCAACTACTTTTATTTTCTTCAAGTTCTTTTATGATACACACTCATTATCATTTTTTCCAACTTGTTAGTATGAATAATACCATTTTTTTGTATATTAACCTACATGATAAAATAAGAAAACATTAATATTTTATGAGAAATACGGAGTACTACATAAATTAAGTGTCGTGCAACGTAGCCAAAATAACTTTTAAATATTTAACATTTTGATGTTTATGCTAATTTTATATTCTAATTATTATTTTTGCAAAAGTAGTATTTTTGTACATGAAAAATAACAATATTTTTTATATCTTCAAGACATTCATTAAGATAACGTGATGAGAACAACAACAACAACAATAATTTATAACAAGAAGAATTAGAATGAGAATTGATGGAAAATAATACGTGGCTCGACCCACATTTCCCAATTATTTTACGAAGAACAGTCAAACCGGACCTGTTTAATAAAATGGAGGAATAATAGAATATTCTCCCGTAGATGCTCCAGCTACCCCTATAAAAGAAGGGCTCCCCTCAATGTTAAGGGAGCCAATTTCACTCTCATTTGGCCGAGTAGATGAGAGAGAGATCTTTCGAAATCACATATAAAAGAAGAAGAAGTTCTCGAGTTTACGAGGTAATTACCGAAGATGCGGATTTAGTACATGGCACATGTGTGGGGGCTATAATTATTTTTAGGGGGCAACCGTTCCATGGCGGTTTTTTCCGGGCACCAAAAGAGGGCTAAACCCAAAGGTGCATTTTTTTCCCGTGTTTATATTTTGGTGTATTTTTTAGACTAGTTTATCGTTTTAGCCGGGCTAAAACGATATACCAGTCGATAATTTACACCATCATTTTGGCGCCATCCGTGGGACACGAGCTAAAAGTCACTAGCAAGGCAAGGGAGTGGGGAGTTCAAGCCGAGTATGAAGAAAAAAAGCCAACCCAAATTTTATTTGGCCCAAAAAAAACTCTCACAATGGGGTATTTTGAAAAACAAATCCAATTCTTGGCTATTGGAGAGAGAATTGTTCTCCCATAAAAAAAAATCCAATCGCAGAGCCTTTTTTCTGCAGCTATTGGATCCACAGTCTCTTTGTATGCTGGAGCCTAAGTCGGAGACCGTCAGGCCAAGATGTTGGTGCTGAAACAACCACCTACCCAGCAAACCTTGTAAACGGCCACTCGAGCGCGTGATTCCATTCCAAGAGGGGAACCTAAAAGGCCGGCGTCAAGGGCGAGAGATCCGGTTGCCATGGACGAGGCATGGGCGCCGTCGGCGTCGTCATCTCGCGACGAGTTCGACTCTTCGGACTTGTCAATTGGGCCCAAAGCTGCTTCGTAACCTTTGGAGAACTACCTAGTGCCGAAGAGCTTTCTATTGCAGCTCGAAGCATTGAAATTCTTACCGGATTTGTACTCTCCCTTCCACCAACTCGGAACAGGGCCAAGGCCAGAGTCGTCGAAGCTTAGAATCCAGCAATTTCCGGAAAAACCACCATGGACGGCAATCCACTTGATGGAATTTTCTCTACGGCGAGCTGAACGACATCAGATGTCCTCCTCACAAACGGCCTCTCATAATTAAGCCGCTGGACCCGCAAACGTTGTGCTGGGCGATCCGACCGACTATTTCTTGCGAGGAAGTTCAACTATGCCGGTTCGTATTACTGTTCAAATAACATCTCAAGCGAGGCTGAAACCAACCATTTCCAGTCATTGAAACCAAGCATCCCCGCTGCCAAAGCTGGTCGCCAACATTGTCGCTGCTCATATCTGTTGCTGGACAAAAGAGTAGTCACATCCCTGCGGCAATCACAGATTTGGTCACCACCATTGCTGCAACTGATCAGATTGCTCTGCTCGCTCATATTCTCCACGATAGCTGTTGACATCATCCATTGCTGGGGAGAAGTTGCTGATTATTTTTCGGTTGGGCCATAATTCGCAGCTGCTGCGATTGCTATTAGACCTACTACGAGGCCGGAGGGCTAAGCCCACCCTTCAAACCTGCCGGCATAACTATTGGATGTCGTCGCTGCGGTGGGGGTCATCGCTGCTGGGAGAATCAGACCTCCAGGGGATCGATCTATTCACCGCCTTTAGTTCGCACCCTGCCTCACATCACTACGCGTCACCTTCTTCAACACAACTAGATTCGTCCGTTTTTGTGCCCCACTTGGAAGAGGTGCGGAAGAAGTGGGGAAAGAAGGGAGAGGAGAGATGCACAGCAAGTGGACATAGAAAAGAAAGTAAGATGTGGCCCTACTTGGTCATCTCAAACAAGAGAAAAAGAAAGAGGGCAATAAAATAAAACATTAGCTTTGGTCCAAAAACAAAGCTAGTGGGTCACGTGGGTTGATTCACTCATTTATCTTCATTGGGGCCCAATAATTTTAAATTGTTGGGTAGGCATATTCCATTCACATCCTCCATGAGCAATTGGACAAAAGAAAGTGGCGAGAAATCAAAACTCAAGATTGCTAAAGTGGTAGGGATCTCACATCTTTTTCAACCACAAATTATACTCCGTATTAAAGGTGGGGAACACCATTATTTGAGCCCCGCAATCCATGTGAAAGATTTTTATCATGAGGCTGGGAACTTCATTACAATCTGATGAGTAATGAGATCTTGTTTGAGGACTACGACGGGAACTAAAGGAAGACTGGGACACAGGCCCGGACCTGGCACGCCGGTTACTACACCGGTCTTGCTCAGTATAAAATAAAAAAAAAGTAATAAACCCGGAAGAGGGGCCCGGAAGAGGGTATGCCTGCAAGAGGGCTGGACCTGGAAGAAGGTTCGAACCGTACTTACACGGGCCCATGAGGTTTGACCAGTATCGGGGAATCAGCCGGTGCCGTCAAATTGATTGGGGACTAAAAGATGCCCATTAAAAGAAATAGAAGGGGATCGTCCACCGTGGCGCATCCTATTTCCCCCTTCTCAGGGAAGACTTGAACGGGGGGTGAGCTAAGGCCTTCCCGGGATAGTAAATATTAAAGGGCCATTAAAAGACTTAATCACCTGGAAGAGGGGGCCATGGAAGAAGGGTGCATTTTGGGCCTTGGAGAGGGCTCGAAACCATATGACATGGTTAATTCTCCAATGTTGATCTGGCCCAGCCAGCACCATTATCTTATTGGAAGACTGAGACACTGGCCTGGCCTGGCACGCTGGTTACTACACCGGTCTTGCTCAGTATAATAAAGAAAATATGTGACCCAGTCGAACTGGTACACTGGTCTCACGCCAGTCTTACACATATTTTCCAATAAGCCTGAGCCCAATCGAATTGGGTACACCGATTGCACATCGGTTTCAGCAAAAAAGTGAGCCGAGCTCATATCGGGGACGCCCGATTCATTTAAGCCCTCAATCTGAGGCACTTTGATCGAAGATGGTCTCCGCGAGACATGAAGATAATTACATCAGTCAGCCGGGCTAACACTGATCTTCAACAAAGCTGCTGCAACATACTCAATTCTTATTAACTAACGTCGATGTCGTCTGTATACTAATTTCGTCATGCATCGTTTACTTAATTCGTACTGACATCGGTCTCGACGAAATAACTACTTGAAGCACCGCCACTTCATCGTACTAACTCCGGTGTCGTATAACTACTCGAAGCATCGTTGCTTAATCGAACTGACATCGCTATTGTTACAATAATTATTCGCGTGAAGTTTAATCACTCTAACACCGAGCTCCTCGGTAAAGATAATAAAATTATTTGAGCACGGCATAGGCCGGTCAAAAAAAAATGTTGTACGTATTATTTTTGTAGGAAAACCTTCTGAAATGGGAGAACTAATGAAGACTCGGAGGACTAGCAACAATATCAACCGGTCAAGAATCCAAAGTACGAAGATCGAAGATAGCACTCGGAGGACTTGTTTACTTTTTCAAGTTGATGATTCTCACAACTTAAAAAAGTGGAGGACTTATTGATGGGAAATAATACGTGGCTCGACCCACATTTCCCAATTATTTTACGAAGAACAGTCAAACCGGACCTGTTTAATAAAATGGAGGAATAATAGAATATTCCCCCATAGATGCTCCAGCTACCCCTATAAAAGAAGGGCTCCCCCTCAATGTTAAGGGAGCCAATTTCACTCTCATTCCCGGCTCATCTACTCTCTCTCTAGAAAGCTTTAGTGTATATTTTCTTCTTCTTCAAGAGCTCAAATGCTCCATTAATGGCTTCTACGCCTAAATCATGTACCGTGTACACACCCCCGATATTAATAAAAATCCCCCGTTGGCAAGGTACCGCCAAAAAAGGCCCGTGGTTTTCTCCCGATTTGGGTTTCCACGTAAAAATTCCCGTGTTTATATTTTGGTGTATTTTTTAGACTAGTTTATCGTTTTAGCCGGGCTAAAACGATATACCGGTCGATAATTTACACCATCAAACACTATATTGTAAAAAGCAAGTCTCACCTTGTATTAATACACTACATGCTTTTCCCATCTTGTANGCTCATCTACTCTCTCTCTAGAAAGCTTTAGTGTATATTTTCTTCTTCTTCAAGAGCTCAAATGCTCCATTAATGGCTTCTACGCCTAAATCATGTACCGTGTACACACCCCCGATATTAATAAAAATCCCCCGTTGGCAAGGTACCGCCAAAAAAGGCCCGTGGTTTTCTCCCGATTTGGGTTTCCACGTAAAAATTCCCGTGTTTATATTTTGGTGTATTTTTTAGACTAGTTTATCGTTTTAGCCGGGCTAAAACGATATACCGGTCGATAATTTACACCATCAAGAATAATATAAAAATACACAAAAAAAATTAAAAGTTTTTTAGATTCTATTAATTTTTTCTAGTTTTTTTTAATTTCTTCCAGTTTCTTCAAGTTTCTCCAATTCCTTCTAGTTCTTCTAGTTCTTTCCAGTTCTTTCTAACATCTAGCTATTTTTTCCAGTCCTAAAGAACATACTCTAAGTGTCTATGATACACTAGTTAAAAATATATATTGTCACTTTTTGCCCATTCCAACTCCTTAGTGAACCCTTGGTCAGCCTAACCCTAACGCACTAGGTACCCCGCAACCCAACCAACTGCATCTCCAAAATTTGTTGAATTTGAGATTAAAAATTTTACTTCAAAATCAACAAAATTTGAGAATGGAATTAGTGGGGTGTTAGATACATTAGGGTTGGACTGAATTAAGGATTTTCGGAGAAATTAAGAGATGGTAAAGATAATCAATTTTTCGATCTAAATACTATATCCTATCTCGTAAAGAGTAAAGTTCTATCCTTTCGATAATCATCTGGTTGAGTGTGAGGAAACTCTCACGGTGGTGGCCAAGAGCATGAGCAGCAACGAGGGATGTGATTGCCTCGCCGTGCCAACTCATATTTACTCCTCTAAAAGCATGGCATGGCAAGCATTTTTGCCTTGGCTTACGAGTGACATGCGAGGCAAGCTCTTTTCTTCCTTTTTTTTTGAATTTTTGAATTTTTTATTTTGTATAAGAAAACAGCTTTGCTTCTGAATAGAGTACGTATATCTATTTTTATAAAAAAAGATAATTAAAATATTTTAATAATTAATATACATAAAAAAGATTAAAAAGTGTAAATAATAATGACTTGTCACTGCATAGCATGTCATTCCACTCAATTGTCACACGCCGACTAAGAAATTTTTGATTGACTCAATTTTTCCAAATTATTGTGTGACATTCCATTTTTGTATCACTATTGTATACTACATCCGTCCTGATGTATTTGTCCAGTTTGACTTTTTTGAGTCAAATTGCACAAATTTTGAGCTCCAATTACTCTCAATTTATATTCCATATTGACCTAATGAAATACAATTTTGAAAATTCTCAATACGATAAATCCAATAAAATCATTTTTATGTTAAAATACATTATGGTTTTTAATTAATTGAAGCTCAACGTTTATTTAGTTTGACTCGAAAAAATCAAACTGGACAAATACACTGGGACGGATAGAGTATCTCCTAGGGGTGGACACGGTACGGTTCCGGTTCCGGAACCGCCGGTTCCGGTACCGCCACCCCTTGATACCGGTACCGGTACCGGTTCCGGTTCCGGTTCCGGTACCGTTTCGGCCACCCCTAATTTTGTTTTTTTTTTTTGCTTTTTTATTATATTTTTAAAATGTAAAATTGTAAATGTGTAATTGTTAAAGGAAATGATGAAATAAAAAAATCTAAAAATGAAATTGATAAAGGAAAGAATGAAATTAAAAAAAATAATTAATAACGGTACCGGAACCGGAACCGCCGGTGCCGGTACCGAAAAATGGGCACCGGAACCGGTACCGGATTGGGCTGTACCCGTACCGATTCCCGGAACCGGTGGACCGTACCGGCCGACGGTAACGGTACCGGAACCGGCGGTACCGTTTCCGGTCACGGTACTGTACCGGTACCGTGTCCACCCCTAGTATCTCCTAATCAAGTGATGGATCACGTATTGGGGATTTAAGCTGCTTCTAAAAATAGCACAAAATTCCTATCTTATTTGAATACGTATCTTTCACAAGATTTCTCGGGGCCACGCAGGGAGTATGTGTCAACCCGTGGTCCGTACCACGACGATTCATGTTCAATAAATAAAAGAAAAAACTGAACATTTCCATTTTAAATTTTCCCCTGCAAAATAGAAGAGAAAACCCCAAACAATCTCAGCGATCTCTCTGGGGAGGATGAACATGAACCCCTAAACCTTCTTCATCAAAGCTCCATTGAAGCCTGTAACGCTCGCGAACCCTACCACCTGCCTCCGTCGACTGCAGAAATCCCCGCCGTCGCATTTCGAGGTATTGATTGATGTTCACACTCATTTTTTTAAGCTGTTTCATGCTTCGTCGCCTGAAATCTCGCTTCCTTCCGATGTGCGATTTGATGCCACTAGAGGCGGTTTTCGGGGATTAATCTTCTGTTTTTCAGTGTTTTTTTTGCTGATAGGAGAGATGTGTGTTAGGATAGCGCTGTCCAGATTCTTTTCCGTTTCTGCGGGTTGCTGATACGAAATTATTGCCACTTTAACTCCTTGAAGTAGAATGCTGTTTTACTTTGAATTTGAGGTTATGCATATTTTTTTTATAAATGTGAAATGATCTTGGAGTAACTGTTTATTCTGTATTTTTTATTTTTATATTCCCCACTCAATGTTCGTGTATGTTATAGGAGTAGTAGTTTGTTGGGTGGTGATGTAAATCTCAACCCCAAGTAAGATGCAATTAGCTCCTTTTGATCCCTCACTGCCCCCTTTCTATTTTTACTTATGTAATGAGCTCTATTCACTCTAATGGGGATTCAGGTTTGGGTTTTTTTGGGGAGGGGACCAACAATCAACTAATAGTTTTTTCCCCTTCCCATCCATTTGTTTCTTCTTTTGCCTCATGTGCTGGGGAAACAATTCCACATATTCAAGATATCATATGCAAGAATAGACCTACACCCACAACACCTCACTATTTATATTTGGAATACACATACGACAATTTTGAACGGACAAATTGTAAAACTCTCTCACAAAGTGTTTAGAACTTTCAACTAGATGTAAAACAAACATAATTTTGGAGCACTCTTGACAAAATTACTTCCTTCTCCTCCCATATCCCCCTTTAGAGAGAGTTTTAAAGGAAGCTCATACCTCTCCATACATGACTTCTTTATAGTCATTTTCCATCGTACCGCTATGGGATGTCATCACCAACTTGAATTCTTCAATTTGGTTCTTCTCTTGACCTCCATGTTTGAACCGCCTCAACAAATTAAAGAATTCAGTTTTTTTCCCTTCTTTTTAGTATTAGTTTCCAACTTTGATCCCTTTTTTCCCCTTCTCTTTCTTATGCTTAGTACTCCCTCCGTCCCTAAGCATTTGTCCACTTTTGACTTTTTCGGTCAAAATTGGTAAACGTTAACTTCAAGTTAAATAAAAATGATCTTAGATTTTAATACAAAAATAGTTTTATTAGATGTATTATATCAAATATTTTCAAAATATTATTTTATCTAATTAATATACATTATATATTTTATTTAATTATAGGTCAAAGATTGAAAACAGTTGACAGTAAAAAGTCAAAATTGGATAAATATTCAGGGACGGAGGTAGTAATTTAGATAGGAATGTGAGACTTTGTTTGCACCCAACATCGTATGCATGTAAAGGTGATCAATTATGAATTAGTTTGATAACTTTGTTCTTGTCCATTCATTTTCAATCCAACATGAATTGAGATAAAGGAAACCATCAAAGTGGGTTTCTCATCCCGTTCCATAGAGATCATCAATCCTTTGAGGCTATCTTTGGAACTTGAAAATGATAGGGAAGGGGAAAAATGCTAAGGAATTTCTTTTAATGTTTGGTTTTACCTTGGAGAATTCAAAGAATAATGCACTTGGATTAAAACTTTATGAAAATTTATACTAGTACATATTTATATTTCTCAGGCTCTATATAATCAAAACGTATAAATGAACCAAGTCTGAACAAAGACATAAAATTGTTTTATTGAGTTAGATCCTTTTTTAATTTCCTCCCAAATTTTCTTTCCTTCCAAATTTCACATCAATCCCCTCTCCAATTTTCTCACTTGCATTTTTTTGGTTTCATGTGGACCTTAAATGAACATTTAGCCATTTGAGGGCCCATTTGGTGAGTGTAAGAGAAATGAGTTTTGATATCTCTTGGTATCTAAACCTTTTTTGTGGTTGTTTGGTGAAGTGCAAACATGGTTCAGATTTGACGTTATCTCCCAAATGAGGGTGTTTTGATATCTCCCAAATTTGGGAGATATCAATTTAGGTTTTTGATATCTCCCTCAACCGCCCATCACCACCTTTGGCAACCCACTCCTCTCGGTCACCCATTGCCGTGGGTGACCCATTTCTGGCCACCCACTGCCTATCCATCTAAGATCTCTTGAAACACTTCCATTTCAAAATTTAAAACTCATATCATTTTTTCTAGATTTTAGAACTCATTTCATATCAACCCTCTAAAACGCACCAAACAAGCCCTGAGATTGACTTGCTTTTCTGTAGTGAAATGATAATTGTGTAGAAAAACAAATTTAAGATTGATAATTTATGAAGAATTTGAAATGTGAGGCCTTTTAACTTTTGATGAATGTACAAAAATGTAGAATAAAACGATAATGATTTTGTGTACTAATCATTGGACTTATGGTAATTCAATTCAGAGGTTCGTAGACTTGAGGAAGTTTTTAACACAATGGGAATCATTCGCCACAGGTCAGTTAGAGACTTATATTCTTTCCTTAATTGATATTGACTTGAGATTAATGTGGACTTGATTGTACTTTCACAAACTCCTTGTATTATCTGCAGAAGGGATTTGCTAGAAAATAGTTTCTGTTAAATAAGTTAATTTTATGCTTACTTTTTAAACCTTTCATTCCTTCTTATTGCAGTGGTTCTTTTAAAAAGACAAATGATAGTGCCAGGCTTATTATAACAACAATTATGGGAATGTTGTTTGGATATTTTATTGGCATTTCCTTTCCGTTTGTTTCTTTAACTAAGGTAAGTTTGAAGGTCTTTGGATAAAGTTGTTTGGTGTGAAGTCTAAACTTTATATAATCATATTTGTCATCCAGTTGATGCTTGAGTATCTTGTGCAGATTAACTTACCCTCAAGCTTTATATCATCTATTGATGTAGCTTCTGGCAATGACCATCAAAGACATTCTGCACGTAGTTTCCCTGAAAACCTTGGTTCTGGTAATATTCCGGTAACACCCAAGGTACTTGTTTCATTGATGATGACACGATTTTTGGATTTTGAAACTGTATATCTTTGTTTCCTTCAGTTCCGTACTTCCAGTCATATATGTTTAATACGGAGTATGTTTGTATGATAGTAATATTTTAGAAAAGACTGAACAGTTTACACACACACACACATTATTTAGTTAATTGTGTGACCTGATGTTGCTCTATTTGTCCATAACTCAATATTGATTAAAAACTGATGTGACTTTCAGATATATGTACCTACCAATCCTCACGGTGCAGAGTCATTGCCACCAGGAATTGTAGTAGCAGAATCAGATTTTTATTTGCGTCGATTATGGGGTGATCCTAGTGAGGTGAGTTTTAGAGGATTTATAATCATGGTTCATTTTTGCATCTGCAAATTAGGGTCAGTTTGGATGGGGTGTTTGGGAAGGTGGTTTGGTCTAAATATTGATTAATTGGTTTAAAATAAAAAAGGTGATTGAAATGATATTTGATCACATTTCATTTTATTTTTTCGCTTTTGTTTCTATAATATAAACTATACATGCTTATCAATTTATGGACTTGGGCACTTAGCCCTTCAAAATCCTTCAAAGCTGTCCATCCACACTGACCCTTAGGGTAGCATATTAGTAAACCAGTATTGTTCTGCTTCTGAAATTGTGATTGGGTATGGTCAAATAGGAAGCTGGCATGCCTGGTTTGATTGGGCACGGAGTTTAAGGAATGTGAAGTGTGTGGTTGGAATTTATTTGGAATTTGGAAAAGAGAGAAAGAATTTGAGCCATATACTCATTTCCTTAAACAGAAGTGAGTGTTTATATTGGGATTACAAAGGAAACCATGATGTTTTTGTTGGGATGGTGAGAGTATAAATTTTTGTTAAAGTAGTTCCTCACTCCATTAAGGGCATGCACTCGGGTTGCTTCTACCTTACAATGTTTTTGAAATGTTTAGGATTTAAAAAGGAAACCGAAGTACCTGGTTACCTTCACAGTTGGTTTGGAACAAAAGGACAATATTGATGCATCAGTTAAAAAGGTTATATTAAATGAGGAATTCTTTCAAGATCTTAATGCTTGTCTACTGTTGAAATTCATGTACTAAGTTGTATTTTATGCAATGATATTTTAGTTCTCAGAGGATTTCCAGATTATGCTCTTTCATTATGATGGTCGTACCAGTGAATGGGATCAGTATGAGTGGTCTAGGCGTGCAATACATGTCAGTGTTAGAAAGCAAACAAAGTGGTATGGCTCTGAATCTGTCTCATATTTTTTTAACGGGATGGAGGGAGTATATGATCATGCAAACTATTAAACTTCTCCAGCTTGTTAATTAATTGTGATTTGTCCAACAAGCTATGCTTTTACTTTTTTCTTTCTTCCATGTCCTCGACCTCATAGGTGGTATGCAAAGCGGTTTTTGCATCCTGATGTTGTCGCAGCTTATGATTACATATTTATTTGGGATGAAGATCTTGGAGTGGAGCACTTCAATCCTGAGAAGTGAGTGGTTTAACTTTAGGTGCCTTTTGGTTTCTTTCTTCATTGCTCAGATTGAATTTCTTATTGGACTCGTTTGGTTTCAATTTATCTTGCCAGGTATATTCAGTTAGTGAGGAAACATGGTTTAGAGATATCTCAGCCTGGCCTGGAACCAAACAATGGATTGACGTGGCAAATGACAAAAAGGAGAGGAGACAGAGAAGTTCACAAGTAGGTTCCAATGTGTTGAGCTCTCTATCTTCTTAAAATAGATAATTTGCTTATTTTTTGTTGTCAAATAAAGTGTCCATTTGCAAGTTTACCAAGTTTTGTTTGGATGAACAGGGAGACAGATGAGAAACCAGGGTGGTGCAGTGATCCACATCTGCCTCCATGTGCAGCGTACACACTCCCTATCTCTCTCTCTCTCTCTCTCACACACACACACATTCACACACACACCCTTTCTATTACACATCATCTTGCTGAGCAGCCTAATATACTTTTAGAATTTAAGATGTACATAGATATCATTTTCCATGGATCTCATGTTAATATCAATCATATAAAGGACATGACAATTATATCAACTCTTGATATTCCACATGAAGCAGAGACCCATGATATTGGCGGTTTTGGATTTTCATCTCAATGTTCCTCTGCCAAACAGTGCCGCATGTCTTTTAATGCAAGTTTAGTGCCAACTAGTTTTTAATCAATGCTCCAACTGTCCTGATTTTGTTCTCTTCTGTTCAGTTTTGTGGAAATCATGGCTCCTGTTTTCTCTCGAGAGGCATGGAGATGTGTTTGGCATATGATCCAGGTATTATTTCCTGCTCATGATTTTGTCGTTGTTGACATTATCATGGTAGTATTTTCAGTTGTGATTGTTTAATTTATTGTGACAAACTCATCTATATCTAGAATGACTTGGTGCATGGATGGGGGTTGGATTTTGCTCTCAGAAGATGTGTAGAGGTTGGTAATTTTGACTGTCAAGCATCGTTGATAATCTTCTCTCTCTCTCTCTGCATTGAAAGATTGTGAACTTTTTGGATCTTCCGCAGCCTGCTCATGAAAAGATAGGCGTAGTTGACTCACAATGGATTGTTCATCAAGTTATTCCCTCTCTTGGGAATCAGGTTGAAATCTTAGAATGATTTATTTGTGTGATTCTTATTTCTAAGGACTACGAAGGAGTAATGTAACTAATAGTGACCCCTGACTTTGCTCTTCTTATCCATGCCAATTTGCAGGGGCAGTCGGAGAATGGCGAAGCTCCATGGCAAGGGGTATTATTGAATTACAGTCTGCTGAGATGGAATCCAAATGCAATACTTTAAAAGCTTTATTATTCTTCAAAAACATTTTTTTTAAAAAAATAAAAAATTGGGTTTTTTCCTCTTTCCAAGTGGGGTCCCCAGCCCCTACAGTCTTGTGTGATTCTGCTGGGTTTGTTGTAAAAAAAATGGAATATTTCTGTTGCAGGTGAGGGAGCGATGCAGGAATGAGTGGGCGATGTTCCAAGATCGCCTAGCAAACGCCGACAAGCAGTATTTTGCAAAGATTGGTAGGAGTTTACATTGAAGAGATGCAAATACGACTACTTCCAGACATCCTGTACAGCGCCTCTTTTCTCCCCCCTCCCCATTTGGCTCTGTTTGTTAAACGGCGGTTGGCCAAAACGCCAAATCTCCTTTTGGCTAGAAACGCTGCTCTTGAAGCAACGTTTTGAATGGTGACCCGCCATTATACGAACACAGCCATTCATAACACCGTTTTGCAGCTATGAGTCAATATATATAATACAAATTAACTTATAGAATTAGTTAAATACTCCGAATATGTTACCGGTAGCGTACGCGTTTATTGTGTGAAAAGCCGCATGCTTCATCTTCGTTTCGTGCATCTTAAATACAGAGTGTTTTATGTTCATTGGTGCCAATTATTAGGAGTGCAACTAACATAATCTTATATCATCATCCTCCATTTATATCAGTTCGAGATACAAGAGTGCTTATATATCATATTTAATTAAATTTACACTGAATGAGTATTTGGTACAAATGAATATACCGGAGTAAGAAAATGAATATACTGGCAGTGATAATCAAACTCAAGAAATGTTAGTAAATGATATACATTGTCCTATCATTGAACTGAAGTTGCACTTATGCTATGTTTGGTTTGTGGATTTCCTCTTTTAAGAGTATATTTTCTGGTATTTGTAAAAAATATATTATATACTCTCTCCGTTCCTAAAAGATTATTATAGTTTAACTTTTTTGTTCAAATTGTGGCACTTTTTAACCGTGAATTATGGAAATGGTATATTTAGTTATAATGTAAATTTAGTAAAATTAGGTATATTTTAAAATACAGTTTTAAACTATCGAAATTTTGTAATATATAGATATTTTAAACTATATTTAATTTGTGACTAAAGGATAAAATAGTTTGACTAAAAAAATCAAACTATGACAATCTTTTAGAAACGGTGGGAGTACGTAGTAGATCATGTGCTAGCTATAGTGCTATATGGGTTGATCCTATACATCCCGTTCTACTTGGATATTAGTTGCGTTATAAATCTACGACGCTTTGAATTGCAATATGTTGGGACGGAATTCTTTTTTCAGGTAAGAAATGCTTTGTATTTTATTACTCCATCCGTCCTAAAATGTTTGTCACATTTTCTTTTTCAACAGTTACAGAAGTTTTTGTTTATTTATACGTTTTCATTGATTATTGAATAAAATAAAATACTCTTGACAACTCTTATTTTAAAAAAAAATTCTTATAGTTTTTTTAATATATACTTTTTTTAAATTTTATACCAATATTTAAATAAAATAAGTCGAAAAAACTTGATATTTTGGCTCATTTTTCAAAATGTGGTAATGATTTAGGGAGGGAGTAATGGTTTAAAAGAGGAATAAGAAAGGGGTACTATCTCAAAAAATGTTGGAAGACCACCTTTCTAGCCAAAATCAAGAGGGGTAGTATCAAGGAACGATGAACAAAAGTGACAGATGCATCATGAAAAGTGGCCAAAAGAGTGTTACAATTATGAGCCAACCTGCCAATGTAAGAAGAGAATGAATAACTAATTTTCAATTCCAATTACGTCAATTCCGTATACCAAACGGATTCTTAGAGCATTTACCACTTAGATCCATTCCAAATAAACTTTGCCTCCACATCTTGTATCTCTCTCGATTTCAACCATGAAAGTGTTTCCTAACATGTAATCCCCTCGCCATCAACGGATCATGAGAGCAATGCATCCTACCATTCAGGCCTCACGGAAAATCCAAGACTCGTTCAATATGCGCCACGCTTCCAAACCCGGTCAGTCTCAAGAGAATTGTATCCACAAAGCAACGAAGAGCACTCGACACTACCTTAGGGGAGGCTTGCGCAAGTGTTGACTTCACATCTCCGGAACACCTAGTAGACCAACCATCACATGCACATAGCGTGTGCCCATCTTGTCGTAATCTGCGGTATGGATCTCTTATAATCCCAAACCGTCTTGTTATGCGTTTTTCAGATCATTCAAATGGTGATGATTTTGTGCACTATGTATTTAATATCAATCTACTTGACATTGATCCTTATATTACATATTCACACATTAATCATGTGAAAAGGCAAATAAAGAGGTACTTTGGAAATATTTAGCTTGAAAACAAAAAGTCAAGTTTTATATACTCGCTTTAGCTTGAAAATACTGAACATTTTTGTAAAATGAAGGGGAGATATTAATAACATGAAGGGAATTGAATATGAAAATATGATACGTTCACTGTAGTGTCTTCAATTTATTCTTTCTATTTATAACTTATTTTTATTAGAGTAAATTTCATAATTGGTCCTTTATAACAGAGGAGTTTCCATATTTAGTCCTCTGTTATCAAGTATTACCATTGTAGTCCTTTTTTAAGGGTGTCTTTCCACAAATGATCTTTTTTCCGATCTTCCGACATGTGGGTGTTAATTTAAAGGCTAAAACTATAATTTGATATCAACATTATGTCTAGTGCCGTGTTTTGATATTGGTTAAATGGATAACACAAAAATAATGACTATGATTGTGGGCTAGGATTATGACGGAAGACCACATTTGTAGACTATGATTGTAGTAGAAAGTGAATGTAATTCACAAACGACGCAAACAGAACAACCTTTGGAATTGTGTATGACAAAATAGATATATTATCTTTGTGAAATTACACTTTTAGCCCTCAAATTAACTCCAACATGATATAAGATCAAAAAAAGAACTATTTGTGGAAAGATACCCATAAAAGAAGGACCACTGGGGTAATATTTGATAATAGAGGACTAAATAGGGAAACCTCTCTGTTATAAAGGACCAATTATGGAATTTACTCTTTTTATTATAACTAAACCAGATCAGATAAGATCAAATCGGATCAATCTATTTAGATAAAACATATCATACCCATTCAGATCAGAATATATCAGAAAAGTATTGAAAAATGAATAGTTTAAAAATACTTTGGAGTGATAACAACACCACCACCAACAACAAAACCTATTTTTTTACTAGTTGAGGAGTACGAAGCCATAATAATTAGAATCACAGATTTTTTTAATTAAACATGAACTTAGTGGTATAAATTTTATAATTCGAATAACATTTAAATTTTACAAGTCATAACCTCAGTAGATCATTAACTTGACTAATGACTGTTGACATAGCGTAATAAGAAAAGTTCACAATGATTTTTCGAAACAACATTTTAAGTTAACACTAATATTCTATATTATTTTTATGATGATGATTAAACTTGAGATGTAAACGAGCTTGATTTTTTTGACACCAAATACAATGTCATATTATGATACTGGTTCATTTGAGAATCTTATAAACTTAAGAGGTGTGGACTCAAGGATCAAGTTGGGGAAATCGATTTGTTATTGTTGGAATAGGGAACATCGTCCCCCGACCGTGAATTGCCATACTCTAGAGAATTCCTTGACACCACCGATCAAAACTATTCATTAAACTGAAAATGGATGGAGAACCACATCTCTTGATGGGAAAGGGGGGGAGGGGTACGCGAGAAGAGATATGCTAATGGAAAGGATATGAGTGATAAGGACAATGGCCATGATCTCTTCGCGTGATCAGATTGGTTCTGATATGGTTGAAATAGTTTCCAATATGATCTGGTCTGATCTAAATGCAGTTATATTTAAAGTTATTTCTGGTCTGATCTAATCTGATTCTAATAAGAATAAATAATAAGTAAAAAAATAAGTTAAGAAGAACATGACATACATCCCATGGACGAATATGATGTTCGATATCCAAGTGCTCTTACTTTGCTTTGCCAAGTGACAATTCACTCTTAAATATGAAATTGTGTAATACCTCATGTTAGATAGTACAAAAAAATTGATGGTTTGATACTACTAGTCTACTACTCACAAATTTTTTCTTTGTTTCTCTATAGGGGCTTGCACAGTTGAAAAGAATAGAGAGTGCCAAGAGATAGACCCGAGATATCCCTCGAGTACGAGATTCAACTTTTTTTTTCTTTGTTTCTCAAAAGGTAAATGCTTTTCTTGCCAAACGAGCCACTACTTTTTTTCCCGGTAAATCAGAGGCATACCAGTGTCCAGTGTATGTATACAATAACATTACAATCCGTAATCCGTATACATACGTTTCTTTTGCAGGAGTAGAAAATAGGGAGTAAATAAAACGGAAAAAATCATTGAATAAAACGGAAAAAATCCTCCAACCGGAGATGGGGCGGCTCTCCGTCGGCGGTATTGCTACTGGTGCACTGGCTGCCTGATCGGGAAGTTCATCTCGCCGATTTCCGACGCCGTTGCCCACATCTTCATGCCGAAATTGTATAGTATTTGCTTCATATTCTTTTTCTTTAAATGTACCATTGAATTGCCCACGCACTTGAAATTCGAGCAGAGTGGAGTTTCCTCCGGGAGTAGGGTTTCTGGCAATTATTTTCGCCTGGGTTTTTATTCCTTTCTTGGCATTCGAAGGTTTTATTCTCCTGCCAATTTGAACTCCACGAAGAAAAGTTCGATCTTTTTTTTTTTTGCGGATTTCTGATCAGAAGATTGTTTTTTTATTTTGCAGTTTATTTGAATCGAGGGGGAAGGAAATGAGAGAGATGATTCATCGTTGGGAAGTTGTCTTTAGTTTGGTGCTTTTGCTATCTGGTACCATTTTCTCATTTTCCATCAGTTTATTGTCTGTTCTTGTTCCTGTTGTGTACTGTGTGTGAGTGAATTTTCCTGATGATAAAAACATATGATAGTTTTTATCAAAGTATTATATCTGCTTAAAATACAGGGAATTTGCAACATTCTTATTTCCGGGCAAAATGGAAAAGATTAAATCTTGAAAAGGTTGCTTGCATTTTCCACATTCTTCTGGTTCTAGCCTTTTAGGAAGTTCATAGATATCAGAGTTCATGTCTTAGATGTTTTACGGGTTTAGATGTTGTTTCTCACTTCACTTTCGGGCAGAAGCTGCATTACAGTTGCATTGATTATAATGCAATTCATTTTGAAATTGATATATGTTCTTGCATATCTTCTACTCCCTCTGTCTCATATAAAGAGTTATATTTCTCCAGTGTGCAATATTTTCGTTTTGTTGAGGTACAGCTAGGAGAAATCCTCGAATATAGTTATATTTTTAAAATTAGTTGCTTGTTTAACTAACTTTAACACACTCTATATTTAACTTTTTAGGCACACTTTTTGCATTTAAAAAATCTGGTACAATGGAAATTAGTTTTTTTTCCCTTCAATTTTGAATGTTTTTATGGGACAAGAATATGTTTAGAAAAAGGACTCATTTTATGGGATAGATGGAGTATTCAATTGTGATGCAACCTTCATGTATAAAAAAATGCTTAGTTTTAAAGCAGTGAAAGCCAGTGAATAGGAACATTCATCTGCTCATCTGTAAATAAATATATATTGTGTTCTCAAGGGGTTGGTTCTTCAATTCTTCTCCAGTTTCTACAACAAAGGCATCTGATACGATAGATTCTTTTGACCAGTGTGAAAACACTGTCAAGAACTGGGTATCTTCTTCCCTTGAATCAGAAATTAGCAGAGACAATCATCAGTTGAGGGACTTGCTATTTTTCCTTCACATACCTAGGACAGGAGGAAGGACATATTTTCACTGGTAATATTTTTAATCTTCTCATCCATTTCTTGGCAATGCCTGCAAGACTTCACATGCGCTCATGAAATATTGTTATTGTTTTTTTCTTTCATTCAATTTTCCTCTTGCAGTTTCCTGAAAAAGCTTTATGCCAACTCTCTGGAGTGTCCACGCTCCTATGATAAGTTAAGGTTTGATCCCAGGTAATAAATCTTTTATTCTTCTATAACTATTTCCTCTTAGTCACTTTGTGGGCCCACTATAGTTTTCTGTCAACAAAGACTCGTTGGGGTAGCATTTGTGTGGGTGACAAACTTTTTGAATGCTCGGGATAAATGGCCTTAAAGACTTGAACACCCAAAATTTTGATTTTGATTCTTGAAGTGTCATTTTTTAGTTTAATTCAATCATAGAAGGATTTGGAATGCAGTAGTCATGCATCTTAGCCTTCTTTATTCAGTAGTGTTTGCCTGTTTGGGTAGTGATTACTCAGTTGTTTTGTGGCCTGGCTAGTTTTGGATGTTGTTGGACCTGATTATAAATAACAATTTAGATGGATATCTCAGCAAATTGACAATACCAAAATGGAAAATTATGAATGAAAAACATTTCTTCCCAAATATTCAGTTATCCAAAAAAAATTCATATCATTATCCATTTCTATTGCCTGTACAATGAAATTTCAAATTATCATAAAAGTATCTGGACATTTCTGAAAATTTCCACAAAATATCTGTACACTATCCAAAACATTGTAATTAGCATCAAAATATTTTATACAATCTGAATGTAACTATTTATCAATATTCTGGTCCTACATTACCCAATTACTGAAGAAACAGAACAGCACAACAAACTACTGTATAGTTCCCATATAACCCAAAAGCACTTTCATGTTCTCTTTCTGGTGTGATGTACATATAAATGTATATTAATACCAACAATTAGTACTTTTTTTAACATTGAAAATCAGAAGAATGTGGACATATCAAGGCTGATTTGGCTGAATATACAATTTGGCCAAAAAAGTAGAGAATGTTAAAACTTTGTCACTGGAAACTGATTTTTTAAATTTTTTTTATCTCACGTGCATTTTTTTTCATTATATATATATAATGTTTTTATGAGAGCTATATATAAGCTTCTCTAAGTTCTACCTTTTCCCCTTTTTAAATTGCATTTGTGCAGAAAGGAAAACTGTCGATTGTTGGCTACCCATGATGACTACAGTGTGATTACCAGACTTCCTAAGCATAGAACTTCCGTGGTCACAATTATTAGGAATCCAATCGACCGTGTTTTTAGTGCTTATGAATTTTCATTGGAAGTAGCTGCTAGGTTCTTGGTGCACCCTAACTTAACATCTGCCACTAGAATGTCGGGAAGGGTCCGTTCAAGTTCAAAGGGAGTAAGCACCCTAGATATCTGGCCGTGGAAGTATTTGGTTCCTTGGATGAGAGAAGACCTATTTGCTCGAGTATGTTTCTTCCTTAAAACGGCTCTCAATATTTCATGAAATCTTGAGCAGTTCTATTTTTATCCTTGTAAGTGCACCACCCACATGTAGGGTGAGTTCTGTAGTATTTCAATACTGTTGAAGGTTTCAAAAGAAACACTAACAAATAAAAGAGACCGGCACTGTTTAGAAAATGTGGATATTGTTAAATCACATTTTAAAAAAATCAGTTCATTTTGTATTTTGAGAATATTCAACTTCTACACGTACTCATTGTTTCCCGGAAAATAGAAAATCGCCCATTTTCTGAACACCCTACACAAACCTCACTATTTTCGATGACAAGATCTTTGAATTAGTGGCTATGGAAACGCTTTGACCACTTGTTTGAATTTGTGGTTCTGCCATTTGCATCAGCTGTGAATATTCTGGTAATTGCCAGTTTGCCATCACTTGTTTTCTGAGATATCCATTTGATATTGTTCTCCTGTTTCTGCATGAACATTTGTGTCTAAATAACTTGAAATAATCTTTTTAGCCCTTATACTAAAGGTTAGTATGGTCTTTGTTGAAGTTTGGGAGTGTCAAAGAGTTGAACTCGTAAACGTATCTTTTATTAAATAAAAAAAGTATGTAGTAGCCCTTATCTGTACATACATTTTGCCTAATTCCAGTGGTTCTTTCCTAATCTAGAAAATTATGAAAAATAAGATTTTCAGACATCAATGGGTTGCACCCAATACTTCCAAATTACCGTTTCATTTTTCTTTGAGTATTTTATATGCATTGCATGTCTTGCCTTATGATCATGCGATGTAATTTGACTACAGAGAGAAGCTAGAACACGTAGAGGAAAAACGATTATCAATGGAAATGATCCTTACAATATGGAAGAAATTGTGATGCCGTTGCACAAATATATCAATGACCCCATGGCTCGGGATATCATCCAGAATGGGGCCACATTTCAGGTACCACTATAGCACTGCTTTGTACACACTGATGCGCATTCTTAAAAGATTGCATAGCCATTCATTTTTTGTTTTTCCTTTTTTTTTTAATTTTCACCTTGGGTGGGGCTGTGGTTGGATGGAATGACTAAGATGATAAGATAAGAGAATTCCATAAAAGGTCCCGAATTACAAGTGCTTTTCCATATTTAGTCCACAATTCTAAAATATTACATAGATGGTCCTCAATTTTCTAGATTACTGTCCCATAATCGGTCCTTCAGGGACTATTTGTGGAGAAACTATTTTGTCATATTTGGCCTAAAACACTATTTACGGAATAGTTTTCAAAAAATTGAGGACCATTTATGTAATATTTTAGAATTGGGGATTAAATATGGAAGACCATGTATAATTAGGGACCATTTATGGAAGTTACTCATATGATAATTTATCTTTAGCTGGCAAAAACAGGTCATTTAATTTCTGCAATGCACTAGAAGATGGTTCGTTCTGCCTGATAGGTGTCTGATCAATATAGGTTGCAGGACTCACAAACAACTCTTATGTGGCAGTGTCTCATCACGTGCGCCGTTGTGTCTTGAAGTATCGGAGTCTGGGTCAGTATGTACTTGAAGTCGCAAAGGTAATTAATTACTTGAAGTCGAAAAGGTAATTAATTTTTTTCCTCTCCTCCGTAGTTTTATGCATATCAAATCTTGCAGAAGAGGTTGGATGGAATGTTGTATGTGGGAATCACTGAGAACCACAAAGAGTCTGCCGCCATGTTTGCAAATGTAGTTGGTACTCAGGTGATTTCCCAGCTAACTCCATCAAGCTTTGGCAAAAGCACGGAAGCATCTTCCAACAATTCAGGTCAGTCGTCTACGTGCTCCTTTTGACAACCCTTTTGAAACATTTCAGTTTTGTTTTTTCCAAAGTTAATCTGCACCGTTAAAAAAAATCTGTTCTACTTGCTAATCTTTATCGTGTTTTGTAACAAAGAAAAATGCCGATTGCTATTTTCTTAATAATAATAATAATAATAATGTTACTGGCTGCACCGCAGAAAAAATCAGTCCTTCCGGAGATTCTGCTTCTGATACAGAGGTAATAATAGGTTTCATCATATTTTCGTGTCTTCAAATGATTAATACGGGGTAATATTAATAATGCCTTAACTTCTGGCACTGAAGACAAAATTTAGCCATAATGAAATGTTTTTATGTTCACGAGATAATAACAGATGACTGCAGAAAAACTTATTGAAGTGTATGAGGGCTGCGTTTCGAGCTTACGCTCATCTCAGTCACAAAGAAGAGCAAAGTCACTGATGAGAATATCTCCTGCAAATTTTACAAAAGAGGTATATACCTAAAATAATTGTACCTTCCCAAATTTGAAGGGTTGTACCTTCCCGCGGTATGGGCTTGTTCTCTTCACCTGATCTGGTTGGAATAAGTTCTGGTATGGTGTAATCTGATGTGAATGTAGTTATATTTAAAGCTGTTTTTGATGTGAATTGAACTGATTCCAATAAAAAAAATTAATAAGGATAAGTTGAAGAGAACACACTCTATATCTTTCTTTATCTCCCAGTCTTGTTTTATCTCCCTTTTAATTGAGGATTGAAATTTAATAAGAGCCTGGAAATTTGAACAGGCTCGCTGTCGGATTCCAGCACAACTCATACAGGAGATAGCATCACTAAACAGCCTGGACATGGAACTCTATGAGTATGCGCAAGTCATCTTTGAAAGGCAAAAAAACCAAGTCGGAGTGCAGAGAGCGGAGTTTGGTGTAAGTTCCCCCCCCCCCCCACCCTCACCCCCGCTAGTCCGAGGCGTGCATGCGATAAAAGCTTTAGAACGTAGAATTGGGTAGTGGTTACTCAACTGGACCATAAGACACTCGGGCCAACCCATACTGAGGGCATGTTTGATGAGCATACGAGATATGTGTTCTGATTTCAAAATCCTTTTGTGGGTTTTCGGTGAAGCCTAAATAGGGTTCGAACTTGATATCTCTCGATTTCAGATCTTCCAAAACACTCTCATTTCAAATTTCAGAACCCATATTTTTTTTTCTTCCAGATTTCAGAACACATAGCATAACGCCTCTCAAAAACTTACCAAACGAGGCCCTATAAAAGATCGAACCTATATGATCATTGTTTTCTTCATACGTTGCAGGCGGATCACGGAAAACTGGGGAGCGGTTGGGACGACGCGGCGGCCGCCGCCTCTTGGAGACTCCTTTGTTTTGCATCCCCTTTTGTGTTGGTGTCACTCTGTCTTTTCATCTTTGTAAGTGCAAGGCGAAGATCAGTGTCAAAGGTTAAATTATAAACAAACGTGACTTTGACTTGAGTCCCTAATTAAGAAAGAAAGAAAAAAAACACATACTCCCTCCGTCCCTGAGTATTTGTCCACTTTTGACTTTTTTTGGTCAAAATTGGTAAACTTTGACCTCAAATTAAATAAAAATGATATTAGATATTGATACAAAAAGAGTTTTATTAGATTTGTTAAATCAAGTATTTTCAAAATATTATTTTATTTAATTAAAATACAATATATATTTCATTTAATTATAGGTCAAAGGTTAAAAACAGTTGACCGAAAAAAGTCAAAACTGGATAAATACTCAGGGCCGGAGGTAATACGTATTATACACATTTGGAGAATTAGTTCAGACCATTATTTTATAATTCAACCGACATTTGATTGATTGATGATAATGGCAAAAATATCTAATCTAACTTCTGCTAATCTTTGCAATTTTCCGGGCATCATTATCATTGTTATGAAACATTCTTAAATACGTAGTATATTCTTAACAAAATAATGGACAACACATGAATGTATACTCTATATTATTATTGTTGTTGTTTTTAGTACTTTGTATTATTATTATTATTATTATTATTATTATTATTATTATTATTATTATTATTATTATTATTATTATTCACTTCTTTTGACAACAAAAATTGTTGTTATGACAACAATTATGTTTCATTCAAAAAATTGATGGTTCTTATCATTAATTATTATTGTCTCTGTCTCATTTTAAATTGTTTGTTTTCCTTCTTTCTTCATCCCAAAATAAGTTGTCTGTTTTTGTTATCGTAAACTGTTAAGATTAAAATACCTAAATTATCCTTAAAGCAAATCATTCTTCTCTACCTTATCTTCTCATTCATCGTCACCCCTCCTAAAAAGTAATGGCAATTTCGAAAAGTCAATTCTTTTTTTTCTTTTTTTTTAAATATGTTCCAAGGTCAAAATAGATGATTAAAAACGGGACGGATGGAGTATTATTAATTATTAATTATTATTATTATTCGAATCTTTGAAATTGTGGAGCAAAAAATATATAAAGGGGTGAAACCGTCAAAGGGCGCAATGAATGTGCCTTTGTTTACAAGTGCCCATCGTTATTCGTTACCCCAGCAAAAAAATTGAACCCATACGTATATCCATAGCTCCGATCCACTTAAAAATATAATTAAATATAATATAATTAAATAGAATATAACATTATTATTATTATTATTATTATTATTATTATTATTATTATTATTATTATTATTATTATTCATTGAAGTAACATGCATTGGTACAACTCCATATTGGTCCACCCCAAACCCACCACACTTATAATGAAACTGTTTCGGTGCTATTTCAAAATGTAACGTTAACACGTCCAATATGTTTTGACTATGGTATTACAAAAAAAACCCATTTGATTAGATTTTGCATATAGGTTTGTGTGTGTATAGAATGATATTATAATTATCCAAAATTTTCTTGTACATGTTGTGTACATCTAATCTCTCCTTGTCTCGCATCAGACAAAAAAATTTGAGTAACGTTATTGTTGTTTTACGTACAGTTACGCATAAAAATATTTTCGAATTTGGAGTACTCATGATTGTACTTTCATAGTGTTTAACAACTTCATTACACATTATTTCTCGGCTACTTACTGTATTCTTCTAGTTTGATATTTTTTATTAAGTTGGATGAAGTTTAACCTTCGGTTACATTAAATTTGCAATAGGTGAAGTTTGTACAGTTTAATTTGAAAAATTCAAATTGAACGAATACATAGACATGAAGATAGTATTTGGCAAAATTTAGCATAAACTTGAAATGGACCATTGTTTTGGAAAGAGAGAGTAAACCCATTCTTTTTATTTGAAAAGTTGACTTCAAAAAAAGAATAATAAAAAAGAATAATTTTACGTAATAGTATAATACGGAGTATTCACTATGATTAAAATGGTAAATAAAAAAGATACGCATAAGTCGTAAATAGCTTAGACCCCTTAAATAGTGAAATGCTCATTTTGTCCCAAAGTGGACTACCCATTTGTATTTATATCAAATTTTATTCACTTTATTTATTTACTTTAATATTCATTTCTAAATTATAAACTCTGTGTTTGAATTTTATATTTGTCATTAAATAAATTGAATCAAATATAATTTTAATACTTATTGTAAATCAGAATGAAAATTCATTTGGGGTATGTTATGTTGTTATCCCACCCAAAAGGTAGGGAGTAGATGTTTTTTCCTTGCCGTAAAAAAGTAAATCTAAATTTACAATAAACTAGTTTTCTACCCCGTGCTACGCACGGGCTTGTTATTAGGGCTCGTTGTCATTATATTATTGAGGCGATGGTTGAAAATGGTGGGTTTGGTTTATGATTTGATTTTCTTCCATAATTATGCTATGCTTGGGCATGTGTTAAAGGGTAGTGTATGTTTTGGTTTTGTAGGATTTTGAAATACTACATTGTATCCTTTTGTTTTGTGAAATGTGAAGAGTGACATTATTCTATTTTGAGGTTTTTTAATTTGATGTCGGTGGTTGAAGATATTCATTTTTTTGTAATGATTTTAGATGTTCGTTTTGGCGTTGTATTGGTTGATGTTCGTTTTGGCGTTTTGATGTGCGTTGGGGGTAAGATGACGGCTGGGCGTCTATAGCGGTTACCATTGAAGCGAGGATTGCGAAGGACGAACATCAATATATGCTTGGTGTTTGTATACGTTGGCGTTTAATGCCATGTCACGTATGACACGTGTCAACACTACAACCACTAAACTCTCTTTTACCTCGTGCTTCGCACGGGCTCGCATATTTTTCTATAGAATATATCTTTAAATTTGTTATTAAATTAAAATATAAACCTAGATTAAATAAAAAAGTGAATTATAATTAAAGTTGTTCTATCGCATTGCCTATTGATAGAATAAATAAATATTATACACGCATGTAAATATAAAGGATAATACATTAATTATTTGTAAATAACTTACATAGACATTTCATTTTTGGAGATATCATGGTATGCGGGGGGAATGTGTTTATTAATTTTCTCTATGACTCTTATTATTTTACACTTCACTATTCAAATTTATAATTTTGATAGAAAAATTTATTCAAAATTTTAAAGGGAAAGTTTGAATTTTTAATACGAATTTTAGACAACTTTTTATACACTGAAATCTTACTCTTTATAATCTAAACTTTCATATTCATTACACTTATCATGGGAAAATGGTGCAAAAATTTGTAGAAACAATTGTCTTTTAAAAAAATTATTAAAGTTTATATAACCTTTAAAAAAGTAATTAATTAATTATAAGATATTAAAATATATTTTAAAATGATGAAGGACATATTAATATAATAATTAAAATATGAAAAGTATTATAGATACAAGTTTATGGTAATTAAAAGAAATAATCATGAACAATCTTTTAAATAAAAATAAATTTATAAATGTCATGTGGACCAATAAAATGATGACACTATGCCATGTAGATACAAATTTTGCCATGTCATACGCCACGAGTCTCCAATACAACTAATGAACTCTCCTTTACACATATATATAAGATATATACTCCCAATTTTTACCAAAGAATGGTATTTTTCGTGTTAGGTGTAAAAATCATGACAAAATGTCTCACCGACTAAACGTGTTCTTCAAATTGTTTCGCTAATTTCCAGAACATAAAATCCAGAAAAAAAAATTTAAAACTCAAAATTTCAAAAAGAAATAAAATAAAATAAAAGAACATTATTTCTTTCCCAATAAGGCCATTTCTATCTTCTTCTTTGCCCTACATATCTTCTTCTTCCTCTTTCCTTTCTCCTCTCTGCAAAATCCAAAACCCCCTCAAAAAGTGCAATGTCTTGCGCCACTGAATAGGCTCTGCGGTCAGTACTCTTTCTTCTCCGCCCAAATTAGTGAAAACCCATATTTTTTTCAGTACCCATTTCTTACTTTTCTATAAAGTTTCCATTTTCGGTGTGCTTTAAGGTTTCCCCCCACCCCCTTTTCTTCTCTGGTGAGTTCTTGAGAAATTTTGCCTGGTTAAATGTAGACAGTTTTTTGTCTAACTTTAATGGTTCTTCTCTTACAAAGCGGAGAAGCAATTTGGGCATTTATAGTGTCGCATTTCTTAGCAGCCAAACAGGGCACAGAGTTCTTCTTCTGTGTTTCTCTGCTCTCCGGCTTGTGCCGGAGACTGGACGGAAAACGCCAAAACGGTGTCGTATTTTGTTTGCAAGAACAGAAATTACTCTCATTCACCCACTTTTTTTAACCGCGTGGTTTTGTTGGTAATAACCATTTTTGCCCTTTTGGAGTGCTTATTGTTTTACTACTAATTGATTTCTGTTCGGATTGTGTTAATTAGGTGTATTCCTAGTGTAATTAGCCTTGTTGCACATAAGAATGACTAAAGGTTCATTCTGTAGAGGAGAAGGGTTCTGCTTAGGGCCTGTTTAGTTCACTTTATAGTTTGAGTTTGGACCAAACCAAATGAGGCCTGATAACATGATAAGTATTTGGTGTGATTTTATATTTGCATTACATGTTGTTATACAACAAGGTTTTTTGTGCGAATAGGACGAGGATAATGTTACATATAGATGATATGTTGTCACAGTCAAATTTAAGTTTATTTTTGTTGTTGTTGTGAAGAAGAAAACATAGAAACCGAATGTTTGAGTCGGGGGTCTCTTGGAAACAGGCTCTCTACTTCCAAGTAGAGGTAAGGTCTGCTTACATAAACCCTCTTTAGACCCTACTTTTGTGGGATTTTACTGGGTTTGTCGTTTTTGTTGTTGTTGTTGTTGTGTTTATGACAGTCTTATAGGATGAGTTAATGGAATTTGCGTTTGTTTTTCAGAAGATGAGTGTGGTTGAAAGTGGTTGTTTGGATGGGATAACAAATGGGTGTGACAATTTCCCGGACTTGCTGAACATATTGGATTTCCCTGAGGAGGAGAGTTTGGAAGGAGACGAGTTGCTTGGGGATTGGGATGCTGATTTGTTGCAGTCCCTCGGACCAATCCCTTCGGATGCTTTGATGCTGTCTCCTCCATTGCCTAAGCCCAATGTTGACAATCGCTCTTTGAGGACAGCATTCAAGTCCAAGGCTTTTGTGAGTCTCTCTCTTTTTGTTTCTTTTTTACCGTAATTAATTGCTTCTGCTAATGGTCTTGCTGTCTTTTTTCACATAAATGATGTTTGTTGTTTGGGCTTAGTTGTCTGCTTTCTTCTTTTCGCTTGTCCAGGATTAGTTGTCCGCTTTCTATATTCATATTCGATAAAGATAATATGATGAATTGTCTAAAATGTCCTACAGATTGGGTGGGTATGAGTTACGGTTTTAAAGGCATGTAGTGTACTTGCATCGCTCTAGTAAACTCAACAAAGCTAGGAAACCTCTATCTTCACCATTAGATATAGTGTCAAACCCTCTTCTAGACCATCGTTCCGGTAAGAAAATCGTTCACTTAGGGCATGTTTGGAGAAGGCTTAGTCTATACCTTGAATATTTGTTTTATAGATTTTATGAAAATTGAAAGATCAACATTATATGTGGTTGTTTATTTGTATACTATATCAATAATCACCTTATAATTTCTTTTATAAACACCATATTGGGCCAATATATAAACCTTAGCCCTCTAAAAATCTTCACCCAAAGATCATTAGTTGATGATATTGATGATTTATGTTTCCCTTTCAGAAAACTTGCAATGTTTTGGCAATTTAACCCACAGCCTTTCAAGAAAATGTGACAAGTTGAGGAAAAAAAGAAGAAAAAAGACAGATGGAAAAGTGAAAAAAAGGAACAGATGAAACATGTAAATCATGCATACATGGAGAAATGAAATTTTTGGACAGTGTAATGTCATGTCTGCCCCTAATGGATTGAAATGGTGGTGTTTAATTTTAAGATCACCATGTATTGGATAAAAACCAGTCTCTGTTTCCAAGAAATACTACAATTCTTTTACCTAATTGCGCGGATAAGCAGAATTAACTGATTATGGCTACCAAACAGAGCCTTATTGTGGACGGAGGCTCCGTTTGGCATTAGCTTCAACATTTTGAAAATGTCATCCAACGTTAGCTTTTACCTTTAGTATTTTCCAAGCTAATTTGCATCATTAAAAGATTAACCTAACCTGTTTTTAGTATAAGATGTTAAAAAATGCTCTATATTTGATCACTTTTTCATTTGCTTTTCTTGTTCTTGATTTCCTGACCTGCCTAGAACCATAAGGAGGAAACCTCAGGTGCTACACTTCTCTATCCAAGTACATATTTTGAAGGCCGGAAGTCCCGTTTGTTCCAGACGCAAAGCCCGATATCCGTCCTAGAGAGCACCATTCCGATCAAACCCGACTTGCTCATCCCGGTACGCACCCGATCCAGACGTGCTCGGCCCACTCTCAATCCGTGGACTCTCATCCCTCCGCCCGTCCCTCCCGCTTCCCGCCCAAGGAAAAAGAGGCGAGCGAGGAAGATGATGTCATCACCATCATCACTCAACCAGGGCGCGAATTCATCGGATCAGCAACCATCCGGGGTCAGGAGATGCGCGCACTGCCAAGTCACCAAGACGCCGCAGTGGCGGGAGGGGCCAGCGGGGCCCACGACGCTGTGCAACGCGTGCGGGGTCCGGTACCGCTCGGGGCGGCTTTTCCCAGAGTACCGGCCCGTGGCTAGCCCGACGTTCGTTCCGGAACTGCACTCCAACTCACACAGGAAGGTTGTTGAGATGAGGAGGAGAGCTGGTGTGGAGGGGACAACAGCAGATGGTCAAGAATTGAAGATGGTGTGAGAGAGTGTAGTTAGGGGTAGAAAGGGGATAATGATATTTTATCAAACCATGTGTTTGTTTGTGTCCTATTGTTTGAGGTTAAGTTTCTTTAGAAGGGAGATGTTTGTGTGCTGATGATGATCACTCCAACCAGTTTTGTACAAATTTGTTGTGGACTAAAAGAGTTTGGATGTTCTTATTATTGCTTTTTTCAGGATTAAAAAATGTATACTTTCTGTCCCATAAATTTTTTTACCAAAACAAAAGTAATTTTTTTAAGGGTAAAAAGGGAAATTGTGGGCCATAGTATTCATTTTTTAAATAGGAGTAAAAATACTCGTATAAAAGTAGTATTTTAATCACCAAACTTTTACTTAGGGATGACAATGGGTCGGGTTCGGTCAGGTTTGAGTATATTGAAACCCGACCTAACTTAGGTCGGGTTCGGGTTTGATTTTGGCGGGTCGATTTTGGATATTTATTTTTTTGGTTCGGATTCGGTTTAAGATTTGGTCGGGTCGGTTACGGTCAGTTTCGGGTTTGAATACTAATTAAAGTATTCATGAAAAATTTAAAATTGAAATGCATTAGAAATTATAAATTTTAAAGATGATATAAAATTTAAGATATTAACAAAAATAATTATGACCAAATAACCCTTAAAGATGTCAAAGTACTCTTGTTTGTTCGGCATGCGCGAGAAGAGGGAGCGATTGCGGATTTCTGGTCTAGGAAGGCAAAATAGGAGCGGACGATGGCATTTTGGGCACATGTCTTTTCGGGGCAGAAATGGCACTTGGTGAAACTAGAGAGATCAAACGGCAACTGTTCGATCTCGTTGGGGGCGACGTCAGACTAGAAATCCGCAACCACTCTGTCTTCCCGCGCGTGCGGAACAAACAATATTAAGTTTCGGATAATAATATATGGAGTACAATGAAAATAGCACATGTGGGACATACAATATTAAACCATAATAAAAAATGAAACACAAAAAATGCAATAAGTTTTAAAACATTAAAAATATGTGCATAAAAATACATGGAATATAGAAATTTAGAGTTTTTAAAAACTTATTGAAAGTCGGGAACATGTTCGGTCGGTTCGGATACAGGTCGGGTCGGTCAAATATACTAACCCAAAACCAACCCTACAAAAGTCGGGTTCAGTTTAATTTTTTCGGGTCGGTTTCAGATATTTAATTTTTCGGTTCGGATTCGGATATAATAAGCTCCGATCGGGTCGGTAAAAGTCAGATTCGGACGGAATTGCCATTTCTCATCTCTATTTGAAGCATTACATCAAACACTTTGCATTCAATTAAGGGTACTAGATTTTGGGCCTTTTCTCTATTATTATACGTTATTTATCCGAAGTATGTTCTAAATGGGTTCCAATTTTGGGCCTTTTCTCTAACCCGAGTACACCAATCTAAACTGATTTTTTATTTTGGGCTTGGGCCTGGGCTTGAGTTCTTTTCTTAATGTGTAGTGTGTGTCTATATATTTGTGTATGTAAAGATCTCATCATATGATTATGAACTTTGATATGATTTACCAAATACAACAAATCCAAGGTAGTGTTTGGGAACTAGAATTCATTTGAAATCTTTGATATTAATTCCAACATTTGAAATTGCATAATTTCAAATTCACAATGCTGTTTGGGAAGTCAGGGTCCGTTTGGTATACAAAATTGACGGAATTGGAATTGAATTGGGAGTAGAAATTTCATGGAATTGATTTGGATGGAATTGAATTCTCCAATTCCAATTCATTTTTGGCACTAGCAATTTTAAATCTACATATTTTTGTGCAACCAAACTGCAGAATTGTTATCTGTCATTCCAATTCCATAATTTGAATTTCGTGTACCAAATGGAGTCTCATAGAATATCAATTCTAGATTTTGAACTTTTAAGTTGGCAAAGACGGTAATGAAAGCGGTTTATATGCATGGAATTGTTATTATATAAGGGGAGATCAATCTTTCATTACAAGTCTTAAATTAAAAAAAAATTGAGTTTGAATTTGTAAATGATATGAGGATGGTTGTGGATTTGTATTTGAGTTAGTTTTGAATTAGAAGAATTAGGTTCAAATCCAAATCCAAATTCTTTGAGTTCCCAAACAAGTAATTTAGATCAAATCTAGATTTGAAATCTAAATTCAAGTTCTCAAACATGTCATAAAGTTCTATAAAAATAAGATTTGGAAAAAGTGTTACGCAAACATTACCTCTACTCGAAAGTGTAGAGTTTTTTTATAAGAATCTTCTGCATCTGATTTGGTCTGACCTGATTGTAATAAAAATTAGAGATATTATTGGTTCTAATAAAAATAATTAATAAGTAACAAATAAGATGAAGAGAACAAAGTCCAATTGTGCTAAAAACATCATCGGTTCAGCCTTTTTGTCTCAAAAACATTTTTGCATTTGATTCTTTAATCACTAATGTAATATTTTGATCATTAACTATGTTTATACCTAAATACATATTATAGAAAGTGAAATTTGAACTAAATAGGACTAAAACATAAGTCATTTCCTAATCTAGGATTTGAAACTTTTTTATTCCCTAAATAGGACTTAATAATATCTAGTGGGAAGAATAATGTGCAGTAATGATGTACATTTAATTGAACAATGACTAATTGATAATGACCAAAAGTTCTACATTGGGAAATAAAAATATATAGTCTTATATATTGAGAAAGTCATTATGTTTTAATCCTATTTGGGTAAATTTCTCAATATAGAAAACGAGGTCGTGAAAATGATTTTGTACATTTTGGAGGTCGGACACTATTTATTAACTACATATTTCATTTGTCTCAAATTTGTTTTGATATTCCCTTTTTTAGTTATCTCAAATTAATATTCATAATCCTTTAATTTTTAATAATTTAAAGGATATGTGTGTTACAACTATTTTCTTTGTTTTAAACAAATTTCAGTCACTTTCCTTTCACTTTTTAAGAGTATTTTAAATAGTGCATAGCTAAAATGTTACAAATAATCTGGACAAGTATTGCCTTATGGAATTTGTTCAAATTATGGAGGATTTCAAGAAATGATGATGAAGCATTTGAAGACTAAAATCAATATTCAAATACTAACATTCAAGAAAATTTTACGAAAAATATGAGACCTCAATTGGACGGGGGTTAGGGGTAAAAATCGTCAATTTTTCAAATGATACACCGTAGGGGTCCAATTGAAGTCAATATTATAGCATGACATTAACTCCTAAAGTCAGGTCTGATTATACTTGCTGCTATTTCACAAATTATCAATTGTATCTAAAGTTACAAAGCAGTACCCTGAATTGATATTCCAACATAATTAAATTTCATTCTTCACAAGAGATTGCTTATTATTAAGCTATTTCAATTCCTTCTAAATGTAGATATATAAGAATTCCTAAGTCGACATTATTAATCTCTATACTTATTTGGGAGTCTTAAAAAAGCTTTAATGTTTGCCTTGTTGCATTTAATATAAAATGGGAATCATTAAAACAAAACTAACAAACTAAGTGTGAGGAATATAATCTCAAAACCAAAGGTTATATCTTAGACAATCCATCCACTCTTTGGGATGATCAAAGCACTTAATATGGGTAGCACTAAAACAAGTGTAATCAATCTAAACACTAAAGATAGACCGGGACCATAAGATATTTTGTCTGAATTTTTATTAAACATTTTAATCTAATCGATTAGTAGTCACTTTAACTCAAGACTTTTTGGGAGCATTTTTAATAGTGATCCGCGTTGTATATCATTAAAAAAATTATTTAAAATAATTATTTTAAGTACCGTGATCATCAACTTCACGAATGTTATTGTTGATGCAAAAATAAAACGTCTGCATTTTGTTTTCTGTGTCTATCTTTAAAATGTCTTGCGAAAGCTGATTATCGATATCACGTCGTTTCAATATAATTCTCTCTATCTTATTCTGACGTTTTTTTCGTTTCTCGTATACGAATAGCGTAATAATAAATTAAAGAAAAGGCGAATATATATCCTCTTGGCTTCAATTCTTGCTCATCTTTTAGAGTGCTTCTTACGTACTACAATATATATATATATATATATATATATATATATATATATATATATATATATATATATATATATATATATATATATATATATATAATGTTAAACAGATGAAATACGTGTAGCAGTAATATACGGAGTAGTAGAGTAATAAATAATAATAATAATAATAATAGTAATAATAATAATAATAATAATAATAATAATACCCAGGATTATATTTGCCACTTCCTTTTGCAGTCCCACGTGTCCTCCTTCACCGTCTTTCTTTTTCATTCGAGATTTTATTAAGACTTTTTAAAGGATTTTTATGAGTAAATTTACCCTCGTAATTGGTGAGAGTTTTCATATTTAATCTTTTATTATTAAATATTATGTTCGTAATTTTGACAATTTTTGTACTCTCAGTCATGTTGTGTTAAACTAAGAACTAAAAGTGTAGTATCACATCGATTCTATGTCTAATATTGTGTTGTGATATTTTACATCATGACAAACAACACAACAATAATAATTATGGCGGTGGACTAGGATTCAGATTAGAAGTGACATTTGTAGATTATGACTAAAATAGACACCAATTCTAGTTGACAAACGATACATCAGCAGTAACAATTGACTATGATAAGAAAGATATATAATCGTTGATAAATTATACTTACAGTCCTCAATTTAGCACCAACGTCATAAATTATAAATACAGAGTATAAAAAAAGGATCACAAAAATAATATTTGATAATAGATAATTAATTATAAAATTTCTTATTATAAATGACCAATTATAACATTTACTCAGGATTTAAGAAGCATTTTTGTTGTTGGTTTTATCATTGCTCCACCCTCCTATAAAATTTATGACAATTCGACTTTACGTAATTAATTACTCTCTCCGTACTTAAATAAACTTTCCTTTTCGTTTTTTTCTTTGTCCATAAATAAACTTCTCTTTTCCCTTAAAAAACCCCTTTTACCCCTTACTTTTTCATATCCTACCTATCACATCATACCTTTTTACTAATAATCTACATATCACACCTTACTTTTGCACATCACATCAAGGGTATTTTTGGAAAGTCAACACAAAAATATCTCTCTCTTAAATTCCCAAAAAGTCAAAAAGGGAAGTTTATTTAGAGATGGAGGGAGTAGTAAAGTTGTTTTCAGGGAGACAATTTTATCGATATACGGTGTAATATATTCATGGAGAATTTACTTAAATAGTACTAAAACATAATGACTTTTTCTAAATAGCATCATATATGTTTTTTTCAATGTAACAGCTTTTATTATTATTCAAGTAAAATATTTTAAGTGTTGTTTAGAAAATAAAACATTTTAAGTGTTTTTTAGAAAAATGACTTAAGTTTTATTACTCCCTCCGTCTCGGAAAACATGAGAGTTTTGATTTTGCAGAGGGATTTAAAGGGAGTGTATTTTGGTATTGAATTTCCAAAAATGTCTTTTGATGCGATGGGTAAAAGTATGATTTGATAGATAGATTATTAGTAAAAAAGTATGATGTGATAGGTAAAAAAGTATGCCACTGTGGATCACCGTTGGTTGACTGATCACACTGACATATTACAATATTATCACTTTTCCATCATACTGTCAACACGTACTTTTACACTTCAATGTAATTGTGTTTTTATTTTTGTCCTAAAAGACATAAGGCTTCTATTTTGACATTTTTATACTTTTGTACTTCTATCCAGAAATTTCTTTATTCTAATTCAGGTTCCATTTATATAAGGAGGTAAAGGAGTACATACTCTAATTCAACTTTTAAGAGTTTTTTTAAAAAGATATTCTAGGGGTACAGCAAAGGTGTATCCCAAATGTACACCACTTGTCTCTACACCATTCATTTAATTTTTTTTTTTTTACTTTTTTTTGAAATTTTCTTGCCTTTTTGTGTGGTGATGGAGGGGGTGGGGGATGTTTGGGGTACACCTTTGGTGTACCCCTATCATTTTCCTTTTTTAAATGTTGCAAAGCCAAAATGTTACAATTAATCTGGACAAGTATTGCCTTTTGAGATCTGTTCAAATTATGGAGGATTTCAAGAAAAGATATTATAGTGAAGCATTCGAATACTAAAATCAATATTTGAATACTAACATTCTAGAGAATTTTACAACAAAAATATGAGACCTCAATTGGATAGGAGGTTAAGGGATTGGAACCATAAATTTTTTCAAACGGGAAACCGTGGGGCCTCCGCAGTTAAAGTCAATGTCATAACATGACATTGGCTCTTAATGTTAGGTGAACTATACTGATTATCTAATCTTGATTGTCATTATTTTACAAAATATCTATTCTATCTAAAGCTGAATTGAATTTCCAACATAATTAAATTTCATTCTTGACATGCAAGAGATTGCTTATGATTAAGCTATTTCAATTCCTTCTAAATGTAGATATATAAGAATTCCTAAGTCGACATTATTAATCCCTATACTTATTTGGGAGTCTTGGAAAGGTTTTAGTGTTTGCCTTAGCTTGTTGCACTTAAAATTAATGGGAAGCATTAAAAGAAAGACTAATGGTAAAACCTTACAATCCACTCTTTGGACAATAATCAAAGCACTTAAGCAATCTAAATACGAGAGGAATGAAAGTCACATGGGATGATCGAATGGTTCTTAAAATGGTTCCCAAAATTGAATTAAACTTTAGTATTGAATTAAACTACACTGATAAAGTAACTCTATTGTAAGCAACATTTTAAAATATGAATGAATGACCCATGATAAAATTTAAGATATATCCTGGAGTACGTATATATAAATGTGGATTAGTAAACCCGACCATAAGTTATTTGGGCTTAATTCTTAAACGTTATGGACCTTTTGAGAGCTCTTTTGAATTGACTTAAGCCCAACATGTACCGGCATTTGTACTTTTTGATGTTAGCATTTTTTAAAATTAATCAACTCCGTTTTTCATTTAAAAAAATATTTAAAACAACCCTTAATTAATCACATATCACAAAGGTTCTGTCGTAATCATCATCTCCACCATGCAGGAAAAAAACGCCTTGCTTTTTTTTTGGTATTCTGTGTCTATTCTTAGAATGTCTTGCGAAAGCTGCTTATCCATCGATATATCTCGGCGATGTCTCGAGATAATTCTCCATCTCCTTTCTGACGTTTCTCTGATACGAATAGCGTAATAAATAAAAGAAAAGGCGAATGTGTATATATCCTCTCCTCGATCTTAGCTGGCTATACCTAGCTTCAATTCTTTCTTCTCAACAACGTGTTCATCTTTTAGAGTGGTTCCTACGTACGAACCAGACAAATATGCTTATGGTATAAACAGATGAAATGCGTGTAGTAGTAATATACGGAGTAGAATAATAATAATAATACTGTAATACCCAGGATTATACTGTATTATATTTGCCACTCCCTTTTGCAGTCCCACGTGTCCTCCTTCACCGTCTTTCTTTTACGTTCCAAAAAAAAGATGAGCCCCGTCCCCGAGTGCCCTCCTCAGGCCCGGTCGGACGGTCACTGAGAGAAAGTAAATTGAACTTTAATCACAAATTAGTATCGAAGAGTGGAGCTTGCACCTGGTACTTGCAGAGGCCGTATGCTTAGCAATAGTTAGCATTGTTGCCTTTCAGCGCAGTGGCCATGAATCGAACTCGAGTCTTACCCCCTTGGCACCCCTTGATTTGCCAACTGCGCAACGCCCCCGGCTTCTTTTTCATTCCAAATTATATTATGACTGTGTTTTTTAAGGATTTTTATGAGTAAATTTATACTCATAATCGGTCATTTATAATACGAGATTTTTTTATTTCGTTCTTTATTACTCCCTCCGTTCCATAAAACCTTTCCTCTTTCGTTTTTTTTGCATTCCACAAAACACTTCCACTTTCTATTAAAAAACCACTTTTACCCCTACTTTTTCATACCCTATCTATCACATCATATTTTTTCACTAATAACCAAACTATATCATCTTACTTTTTTCCATCACATCAGGGGCAAAATTGGAAAGTCAACCAAAATTACACTTTCCTTATTTTTCCCCAAAGTCAAAACCGGAAGGGTTTTGTGGAACGGAGGGAATATCAAATATTATGTTCATAGTCTTTCTTTTATGGATACGTTTCTGTCGATAGTCTTTTTAACTTTCTGTCATGTTGGTGTTAACCTGAAAGGACTTTGTGTCCGGTAATTCGTTGTGATGTTTTACGTCGTGTCTTGACGAACAACTACACAACAATAATGATTATAGTTGTGGACTAGGATTCGTGTTAGAGGTGTCATGTGTAGACTATGACTAAAAGCGACAACAATTTCAGTTGACAAATGATACATCTGCAGCGGCACTTGGCTATGACAAGAAAGATATATGATCGTTGATAAATTATACTTACATGTATCAATTTAACTTCAACGTGACAAAGTGTATCCATAAAAAAAGAATCACGAACGTAACATTCGATAATAGATGATTAAGAGCATGAGCAATGATGAGGCAAAAATGGAATGTCACACGCTGACTTGGAAGATTCCAACCAATAAAAAGTAGTACAATCAACGAGTGGCAAGGGAGTCGAGTGGTGTGCTCTGCAGTGGCAAGTAGTGTTTTTATAATTATTTTTTGTTTTTTCCATATTTGAATTATTTGAAGTTATTTAACCTATTTATTTTATCACAAAAATACTCTGTATTTCTTTTAACTCAAAATTATTAAATTTATTTTTTTTCATAATTGTACTTCTACTATTTTTTTAAAAAAACTTCTTTTTTGATGCAAACAAATAAAATGACAATAATTTTTTCTCACTTTTTATTTTTCTTTAAATATTTTGATTATTTGAAATTATTATTTTTATTTATTTTATCATAAAAAAGGTTATTAGGAGTACTTCATTAAAAAAATCATTTAAAAGTCTCTTACCAAAAATGGAAAAAATGAAAAAAAAAAAAAGAAAAGAAAAATAGGAACAAGAATGCCTTGCGGATGACACGGTAATGGAGGAGAATTTCCATCTCCACGCATGGCAATGGACCAAAGATGCTGAGGTGGCAGGGCGTGGGAATCCCATGCCGCTGCTGATGCTCTAAATATGGAATAATCCTCATTATAAATGATCAATTATAGGATTCACTCAAATTTTAATTTGGCTTTTTTGAAAAAGTTTAACCAGCACGAGTGACGACCTTTAACACGCCCTGTAATTACTAATTATTGACTCTAATTAACCTTCTCGAAAACAGCAAAAATGTGTGGTAAAAAAAGATGCATGTTTGGCGCGCATGTGGGAGTGAGGCATGTTTTTTTTTACTCTCTTTTTCAAAGCTTGTGTTTCCTTCCAAAGTATAAATCAATACAACAGCTGTTGATCTTTTTGACTTCCTCATTTACCCTCCGGGGTAAATTGGAACTTTCGTTCATAAATTGGAGTAATTAATCATCTCTTTAGGCAGTGTTTTGTTCAATTTATTTTTTCTGATTATTAATTACTTATTCTTATTATAATCGAATCATTCCAGATCAGATCAGAAACAACTTTAATTATAAAAACAATTAGATCATATCAAACCAAACCAGATCAGATCTTCAAAAAATTAGATCAGGCGAACGGAGTGCAACCTTAGTTGGAGGGTGAACTATAATTTAACACATGACCAATAGCCAATAAGAAGTCATGTCTTCAAACCTCGACCCAATAGGAGCGATAACTCTCTGATCTACAATATATTGAAAATATATAAACAACTATTATCTTGTAATAGAGTTATTAGTATTCACAAAAAAATAGAAGGCTAAAAAGCACTATAAATAAAATATTAAACGTTGAAAATATTTCTAAAAAACAACAAATATCCGATATATTATCCGATTTTTTTATATATCGTCATTTAAATTATCGGTACACCATTTTTTATTTTTAAAAGTATTTGATGATTGATATAATATATGCTTACAAAATGTTATATGGGTCATAAAAATAAAAGAATTATTGTACATCTATAGTTGAAAGAAAAAAAGAATGTCCGATCGACAACAATGTGGAAACTTTTTAAAGTAATTTTGATGTTAAATTAAAACATTACTTTAATTAAGGAAAGGACCACTTGATGAAAGCATCCCAAAAGCTATAGTTTGTTGCATCATACGAGTACAAACATTTAATTAACTTGATGTAGATATTTCACTCTCTTTAATTAAATAGAAGTGAGTAAATTAAATGCTTTTTTATGAATACAACTGTGCAAATTTAAAAGTGAACCAACAAGTCAAATACTCCGTAATTAATAAACTATAGCTAGCCGGCCTCTTATTGTTATCCATTTATTTTCAGTTAAGTTTATTGCTTTTATTTTAGTTTAACACATACTCCCTCCGTCCTCAAAAACACTTCACTTTTCATTTTTTTCAATTCCAACAAAACACTTCTCCTTTCTATTAAAAAACCACTTTTACTCTTACTTTTTCATACCATACCTATCACATCATACTTTTTCTCTAATAATAAATCCATCACATCTTACTTTTACCCATCACATCAGGGACAAAATTGGAAGTCAAATATAATTTTACACTTCCTTATTTTGTCTTATAGTCAAAGTGGGAAGGCTTTTTTCAAACGGAGGGAGTATTTTTTTTAAATTACACTTGATACTTGTTTAGCTTTCAGTTTAATACATTTCAGTTAATTTAGAAAATTCTAGTGAAAAAGAATGAATATGTTATTAAAAAATGATTTATTACTTCTGAATAATTTAGTCTTGGGTTTCTCTCCTCTCTTTTTGAAAAAAATTAAAATGATTTATTACTTCCAGATCAATTTTTAAATTTTTTCCTCCAAAATCTATTCATTCAGAATTTTCTCTCTATTTTCCACCATATATTTTCAAAATACCATATGAGAATTCTCATACTATTATTTCATTTTAGGAAAGAATAAAAGGAAGTTAATTACTCCGTATTTCATTCTTAAAAGAAAAATGATAAACCTTATAGGAAATCATAAATAGGACAAAAATCAATTTATAAGTGTACTTACACAAAGTTTGGGCCAAAAAAAATACGGAGTAGTAAAAGTTGTTGAAAGGGGCCATTATTGTGTACTTAATTTCCTAACTTTAATTAGTCCTAACTTACATATACTGACTCCGTTCTTAAAAACATTTCCTCTTTCATTTTTTTCCAATTCCAACAAAACACTTCCCTTTTCTATTAAAAAACCACTTTTATTCTTACTTTTTCATACCATACCTATCACATCATAATTTTTCTCTTATAATCTATCCATCACATCTTACTTTTACCCATCACATCAGGGGTAAAATTGAAAATCAACTATAATTTAACACTTTCTTATTTTTGCCCCAAATCAAAATGGGAATGGCTTTTCCAAACGGAGTGTGTGTGTGTAAACCAATAAATATGGGCTTTTATTATTCATGGAGACCCACAAATATGGGGAAAGTTGGAATTTGCTGTCCTTTTTTTTCTTTTCATGTGTGCCCACTTTTTATTATTGGATAATTGCCCCTTAATTAATTTTAAAATTTCAATAGAATTGTTTGGTCATACTAGTAGGATTTTGTGTGAATAGTCTTCATTGCTAGCTTTTCGGAGGACATACGCACAATATAATTTATTGTACTTGATGAATAATGACTCAACAGAGCCTCGTTTTTTGCATCTTCAAAAAATAATTAAATAATTCATTAATTTTTTATATCATAATTCATTAAATAATTATTTCACTTGATCTGATGAATCTCAATTTCACACGGAATGTTTTGATTTTCAAACATCATCCTTAAGGGCCTATTTAGAAATATATAGTTTTAGAGATTAACATTAGCATTTTGGATATAATTTTAATGGTGCAAATTACTTTGAAAATGTCAACGCTAAACACTGCTTTAGATATCATTTTCAAAACGCTAACGTTAATCTTTAAAGTTGTTTCCAAAAAGACCCTAAATTTTCAAAACGCTAACGCTAATCACTACTCGTTCTTAATTGAATTAACGTCTTATCTAGTTGAAATACTTTGATATATTCTTAAACAATTTTAATCTGAAAGCGTTCTACGCGATTTGTTATAATCTATCAAATCGTTATTCTCGTTCTTCAGATACCAGATTTCTTAATATAGTTTCACATTGTTATTCCTTCTCCATATTAAGTTCTTACAAATAATAAATTACGGAGTATATACCAGCTATTTAAACATATATTCATGATTTTGTACAAATGTTCAGCCACGTAGGATTTTTACCGAAAGATAATATATAAACGGCTAAAAAAATCATTATGAACCTGTTTGGAAATAGCGTTAGCATTTTAGATAAAATTTTAACGGTGCATATTACTTTAAAAAGACTAAGTCTACTCGTGGAAAAAAATTTCAAAACACTAGTTACGCTATTTGCAAACAAACCCTATATTTTAAGAGAATGTTAAAATTAAAGGTGATTTATTTATACGATAAAATTTATAATTTATGTACTAAAAATAAAATAATGATGAAAGTTCGTATAAAATTCTCAAATTTACCCGCATCATAAAAGCACTTCCTAACTACTCCCTCTGTCCCTAAATATTTGTCGCATTTGTATTTCCGAGTTCAAGTTTTTTCAATTTATTTTATTTACATATTGGTATAGAAATAAAAAATAAAATTTACATATAAAAAAAATACATGAAAAGTTTTCAAAACAAGAGGTGTTAAGAATATTTTATTTTATCAAATAACCAATGAAAACATAGAAATAAACAAAAGTTCTCGCGAGTGCTGAAAAAGTAAACATTGCAAATAATTTGGGATGAAGGGAGTAATTTATTTAGATTGTATTTATCTTTTTCGTACATGGATTTGCTTTGGTTTAAATTTAGCTAAAGAACAAGAAAACATAAAATAATGAAAATAGGTAGCGATGTTTGTCGGGGCATCCAAACAGGACCTAATGCCGATTCATAGATTCCTAGCCTTCCATATCTAGCCGGTTCTAGGTGTTGTTAAATGTTAACCCAGGTTAAAATGCTGACAGTGAATTTTTTTGCCATTTTTAACCTGGAGTTGAAAATCCCCACCCTGTCCCTAAGTCAATTACTGTTCTCGCCCCCATATAGAAGCAGAGTCAGTATAAAACACTGTCGCTTCCCAATCAATGTGTCGTTATGCTTTTTACAAATTGAGATTTATGAGAGGAATTATCTCTTTTTTTTTGTAATTAGCAAATTGAGATATCAACAAAAAATAAAAATTATATATTAAAAAATTATGTTAAAAGTTTTATAAAATATGAGGTGAAAAAAATATTTTATTTTATCAAATACTTAATGAAATCGCATAAATAAACAGAAGTTATCGAGATGAAAGAGAAAAAAAAATGTAATCAAATTGGGGACGGAGAGAGTAAAATAAATTGAACCACATCCTCTTTTCTTTTACACTTTTTTTTAGATTATTTCAATATATGACCATGTTAGAGTACCGGGAATGGTTGCTACATATGTACGCTGAAGCTTCGCACAGATGATAATCATCTCCGTGACACAGCTGAATATCATCTGTACGAAATTGCGAAGCTTGGGTGCACCCATGATAACAATCATTTGAGGGCACACTAACATTTTTATTCAAAATAATTCTTCCTCCTTTTTCAAATTAACTTTCTTGTTTTTTTTCTTCTACACAAATTTCAATCGTTTATTTTCTATTTTTCCATCACACTCACATATTACACTGTCATCACTTTTCCATCACAGAACCACCGTGTACTCTTATATATACAATATCATTATACTCTTATTTTGGCATTAAAAGGCTTAAAACTTTTATTTTGTCTGTACGAAGCATGAGTGCACTCATGGTAGCACCCATGTGGTGGTACCCTAGCATGGTCCTTTTGGGTTTCATTACCTGCCATCATCATTACTCTTCGGAGTCCTCGGAGGATTATTAATATTACTAAACCGCTCTGTCTCTATCTAACAACACATCCATATGTATACGGTCCGGTCCCATTGACACCGGAGAACGGTGTCACTCCGGTGCCACTGGAACCGGACCGATATGTATATATGTATATATATGTATATGGAGAGAGAGAGAAAAGAGAGAGAGAGGTGGCAATATAAATACCCCCAAACCGCAGAGAAAGATGCTACAGGGCAGAAAGCGACTCGGAACCATAATTCCCATTTATTACTCCTCAAGTATAAATTAGCATAAATTCTCCCTCTTAATTTTAAATTTTTAATTTCTTAATTATTATTATTATTTGAAATATTCTCTCTCACTACTGTTTGAGGAGAGAGCAAAGAGTGTGAGAGTGTATGGCGATTTCTCAGGCGTTCTGTTGCTGTTTTCTGTTGGGTGCCTGAGCAATTTCGTCGCCGTCTCCCTCCCGTTTTTCTGCTCCCTTCGCACCTCATCCCTTCCCCTCCGGCGACCTTTTCTCTCTCTCTCTGTTTTCTTCTTCTCCTCCTCCTTATTCTGCGTGCGTGAGGTGTTGCCGACTGACATTCGCCGATGCGATGTCCGTGCAGGGATATCCAGGACTAGGTCACGCGGCGCCGGAGCAGTGAGTGTTCCAGTTCGACGGGACGGCGGCCCGGAGAGTTGAGTCCGAGTGTTGGCGGAGCTTCGTCGGCGGCGATGCGTTTTTTTTGTTGTTGTTGCGCGGACTGAGTCGTGGATTTTGGTGAACTTGTGCCGGCTTAGGGTTTGATTTCGTGGAGGAGGCGCGTTTGTCCGTATGCTGAGTGTCCGAGTTCGCCTGGACTGCTTTGTTCCGTCGGACCGCGATTTTCACGGAACCGAGCCGCTTTTCCGCCGGCGATACTCTATTTGATTCTGGTATGTTTGCTTCGACGATCTTCTTCTCTCGCATCCGCCCTGTTTATCTCTGTTTCCATTTGAGGTTCTCTGTTCGTGATTTCACCCTCTTACTGCAATTTCGGTGTTCGTTTTTTTTAAATCTCTCGCTCTCTCGTGTCTGTTTCGTTGTGTTTTTTTAATTGAAATTATTGGAAATTGTGTTTCTGTGATTGATAGTGTCCTGAAGCGGAGGGTGAGATTCAACACAGCCTCGTTTTTTGCATCTTCAACATAATAATCAGAGAAAAGGGCGGAGAACGATGGAGTTGAGTGAAAAGTGTTTGGACTCGGAGTTTTGGCATGCCTGTGCCGGAGGGATGGTTCAGAAGCTTCGGGCGAACTCGAAGGTCTTCTACTTCCCGCAAGGGCATGCAGAGCACACGCTCACTGCCGTAGACTTCTCCAATTTGCCGAAAATTCCCCCTCTGATTCTCTGCAGGGTAGAGGCTGTGAAGTATATGGCAGACCTCGAGTCGGATGAGGTCTATGCTAGGATTAAGCTGGTTCCAATTGCGAGTGGTGCCGGCTATGGTGAAGAAGAAGAAGATGATGATGATGAGGTTTCAGGGAGAATTGGATCGGAGCCCGCTGAAAAGTCAAACTCCTTTGCCAAGACACTGACTCAATCTGACGCCAACAATGGTGGTGGCTTCTCTGTTCCTAGGTACTGCGCTGAAACTATCTTCCCACCGTTGGATTACGCAGCTGATCCACCGGTCCAGACTTTGACTGTCAAAGACGTTCACGGTGTGACGTGGAAGTTCAGGCACATTTATAGGGGTACACCCAGGAGGCATTTGCTGACCACAGGTTGGAGTACCTTTGTGAATCACAAGAAGCTGGTTGCTGGGGATTCAATTGTATTCCTAAGATCAACCACCGGAGAGATTTTTGTTGGAATTCGGAGGGTGAAAAGGGCTAGTTATGGGAGCTCGGACAATACGTCAAGTTGGATCTCTATGGCTGGAAAGTATGGGGCACTTTCATCCTTTATGAGCGAAGATGACAGCAGGATGAAAAGAAGTAGCTGTAGTAATGGAAGCCCGAGTTCTCCAAGTGGGGGGTTTAGGGGAAAGGAAAGAGTGAATCCTCAATCAGTACTTGAAGCTGCATACCATGCTGCTTGTGGGAACCCATTTGAAGTATCTTATTACCCACTTACAAGCACGCCTGATTTTTGTGTTAAGGCTTCATTTGTGTCGTCTGCTATGAGGATCCAATGGTGTCCCAAGATGAGGTTCAAAATGGCCTTTGAAACCGAGGACTCTTCACGAATTAGTTGGTTCTTAGGAACAATAGACTCCGTTCAAGTTATTGATCCCATTCATTGGCCAAATTCACCTTGGAGACTTCTACAGGTAATGCACAGCTCATGTCAATTTATTGTTTGCATTCGAGATAACTTTGTTTCGTTGGTTGAGGTGCATAGTGTCCATTCTGTTTGGATCCTTTTTTGAATGAAAGAATAATTTCAACAAAGATAGTCCCCCGTTTTTAACATGCTTGACGTTATGTATTTACCCCATAGTAGAGTATTTGTCCGATTTGACTTTTTATTAACAAACTCTTCTAGGAGTATGATAAAGTCATGTTGCTAGGAACTTCTGTTCTACTGAATTGCCTAATGGAAATAGTTTTAATGCTAAGTGAAGTATGCAATTTAGTCGGCTTAATAATGGGATTGTATTTATTCGCCCGTGTGTTCTATGGTAATACTTATGCCTAGTTGCAAGCTATGCTTGTAACTTATAAAGGGTTATTAACTGAACTATTAGAGTATCTAGGTTTTTGTTATGTTTATTCTTTTCTGAATCATCAGTAAAAATGTATATATACACTGCAGGTGGTTTGGGACGAACCTGATTTGCTACAGAATGTGAAGCATGTGAGCCCATGGATGGTCGAATTGGTGGCAGCTATGCCCATAATCCATCTCTCGCCTTTCTCTCCTCCAAGGAAAAAGCCGTGTTTACCCCAAGACTTGTCACTTGACGGACGAGTTCAACTACCGTCGTTTTCAACAAACGCTCCAGGAGCCGGCTGTACATTTTGTTCTTCATCTGACAACTTGTCTGCAGGCATACAGGAAGCCAGGCATATGCAATTGGATCGTCCTTTGATCGATCCCCACCTCAACAACAAACTGTTTTTAGGACTGTCACCACTCGGTACCCACCAAAACAATAACATGAATACTAAGGACCAAGTAGACCGTAGTGAAAACATATCTTGCTCACTTGCCCCAGGGATGACTCCTCGGTTCGTCCTCTTTGGCCAGCCAATTCTCACCGAGCAGCAACTGTCTCATCGTTCACAAAAGAATCCAAAAGAGAATGTTCCTTCAAAGGCAGAGAGATTTCCTTATAATAATAATAATAACAAGAATGATATTATGAAGCGAAAATGCTTTCAGGAAAAGGTACTACTAGGTGCAGGTGCTACACATTTCGGGAACCAAACGCTTCGTCCAGATAAACTCAGCATTGGTTATGGTGGTGGTCACTGCAAAGTTTTCTTGGGAGCAGAGACTGCGGCAAGATACATTGATCTCTCCACATTGGATTCATACGAGGAGTTGTACAAAAAACTCGCAAACATGTACGGGATATCATGCTCCTTGATACTGAACCGCGTGATCTACTGCGATTCCATGGGTGCTGTCAAGCAAGTAGGAGATGACATATTCAGGTTTTATATAATTTTTTTCATGAGTATATCTTCTTCTTTTTGAAATGTTATTATATTGTGGGGATTGATATTTGACAAATGGTATCTATTAACTTTGCAGCGAGTTCAAAAGGAAAGCACAACGATTGACGATACTGGTGAATCCAAACAGCAGCTCTGAGAGGTGAATTTCTGAAGCAAAAAGCAAAAAAAAAAAGCATCCATCTTTTTTTTTTTATAAAAAAACATTTCTTTAGGGTACTTAAAAGTAGTTTTTTTTGTGTACTCTAGTGATGTTTGACTTCTAGTTCTATATAATATGCTCAACATGATGGGCAATGCGACCTCATTCATGCTAGTTGGAGGCAGGAATCTTCTTGTTTTCAGTTAATTAAAGAATCTCTCTTAAAGTTGAAATCATGATATTTTTTTTAAAAGGAATGATAAGATCATCATGACAATGGACCCACTTAGGCGTTTTTATCTCATGTTTTGAACAATTGAATCATATTCCCATTTGTGATGCTTTGGAAATCCTACCTCTACTTGTTCTAGGAGGCAGATAGATGGCTTTCCAACAACACAAAGCGGACTAGATTCCTCAAACCAAGCCGGATTTCTCGGGATATCTGCATAGCGCCACCGTACCCCAACCAAATGATGACGGATTGATCGAAACCAGTGGTCGCGTAAATGTTCGAGTGCCTAAGACGTTGGGTTGATTTGCACCGTTCGTTGGGTGGCTTGTTGCGCAGACCTCGCGTGCATCGTTCCGTAGCATTTGAGATAAAGTATGAACAGTTTCTTGTTCTTATGTTTATATAGACAAAAAAAAGAGTAGTTTAGCAGAATAATGTGGTCATTTATTGCTAGTGTGTGTGTGTGCGTGTAGAGAAATGACTCTTGTGGTATGGATGGTTTTTCCCTTTCCCTTTTCTTCTTTTCTTTCATATGAATATGGTGAGATGGCGTTTTATTTCAAGTCGCTGTCATTCTCTACCGGCTCTTACCAAACGACTGGACATGTGTTAAGTATGCTGGCATGTTTGTTCTTTACCATTTTCACTTGCTTCTTTCTCTGATTGGATACCCGAATTATAATACTCTATCCGTCTTTAATAGAATCTTAAAGTTTGATTTCAAAATCAAGGGTAAAAAATGGAAAATTTGTGGTGGAAATTCATCCGGAAGATAAAATATGTCCACATGTTTATTTTCTAAAAGAGAAAGTGGAGAAGTGCGAATTTGGTTTTTACACGTGCATGGAGTATTATATATGCACGTGTTTGGCCCGGAGGCGTAGCTTAGTTAGTTAATATGGGTACAAAAAAAAGGTGTACTGTCTGAGTTCGACTCTTGCTAATGGTGATGAAGGATGACCATGTGTAGCATGTGGTTGTTGCACGTACAATGAAATGTCTTGCTCTCCTTTGGATCAAAACTTGAGAAACATCATTGTGATGTTAAGTGCATTACTCTAATCTTATTCCTTTGTATTTTGTCTAGTTATAGGACATTTTTTTATAAAAGTATTTTAATTGTTGGTAAAACTCATTGTTACAAACTATTATGTGTTTTACACTAGTCATGTAACAAAATTCATGTTTTGACTTTAAGGATTTAAGAAAGTAATGTTGCAAAGAATGTGTAATAGAAAGAAAGATCAACTCATCTTCACATTTGAATTTGCTTGAGAAGTATTGATACTTGATGATAGTGGCATGTAGATATCATAAAAATTGATTTCATACTCCATTTAAAAATATTGGATTTTCAACAAAAAAATTGTTAACTAACCCCAAAAACGATTGAATCCCAAAAACCGTGAAAATGGGTCAAGCCTGGTTGAACATGAATTTGACCTGATCGGCCCGACAATGACTTGAACAAGCTAGTTTGCCATATATATATATTTTTTGCAATTCCATTCCCTTTTGGAGTAAGATTTTGATTGTATAAAAAGTTCCAAATCCCTTGTGTGCATCAAAAATTACATTCATTTTTGAAAGGACATCGGAGTTTGCATTATTATATGGGTAAGATGTATCTATATTCATGCATGTTTGTTCAACACGTACAAATAAATTGGGCATGACGAGGGTTTGGCCCGCCTCCTTCACCCTCCCCTCATTACACCCCTTCCTCACGCCTCAAATCTCTCTGGTCTTTTGAAAAATAAAAAATGTAGGATTTAATGTGTACATTTGTGGAAAAAATTTGGGAACCACATATTTACAACACTGCTAAATACTAAACTAAGATAGCGTTCCGTTCAACTTATTTTTTTCTATTTATTACTTATTCTTATTAAAATCAGATCAATTCAGATTAGACAAGATTAGATCAGATCATATCCAATCAGATCAAATCAAATCAAATCCTATCAGACTAGATCAGATCAAACTAGACCAGATCTAAACAAAACTAATATTATTATTATTACTATTATTGTTATGACCATTATTATTAGCATTATTATTACTATTACTATTAATATTATAATTATTAATACTATTGTTATTGTTATTATTATTATTAATTTTAATGTTAATATTGTTGTTATTCTTACTATTATTATTACTACTATTACTATTATTATCATTATTACATTTACTATTACTATTTTTATTATCATTACTATTACTACTACTACTACTACTATTGTTATTATTACTATTACTATTATTATTATTACTAATATTTCTATTATTATTTTTTCTATTATTATCATTCTTACTATTATGATTAGTATTAGTGTTATAGTTATTATTACTATTATTAATAATATTATTATTACTATTATTATTACTACTACTATTATTATTATTTATATTATTTATATTATTATTATTGTTAGCATTAATTTTATGTTTATTATTATTATTACTAATCTTATTACCATTATTATTATTACTATTAGTATTATTATTATAATCTTTATTATTACTATTTTATTAAAATTTGTATTATTATTATTATAACTCTGATTATAACTATTATAATAAAAAATTTATTTAAATTTTAATCAAATTCATATCAGATCCAATCAGATCAGATCATACCAGATCAGATCAAACCAAATCAGACAAGATCAGATCCAATCAGATCAAATCAGACCAAATCAGAATTTCAAAAAATCAAATCAGATCAGACAAACGGAACGTAGCCTTAATGAAATTTATAATAGTCGTCCAAAAAAACGTTAAAAAACAAGATAGAGAAATATTTTTGAAGAAGGGGTGAAAAATAAGACAAAGACAAAGGGCACACGTGAGCGTGAAATGTTTCACTCCCTTGCCAATGCGGATCATGCGTCTTCGTAAAAAAAGCCCATTAAAGATTTAAAGTAGTGCGGATATTTTTTTGCCTCTGCCCCTTTTAAAGTTCTTTCCCTTTGAGGATTTTGAACGGAGTTATCTTTCTTTTTTTTGTAGAAAAAGAATTAAAACAAAAGAATAAAGTAAAAAAATATTAAAATAGAAAGTAAAACATTGAAAGTATATATAAATACGACTTCCATGTTTTTTATCTTTTTATTCCCGAAATAGAAGTTAAAATGTATTCGCATTACCAAACGTAGTCATGTACATTATCAAAAAGTACGGTAATGTGCACGTGTACAGTGTCACATTCCCTCCACATTATCACAGTGTAAACTTCTATCTCGAAAATAAAAAAAACAAGTCCTATTTTGACACTTTTTTCAATTTTTAGTCTTATTTAAGGTAATTTCTAAATAATAAAGTCGTCTGTCCTAATAAATTTGATTTTCAATGCTTAAGGCCCGTGTCGACAACTGTGTTAGAGTTTGTCTTAAAAACTAGTTAGCGGTAACTTTGAGTGTTACAGTTTTTAGAGTAAATTTACACCATTAAAGTTTTGTCATAAATGTTAATGCTGATTGAAAATGTTGTTTCAAAACCAAGTATAAAGGCTACTTTATAAATAAAAAAGGAGTAAATTTCTTAAGTGGCCCTTTATAATATGGGATTTTCCATATCTAGTCTCATGTTCTCAAATATTACGCAAGTGGTCCGTCCTTTTTTGTTGGGTACCTTTTTACAAATATTTCTTTTTTGACCTTCTGTAATGTTCGTAATAATTTGAGAGCAAAAAGTGTAATTTGACATCAATTCTATATTCAGTGACGTATTTTGATGTCGGTTGGACAAATAACAAAACAATAATCACTATGACTGTAAGCTAGGATACTGACGAAAGAACGCATCTGTAAACTATGGTTATAGAGTTCCCCCTATGTAGCACTATAAAACTATCAATGTTACATAAATAGCACTCCCTTAGTTTTTAACTTTTAAATTAACACTAACATGATAGAAGATAAGGACAACGAACAAAATATTTGATAATAACAGATTAAATACGAAAAACTTCATATTATAAAGTACAATACTCATAAAAAATACTCCAAAAATATTCAAATCTACAAAAGAGTGGAAAGCTGGTGGGTTGGCAAGGTAAAGAGTGTTAAGTAGGGTTGGGTGGGAAAAATCGAAAACCACAAACCGAACGGAAATCGATCGAAACGAGCTAGAAAAAACTTAACCAAAAAAATCGAAATTGAATGTAAAAAAACCGAACCAAACCGTTGGTGTTTGGTTCTGTTTTGGTTTTCATTTTGAAAAACCGAACAACCGAATAAACCAAACTTTCTTAAATATTTCGCTTTATTTGTATGAATATATGTGATATGTAGAAAAATCATAGAAATATAAATGCAAATATATTACTAGTCAATTAAATTTATTTTCTTAACTATTAATTAAACATTCTATCCATATTATTATAAACTTTAAAAAAACATAAGAATATGAACATCAATAGCTAATCCTAATATAGAATTATATTAACACTAAAAATTAATAGGAGTAACTTACATATTTACATAAACAAATGCTTTGATGCTCTAATTAAAATGAAAGTATTATACCAAAACACATAAATTCTTCGTAATTGATTTTACATACGATGTTTTTGGATGTATTTGGAATTTTGTAAATGTTTGTTGGGTACTCAACACATTTTTTATGTAAAATTGAACCGAAAGGAATAATAACCTTCCGTTTGGTTTTTGTTTTTGTGTAAAAATCAAACGAAAAAACCAAAGCTTACACTACATATTGTTATTGTTTCATCGAGTTGTGTTTTTTTCAATTTTTAATGCTTGTAAATTTCTACTTTTATAAATAAAAAAACCGAAGTACAAATCTTATAAACCGAACCGAATAACCAACGATTTACATATTTTTTTATGCAAAACCGAACCAAACCGAACCACTAATTTACCTTCTGTTTTGTCTTTGGTTCTAGATGAAAACTGAACCGTCAAAACTGAACCCACCCCTAGTGTCAAGGGGGCAAAACCCGAGTTCGATTTCTAGCGACTGTGCTGAAAGACAATTATGTTAAACATAAAATTCCTACATTTAACAAGGGCAAGATTCATTCTTTGTTACCGATCTACGATCAAAATCTAATTTATTCTTCTCTCAGTCACATTCGAGTCGAACATGAGAAAATCATCAAAGATGTGGCTCATCTCTACACAATAGTGAAAAATGTGAACACGGATGGAGGCAGGGGCTGGTTTTCAAAAGGAATAGACCGACAAACTGAAAGACAAAATTATGTTTTTGGTTGTTTGGGTCCCGCAACCCCTCACTCACGTGTATCCCGGTCCTACTCGGCCCCACTCTGCTTTTCCTCTTTTGTTAGAGCATGAACAATGGCAAGACATGCATTGAAATGTCACACGCGGGCATGACACGATTCGACCAATCAAAACCAATCTAGTCACACAGTAGCATGGCATTATCATACAGTGGGAAGTCACTTTTTTTTGTTTACTTTGCAATTTTGACATTTTTTTACATACCAAAATGGCAAAAAAGAGAAACAGAGGCCCAGAACAAGCTTCAGAACTGTTGCACGGCCTCAGCATCTCTGTTCACTCACTCCGGAGTCGGATCCATCAAATTCCGGCCAGCTCGCAGCCGTCCGACGCACATTCCAAATTGCTCTCTGGAACTCCGATATGGATAGCAGCGTCTTGCCTACAGCGATGCCGTTCAAATCGGCACGACGATGGTGGCTAAAGCGGATCTGACTTCCAAAGAGGGGTGCCGCCGGTGATTTCCGCAGAGGATAGAGACGAGAAGCGGCCGGATCGGAGTGCTCCTATTTGCCTCGCACTCGCCTCGCAGATCGGAGTGGCTAGAGACACGCCACGCGACCCAATTTCTTCCACTCCTGCTGTGTCTCTTGGATCTCCACGGATGGTAGGGCGTGGCAAGGCAAATCCTTGCCGCTACCAATGCTCTTAGACTTCTCTAACGCCAAGAAATTTGAGTACTCCTTCCGACCTTCCCCCTCCCTCTGAATTTAAATTACTCGTTTTAGTTTACGATATTTAATTGTGTCTAATTATCTTATATAAATATATATATAATTAAAAATAAAATTATTTATTTAAAAAATATAAAAATATAAAAATATTTATATAATTAGTGGTAACATGGTTATATTATTTTAGAATCCAATCTATTAGTTAGTTCAACTCTAGAGCTTATATACCGATTATTTTACTCTTGAATTTTTCGATGTGGGATGTACTCTAACACGTAACTCCTAATTTGATTACAAATTAGGGACAGAGGCCGTATATTTTTTATCGTTATAAATTTAGCAATTATGCTTTTTATTCCTTTTTTAACTCCAAATGAATATAGTTTTATTTCCAAGTCATTTCACATTAACTCTAATACTATGTTTGGTTCAAGGAATTTTAAATTAAAGGGAAAAGAAAAGAAACTGAAGTAGAAAATAGTTTTTCTTGTTTGGTTAGAGGGAAAAAGAAAGGAAAAGTGGAAGGAAAAATCAAATTCCTCCCGTTTTAGTGAGGGAATGGGAGAAAATCATTTTCTTTTTTTTCTCTTAAATTCTTTGAACCAAACATTTTAATAGTATTGTTTTAGGCATAACACAATGAGTGCCTTTGGTTTGCATTACTAGAAAAGTTTATTCTAAATTTTTAAATGAGGAATTTTTCAGTGAGGTAGTTTTAATTTCCAGAATGTTAAATGAGGTTGATTGTGCATTTTGTTAAACATTGATTACGACAATTTCAAAGAATAATTGAAGCGTTGAACATAATATGTCCACTTTTTTTAAACTTTAGATTCGAGTTATTCTGAATCTACTTATCGAATTCCAGGTTTCTAGATTATACGTTCCACATTCATAATCTATTTTAGTTTTTTTACTACTAGTTCAAGTTCCAAGTTACAGGAAATCAGATTCCGACTAATTACCATACTATAGACTCCCGTTATAGATAAGGCAAAAAAGAATGACTGGATTCTTTTGAAGAGTGTCTAATGATGTTTAGGAATGAGACTATCAAATTTAGAAGCAAATATGATTTTTTCTAGATTTTGTTTAAAATATTGTAACACACTAATTAACTTCTAAATCAAATGGTATATATATTAACCCAATTATATATATGGTAAGCTGTGTATGGTAGGGTGGACAATAAGTTCACTTTGCTTACAATCACTCCTTTATGTAGCCATTAATACCACTTTTTATTTGTTCTTTGATTGTGGTGGGGCGGCATTTGAAGAAAAAAACTTGTATCTTTTTGCCTAATGTGCCTAGTCAGTCACCCAAAATCAATACTTAAATTTTAATTCCTCCGTCCCTAAATATTTGTCACATTTGTATTCCCGAGACAAAATATCAAATTTTTTTCAATTCATTTTATTTAGATATTGGTACAGAAATGAAAAATAAAATTTACATATCAAAAAACTACATGAAAAGTTCTTCGAAATAAGAGGTGTCAAAAATATTTTATTTAATCAAATAACCAATGAAAATGTAAAAATAAGAAAAAATCTCCGCGATTGTTGAAAAAGAAAATGTTGCAAATAATTTGGGACGGGGAGTAGATATTAATGTGTGAATATATATTTAGGGCTGGGCAAATGATTAGAACCGCAGATCAAAGTCGAACCGTACACTTGGAAGTGAGTTAGAGGATCTAAAGTTTAAATACTCCCTCATGCATTAAAATATTTTCCTATTTGACTTTTATGAGTTTTAACTTTTAAGAAACGTTTCAAATAATAAAACTTTATGGTTACAATATGTTTGGAGGAGATAGCAAATTTATGGGTCACTCTATTTCTTTAAAAAAGAAAATGATTTCTTAAAACAAAAAAAAAATTGAAAAAGGAAAACAGAGAGAGTACAATATAATTTATAATATATTCACCATTGTATTTTATGAGGGTGTATTATATCTAGTTGTATTTAATATGGATTTTACAAAAATTATTTATCAGTTCTACCTAATTATTTAATATGGACTTTACACTCTAGCCTTACCCTTCAAGCTAAGTCACGAGGCACCAATTTAGTCCCCTCCGTTCATAAACGATTTTTATAATTTGACTTTTTTGGTCAAATTGTAGCACCCTGTTAGCGTATGTTGTATAGGTTATGTATTATTTGTATATTGGGCCACGTCTCTTGGGCTTGTACATGTATATATACTTCCAGTTGTATCAATGAAACACATACAGTTCAGTTCACAAATTTTACATGGTATCGGAGCGTTTCATAGGAAAGAACGTAAAACCCAAGGGCTTTTCTTCGTCTGTTCCTCTTCGTCCGACGCACGTCTGTCCTTCGCTGGTGGTCTCCGTCCGTCACTCAAACCTTCCGCCTCTAGTCAGTCACCTCAGTCGCAGCCTCTCTACTGTTCGACTTTGTCTCTTCGAAGATGGCAGGAGAGAACACGTCCAACACCAAGCGCACACGGTAATTCTCTCACCAAATATTTGTTGAAAAGCGATAATTTTGATATATGGGAGAAAGCTATACGTAATGCACTTGGAGGTCGTGGGAAAGCTATTTTCCTGCCATCCGTAGGAGTGCCGAAGCCTACTGATGAACACGAGTTGTCCGCTTGGTGTGCAAACAATCAAATTATTTGTAGTTGGATTTTCAATAGTGTTGATGAATCCATTCAACCAAGTATTGTTTCACATACCATAGCTTCGGAACTGTGGGATGATTTGAGAAAACGTTATAGTTGTTCGAATGGGCCACGTATTTATCAGTTAAAATCTGAGCTGAATTCTCTTCGTCAAAAGGGTCAAAGCGTGGTCTCCTATTATAACCAGTTTATCACTTTGTGGAATCAATTGCATGGTTCAAAGGATCCTACTAATGGTTGTAAATGTGAAGCTGCCGCTGTTACCCGTGCTCTTGTCGAGCATGACAAAACCATTGATTTCCTTCTTGGGCTTGATGATGAACAATTCGGTCATATTTGGTCTCAGATTATGCCCACCGATCCAGTCCCGGATATTGATCGTGCTTACTCTTTGATTTCTCAAGAAGAACGTCACCGTCATATTGTTCGTACTCGTGATGATCGCACCGAATCAGTTGCCTTTGCCGCCCGATCAGATCGCCGTCCACCACCCTCCGGCAAGTTCATGTGTTCACATTGCGGTCGTACTAATCACACCGTCAAAACTTGCTTTGAACTGGTTGGTATTCCGTCCCATTTTACTAAGCCTACAGGTGGTGGACGTGGGCACTCACCAAACGTCCGTGGAGGTCGAGGGGGTCGCGGAGGTGGATCCACTGCCAACCCAGGCCGTGGCATCCTGGGTGATCCAGCGGCTGCTCCTGGCCGAGGACAACAACCCAGCATGGTGCCTCCCGCCGGCAGTAGCTCTCCTGCTGCTGTCCATGCAGCATCGAGTGATGTGGGGCCCTCGCTAAGTGATCAAATGACTCGGCTTATGTCTATGTTGGAAACCTCGGCATATCACACTTATTCGGGTATTTCTTCTATTTGTGATTGGATTGTTGATAGCGGTGCTTCTCATCATATGACGGGAACATTGTCTCATCTGTTTAATGTTGAGGATATTTTATCTCACCCTATTTGTCTTCCCGACGGTTCCCGGATTCCGGCTACTAAAAAGGGAAGTGTCCACGTGACTCAGAGTTTGGTTCTCCATGATGTATTTTTTGTCCCAACATTACACTGTCATTTGATTTCTGTTGGGTGTCTGATTCGGGACACCTCCTGTTATGTAACTTTTCATGATTCTGGTTGTGTGATACAGGACCGTTCGTCGAAGATGTTGATTGGACAGGGTGAAAAACGAAACGGGGTATACGTCTTGGCTTCCTCTTCTGCGTTGGCTACTGCGGCTAATGTGGATCCTTTACTTCTTCATCAACGTTTGGGTCACCCTTCATCTGATATTATCTCTTTACTTCATTCCAATAAATCTAGTGGTGTTGTCAAGAAACTTCAAACATGTGAAATTTGTTTCTTGACAAAGCAAACTCGTTCTTCTTTTCCTATTAGTCACAATAAAGCTGAAGCTGTGTTTGATTTAATTCATTGTGATTTGTGGGGCCCTTATTCCCCTTGTCTCTCATCTGGTGCTCATTATTTTCTTACTATAGTTGATGATTTTTCTCGTACTGTCTGGGTGTATCTTATTCGCTCTAAAAGTGAAGTTACAATTTGTCTTAAGCGTTTTTTTACCATGATCCAGACACAATTCTCCAAAGTCATTAAAGTTGTTCGGTCAGATAATGGCACTGAATTTCTCAACACCCCTTTGCGTCAATTTTATGAATCAATGGGGGTTTTAATACAAACGTCATGTGTTGGTACCCCGCAACAAAATGGCCGGGTAGAACGTAAGCATCGCCACATACTCAATGTTGCTCGTTCTCTCATGTTTCAGGCGTCTCTTCCTGTTGAATTTTGGGGGGAATGTGTGAAAACCGCAATTTACCTAATTAATCGCACCCCTACAAAACTCCTTGGTGGGAAATCTCCTCTTGAAATATTATCATCTAAACCCCAAAGCTTGAGTCATCTCCGGGTTTTCGGTTGTCTTTGTTATGTCCGTCAATCTCCTAAACCCCCAAATAAATTTTCTCCTCGTAGTGTCAAATGCATGTTTGTCGGGTATCCATCCGGCACTAAAGGGTGGCGGGTTTACAATCTTGACACTCACCAGTTTTTCCAAACTCGGGATGTGGTCTTTGATGAATCTCAATTTCCGTTTTCCCTTCCGTCTTCTTCTTCCTCTCCTCAACCGTTACTAAATCCCGCTAATGAGGATTTTCCCATTGTTCCACAGTTGCCCCAACCGGCTGCTTCACCCCTGCCGAACAGCCCTCATCACTGCCCACAAACCAGTCTCCTTCCTCGTCTGCCTCTTCTGCCCCGTCTCCTTCTTCTTCCCCGGCAACCACGCAGGGGGAGATCTCCTCCACAGCCGAATCCCCGGCGCCCCTACTACCTCATACCCGTCTTCTCCCTCCCCGCCTTCACGACAATGTCCTTAATTCCGCCACAGTGAATCCTCCGATTTTGTCCTCACCCAGTTCGGTCCCATCAAGTACTCGGTTCCTTATCACTAACTATGTTAATTATGATATGTTGCATGACAGGTACAAGGGTTTTCTCGGTGCAATTGATGCTTCCTCGGCTCCTAAGTCTTATCGCGAGGCTGTCAAATTCGCCTCTTGGAGAGAGGCAATGGCACAGGAATTTACAGCCTTGGAACGGAACCACACGTGGGAAATCACTGATCTTCCTCCTAATCGGCGGGCACTCGGGTGCCAATGGGTTTTTTGCACTAAATACAGATCTGATGGTACCAAGGAGCGGGACAAAGCACGGTTGGTAGTCTTGGGATATCATCAGGAGTTGGGTATTGATTGTACTGATACTTTTGCTCCCGTAGCGATGTTAGCCACCGTTCGAGTTCTATTATCTGTTGCAGTTGCTCGCGGCTGGCATGTTGACCAGTTGGATGTTAATAATGCCTTTTTACATGGAGATCTTAAGGATGAAATTTACATGAAGCTCCCTCCTGGTTACTCTCACGTGTTTCCTAATAAAGTTTGCAGGTTACGTAAGTCTTTGTATGGATTACGACAGTCTCCCCGGAATTGGTTTGCTAAGCTTCGCCTAGCACTCCGTAACTATGGGTTCCGCCAGGCTCACGCCGATCACACCCTCTTTGTTCTTAGTCGTGGACCTGATATGCTTGTGGTTCTGGTATATGTCGATGATATTTTGGTTGCCGGTAATAATTCCTCTCTGTGCTCCTCTTTCAAGCAATATTTGGACGAGTGTTTTCGTCTCAAGGATCTCGGCCCCGTTTCTTATTTTTTAGGGATTGAGTGTGCTCGGTCCCCGATTGGTATGGTTCTTAATCAGAGAAAGTACACTTTGGATATTCTTCAGGAACATAACTTATCTGGATGCAAACCTGCGGATACTCCATTGCCGCCCACTCATAATCTCGCCAGGTCCTCGAGTGCAGAACTTCGAGATCCTGCTAAATACCGTCGTCTTGTTGGGCGTCTTTTGTACCTGCCCATTACTCGACCCGACATCTGTTATGTTGTTCATACTTTGTCTCAGTTTATGTAGGCCCCGCGGTTGGATCATTGGAACGCTGCCCTCCGTGTTCTTCGCTATCTTAAGGGTCATCCAGGCCAAGGTATTTTACTCCGTCGTGATAGTGATCTGACTTTAACAGCCTTCTCCGACTGTGACTGGGCGAGTTGCCCCATCACACGCCGGTCTATCATAGGTTACTTCATTCTCCTCGGCGGTTCTCTTATTTCTTGGCGCACGAAGAAGCAAACTACGGTCTCCCGATCATCAGCAGAGGCCGAGTACCGCGCCATGGCCAATGCCTGTTTGGAAATCCGGTGGCTCCGCGGCCTTCTTGCAGCACTCAGTGTCCCGTGTGTAGCCACTCCGCGTCTGTACTGTGATAACAAATCGGCGTTATTCATCGCAGCTAATCCGGTCTTCCATGAGCGCTCCAAACATATTGATATTGATTGTCATATTGTCCGTGAATGTCTCTAGCGCGCTCATATTATCACAGCTTATGTTCCTACGAGGTTGCAGATCGCTGACATTTTCACAAAAGCTCTCCCCGGTCCTCTGTTTCGTTCTCTTTTGTCCGAGTTGGGCATTTTTGATCTTCATGCTCCAACTTGAGGGGGAGTGTTAGCGTATGTTGTATAGGTTATGTATTATTTGTATATTGGGCCATGTCTCTTGGGCTTGTACATGTATATATATTTCCAGTTGTATCAATGAAACACATACAGTTCAGTTCACAAATTCTATACATCCCTTCACTGTGAATTATTTAAAAATTATATTTAGTTATAATGTGAATTTAATAAAATTAGGTTTATTTTAAAATATAATTTTGAAATATCAAATTTTTATAATATTAAATATTTTAAATTATATTTAATTTTTAGTCAAAAGGTGCCACTGTGGTAATCTTTTAGGACAGAGAAGGTATTTTTAGATCCTTAATCAATTACCCCGTAAAATATTGTTTAGTAAATGTTTTTGACAAGCTATAATTTTAAAATAATTTAAGTAAGATAGAGTCGTAAAAAAACAAGAACTAAAAGTATTGAAAAATTCCTTCAAAAAATATTGAAAAATAAAACATTTAAGAGTATAACTAATCAAAAAATTACTGTGGGGCACTCTCGATTTTCTATAAATAACTTTCAAGTTCCACATTATTTGAAATATACTTGGGAATGCCCTCGATTTTTTATAAGAACTCTTAGGTTCCACATAATCTGAAATATACTTCAAGAATCCTTAAAATTTGTGGTAATGTACTCTGAAGGGTACATTATATCTATTTGACCGTTAAAATTGAAAGTTACGTTATTTTGATAAATACTAAAATTTACCTTCATAATGTTACGGGATTATTATTATTATTATTATTATTATTATTATTATTATTATTATTATGGTAAGGAATTATTTATATTTAGTTAACTATTATTAGGGAATAATATATTTGTTATGTGATTACTTAGTTTCCTAGTTTATTTAGTTATCTTTTATAATTAGAATTCTTAATTTATTTAGTTACCATTTATTATTGAGATTCTCTAGAGTTGGAGCCTATAAATGTATCCATCACCATAGTATTATTAATTAATGAATAAAGAAAATACTTTCTCCTAAACCTCATTTTCTCTCTCTCTTTCTCGGCTCTTTTGTTCTTGGAGCTCGAAGGTGCTCGAAATCCTTCCCTATCCTGATACAATACCGTATCAATTGGTGCTTTCATTGATGAACTCACAAAAAAATCCTAAGAAGCTTTCTACTATCCCAAGTTGATTGCCCAAAAAAAGACCCATATATTGGTAAAAGTCCTTCATACAAGATTTGAGGTATTATTCCTATTTTTTAGTGATATTTTTGTGTGGTGGTGTTTCTTTTGGCAATGGATTCTCTATTGGAAAAAATTCTTGGTTTACTCGAGAAAGTTCTACAGAGACAAATTGAATTTTATGAAGGCGTGTGTGCAGTTGAAGATTCCATGGATGAAATTATTAAGAAAGTTCAAGCATTCCGTCCAATTGAATGTCAACCAAAATATGATTCCGAGGTATATGTGTTCGCTGTAAAGGCCTCTTGTTCAATACATGATTTAGTTTGTGGTCTCCCAATTATGCCGAGCCTGATTCCTATAGAGTTTTTTCCAGATTTCCAACTTGAGAACACATGATTCATCGTTTTTTCCAGATTTCCAACTTGAGAACAAGTTGGTTTTCGAGGCGGGGAGAGTGTTACGAGATTATTATTATTATTATTATTATGGTAAGGAATTATTTATATTTAGTTAACTATTATTAGGGAATAATATATTTGTTAGGTGATTACTTAGTTTTCTAGTTTATTTAGTTACCTTTTATAATTAGGATTCTTAATCTATTTAGATACCATTTATTATTGAGATTTTCTAGAGTCGAAGCCTATAAATGTATCCATCACCATAGTATTATTAATCAATGAATACAGAAAATACTTTCTCCTAAACCCCATTCTCTCTCTCTCTTTCTTGGAGCTCGAAGGTGCTCGAAATCCTTCCTTATCCCGATACGATACCGTATCACGTAATCATTATGTTATTGAATTTTAATAAAACTCTTTAATTTGTTAAAGTAAAAACTTTCAATTCTAATGCATAAATCGATGGAATGTACCCTCGGAGTATAATATTACGAATTTTAAGGACTCTAGAATATACTTCGGATAGTGTATACGAGAGAGTTCTTACCAAAAATGAGGGTTCCTCGGAGTATATTTCAGATGATCTGGACATGAGAGTTTTTACCCCAAAATCGAGGGTACACCAAAATAATTTCCTGATAATTAATTGACTAGTTTAACATTTTATGTCATGTTTTCTTCAACTTATTCTTATATTATTACTTATTACTTTTTCTTATTAGAATGAGTTCAGTTTAGACGAGATCAGGTCAGAAATAGTTTTAAATATAACTATATACAGATCAAACGAGATGAGATTAGATTAGAATTTATTCCAATCAGATCAGAATCATTCAGTTGGAATAAGTTATGATCTGATCCGAACTGAATAGAGTTATATTTAAAGCTATATCATAATTTAGACCGTGGGCTCTTCACATAATCTGAATGGTACAAGTTATGATCTAATCTGAACTGAATATAGTTATATTTAAAGTTATTTCTGATCGGATTCCAATAAAAAAGTAATACTCCCTCCGTCCTACAAAATCTTTATCCTTTCTTTTTTTCATCCATCCCAAAAAAACTTCTCTCATTTCTATTAAAAAGTCACTTTTACCCTACTACGTACTCCATCCGTCCCACAGAACCATTTTCCTTTCCTTTTTCATCTATCCCAAAAAACTGTCTCCTTTTCTATTAAAAAGTCACTTTTACCTATATTAATTCTTAATCTACCTATCACATCACACTTTTTTCTCTATTAATCTACACATTACATCATACTTTATCCATCACATCAAAAGGGATTTTTGGAAATTCAACACCAAAGTACTCTCCCTTTAAATTCTTAAAAAGTCAAAATGAGAAGTTTTTTGCGGGACGGATGGAGTAATTCTTAACCTACCTATCGCATAACTTTTTTCACTACTATTAAATCTCTTTTAAAATTCAAAACAAGAAATGTTTTGTGAGACGGAGGAAGTAAGTAATAAAAATAAATTGAATATAACATTACCTTACTAGTTACTACCTCCGTCCCGTAAAAATTTTCCTGTTTTGATATTTGAAATGAGAACTTGTGAAAGTTTGACAACAGTAAAACAATATCAATTGTATAGAGCATGATTCCAGAAATATCAAAATAGATAAGATATAGAAGGTTATTGAGATGTACTCAATTATTCAATTAAATTTAAATTTAAGAATAGTAAAGACAATGCTATTTATTTACTCCAAATTAAAATGTTTTATGGAACAATCAAAAAATTTCCTCTTATCCTTGTTTTTGCCCCCTTTGGGATTCAGGTTGGCGGCCCTTTTCGGCTGACCAAATAGCCCCCTTAATCGGGTCAAATTTGTTCGAGTTTAACAGCGCCAGGGCCATCCAAAGCTCTTTGCAGTCTGCACATCTTCTCCCCCTGCACCTTCCGGTTGGAAACCACGACGACGACGTTGAGCAGCAAGAGTTCAGGATCCCGGCGTTTCGAAAAATCCGATCCGGGAGGTGCCCCGATCGTCCGTCGAGTCTCGGAGATCCGGGAGAGAAACTGTCAGTGAGACGATTTGGGGGTATTTTGCCAGCGGTGGTTGGGTGTTAAGCGGCAAGCGAGGATGAGTGTGAGCCGCGCGTCGGTGCATCCGGTCGAAACTCCGCCGCTTCAGACGGAGGCCGCGAACGTCCCTAGAGTTAGGATGAAGGACATCCAGGGCATGCCTGGCACGATCAGCAGCCTCTTCCTGCGTTTCGCTCAATTCGTCTTCGCCTCTATTGCTCTCTCCGTCATGGCGTCCACCAGCGATTTCTCTTCCGTCACTGCTTTCTGGTAACTCCCTTCATTTCGTTTGCCTATTTGATCCATCAATACGTCCACTGCTTTAAATCGGCGCCTTACTCCAGGTGCCAGGACTCGCTTAGTGCTTCGTAGAACCCTGAATGCGCTTGTATAGATCTATTATGCTTGATTCAATTCCGCATAAGCCCAATTTGATATGATACTTGAGTGATATCTATGTTTTACTGCAAAAAATACGGTTGAGCTGAGCTATAGGAGTAAAGTAGCACAATTGGTACTTACAATTTCAACTTCACTCATGATTATACAGTAAAAAGAACTAAAGAAGATTCAGCTGAGTCCTAGGAGTAAAATAACTCAATTGGTACTTTGAGTTTGAACATTTACTGCTGAACTGAGAATGTGAATTTTAATTTTAGATGAGACTTTGCATAAAAATTAACCATGTTTAATACATTATGATAAAGTTAGCATTAAAGTTATCAACTTGATTCCTTTATTAGCTGATATCTATATTAATCAATTATACCAGTTACTTTGTTGCTGCTGCTGGGCTACAAATCTTGTGGAGCTTTTCACTAGGAATTCTTGATATTTATGCTCTTCTTGTGGGGCGCAGTTTACAAAATCAGCGCATTGTTAGCTTTTTTTCAATTGGTGATGGGGTAAGTTGCCAATCCATATTGCTTAATACTTTTACCATGTTGGCATTACTTGCTAGCAAATCCATTATCCTGCCACGTAGTCTATGTTTGGAATGCCTTGAGGTATAAGTGTGTAGAAAGGGAAAGAAATGAAAATGGTAAGAAAAAGAAATTTTGGTGCTTGGCTAGAAAGGGAAAGAAATGAAAGTGAAGAGGAAAAGAAAAGGTGGAGAAAATGTAAAGTATACATGGGCAACATGGCAAAATGATTTTCCTTCTATTTTGTGAGAAAAGGGGAGAAAACAAGAGACTCTTCTCACCTGCTCATGCCTTGTCCCCTCCCACCTGCACCTCCCTCCTTCTCTCTCACCCCTTCCTCACAACCATACCTTACTTCGTTTTCTCTATAACAATCAAAGTTATCAAACAAAGGAACTATTGGAAAGTAAATTCCTCATAATTTTCTTACTAACCAAAAGAAGTTGGGATTTTTGGTTTCTTTGACTTTCATTTCATTTTTCACAGCATTTTCTTTTGCTTCCTATTGTCCCGAACTAAACAGAGTATAAGTGTATATTTTTCATGCCTTGAGCTATAACTTTTAAGATATTGTTACCTTTATACATCATTCTTTTTAATTTTACTTTGTTTTTTTTGAAACAACAGAATATTCATTAATCATTCAACGGAATTTTCCTTTGTTTGGTTAATGAACTTATCTTATAAGCTTTAGCTTGTTTAATAAGCTTTGTGGAGTAGTTTCATACATAAGCTGATGAACTTATCATTTATAGTTCTATTTTTCCTTATTTTTATTTTAAAATCACTTAAAACATATCCCTTTATTCAGTACTCCCTTTGTCCCAAATTAATCTTCTTTATTTCTTCTTTGGGATGTCCCAAATTAATCTTCTACTTTCTTTTTTGGAAAGCTTTTTGAGGCTCACATGATTTCTCTCTCCATTGCATCACTTTCAACCACTCAATTTCACTTTTCTTAAATTCCGTGCAAAGTCAAACTTTGAGTATTAATTTGGGATAGAGGGAGTATTATATTTCTAAAATATGGAGTAGCTTATCAGCTAAGATTTTCCAAAAAACTAAATAAGACCAGCAGACTGCTCGCTTATTAGCACCATGCCATAAGCTATTAGCACCATGCCATAAGCTATAAGCTATAAAATTCAGATTACTAATTAACTTATCAAACATAGCCTTAACTGGTTTTGATATGAGATAGACTGTGATTAATGATATGATACAGGGTGCACTGAATCTCTTGTTGAGAGTTCAGACAATGCCTATACAGATGGTTGGCGATAGTTTGTAGTCATCTACTCTCTTTACCCCGTTGATTTCTTTATAGTATGACGTACGGTGTTTGACTAATGTTTTTCCAAATCATTGTATTTAAATGTTGGCGTAAAATAAAAAGTATTCAGTAAAATTTATGTATTTAAAAATGGTATCAAAACTACAAACAAGATATGATATGACTTGTTTTATTAAATGATAAATGAAAATATGTAAAGAAAGAGGAAATAGTTTGACAGTGTGAATAGTAGATGGAAGAATCAGACGGGACGAAGGGACTAGGGAGTATTATGGGAAGATGTTAACCTTTGGGGCACTGGTAACTCGACATATGAGATATGACTAATTACATGGGCAACCTAACAGAAGCTTTACTATAGAGTAGCTTGTTCCTGAAATAGGGGTGTACTGTGTACAGGTGTGTCACTTGAAGGAAACTCTTCTAGTTATGTACCGTATAAGATTTCCATGTTGTGATTGCATATTTGCATGAGTGTAGTTTGTTGTTTAGAACCTGAAAGTAAATGCAATTCTGGGCAGTAAATGCTAATAATTGGCTGTTTTTGTTTTCATTGATAAGATACATGAACACTCATGAATCCACATTTTTAAATGTGATGGAAGTCATGATAGATGGGTCAAAAATGAAATGACAAGATAGGGTTTCCACAATACTTCTTTGTCCCACGATGAAGTTTAGACTTTCCTTTTCCTTCTGTTCTAAAATAAGGTTTACACTTCTCTCATTTTTTCTAGAAAAGGGATACGTGGTTCGATCTATTTTTTACCAACAAATTCCAACCACCAACGTTTCACGCTTCAACATTAGTCAAAGTGTTACGGGGCGGATGGAGTATAATATTGTTTAGCTTGTAGGCTGAGCCTGATCCTCGAGGCACTCTTTTATAGGGATTAGTTGATCCCCACTGAGAGCAATTCTAAGTAGGATATCTTGTTAATTTTTTCCTAATTATTTGTGGGAAATTTTGATGGTTCAATTTTTTAAGAAGTTATTTGGTGTATTTGAAAGTATTTTTCATTGAAAATTTGAGCATCAAATTTTGTTGTATAAAAGCTACAATGTTATTACTTATTAATGATCATCCCAAAAATCTTAAATCCACATTCAGATTAATAAACCAGACACAGAAGCAAACATAAAACTAGTAGACTAGTAGACAACAAAGATCTCTCACCTTGACAAAAAGGAAACATAGATAATGTTAGAGGACATCATGCTCCTCTTCATTTGAAAGTGACGACAGGTGAGCTGTGAGTACATTTTGAGGTGAGCTGTGAGCATGTTTTGACGGTAAGATATATCACTTGATATATGGGAGGGAAGGCGGGGAATTTTTTGAGCATCTAACTGGATGTATGCTTTATTCATTAATTGGATTTATGCACACTTGGTGAGTGTCTGAAAAGAGAAGTAGATATATTTTTTGCTTACTGTTATCTTGTCAATATTTTTTTGGGAGAAAAGTATAGGGACAAATATGTGATATTTTCTTGAAAAGAACCCAGATTTGGCTTAGACAAGTGCTTACTGTTTTTCTTTTGACTGAGTGATTAAAAGAGGGCCGTTTGAATACTAACAGTCAATGCACAAGCAGTTCTATAATATTGGTTTGGGGGTACAATGGTCAAAACAAGTGATGGACAGACAGCGAAAGGAGAGAACCCATTTAGATTATGGATTGAGTTAATTTGGTAGAACCCTGTGTTCGTCTGTCGGTCTGTCCAATATTTAACCTTACGCTGTTTTCCTCTTCAATTGAATGACAACATTTATCACCCCTTATTTCATCTCCTTCCACCCCTCATCATTTGTGTCATGCCAAATTACCAATCACACCCTTAACCAACAATGTTCAAAGAAGGGATTCCTGGCTTTATCATGCTTTCAAGTGTTTTAGAACTCTAGTGAAGTCAAGGGCTCTTGTGGAAATAAGACATTCTATCAAATCCATAATTGCAATGGTTCTTATAGTACTCTAGTTTGAACTCTGGACATGCTGACATTATCCATGTTTATTATATTTCTCTATTAAAAAACTAACCGCCACTTCTAATTTTTGAGAACGTTCATTCTGTTCTGCAGGTCACTTCTACCCTAATGTTCGCCGCAGCTTGTGCTTCAGCAGGCATCACTGTGCTCATCGGAAATGACCTCGGAGTATGTGCCCAAAATCACTGCACGGAGTTTGAGACTGCTACAACAATGTCTTTCCTTACCTGGTTTGCATCTATTCCGTCTTTCGTTCTAAACTTTTGGTCTCTGTCATCCCAATGCAGATGTGTGCCAGCCTAATGCATTACACATAGGAACCAGGCAAAATATATACTTTTTGCTAAAAATGCACACCCCATTTACACCACCCAAAATTTTTGAACTACACAAACTTATGTCTGATTGTGGACAAGTTTTGCGTGGAAGTGTATACAAATTTGTCGTCTCTATAGTTCAAATATCAAAACTAGAGTGTTGTGTAAGAGTGGTGTACATAATAATAGTCGTGTATATACAAATAAATGTTATATAACCAAACTCGGTTTCTTTTTTCGTCAAAGACCACACGGTTTCTAAAGGTTATCGTAAATGTACAATGTTTAGTTTCTTTTTGAACTACACTACACTGCCGGTCTCGTTGACTCATATTTTTGGGACATGGGATCCCCTGGATACCTGAATCAGACAAGTAACATGTCCGGTCATTTGACACAGTTCTCAAACGACCAGAATTGTACACCACAAAACTGTTGGTCTGGTCTCGCATTCATAAACTTTAATGTTTGTCATATAATGCCATGCTATACTGTACTTTTTGCTATTCCGGTTCCTATGTCTGATTTTTTTAAAACTAATATGGGGATTAAATCTGTGACATCTCTAATATGGGGTCTTTGGCAATTTTTCCGATTTCAACATAAAGTCAATCTGGCCTGTTCTTTATATAGGGAGTACAAAATTGCATACGAGTATTATACTCTAATTGAGAAGTTCTATTCACCGAAATGATTAACTTGGGCACTGTTGCATCTACCAGACTTGTATTGAATCTATTTAAAGTCCACCCCACCAACCTCATTTACACCATGTTTGGTTCAAGGAATTTGAGAAGGAAAGGAAAAGAAAAAGAAAATGAGTAGGAATATTTTTCTTGTTTGGTTAGAGAGAAAAAGAAAAGAAAAGTTGAAGGAAAAGAAAAAGAGAAGGCAAAATGTACTAAGAGAAAGGAAAACCAAATTCCTCCCATTGTGGTAAGAAAAACGAGAGAAAATGGTTTTTTTATTTCCCTGTCAAATTCTTTGAACCAAATATTGTGGTAGAAAAAAAAAGACGAGCCTATCTCGAAGAGCCAATTAGCCAAATAGTCACATCAAAGATGATAAATTAAGTTTTAATCACAGACAATCAAGCAAAGGGTGAAACATGCCCCAGATGCTAGTACATGTCATACTCTCTCTGTTCTTAAAAACTTTTCCTGTTTTGATTTTTTTAGTCATTCATTGACACTCTTTGATCCTAAATTGTGAGAAAAGAATATTTAATTATAATATAAATTCAATATAATAGGATTCATCTTAGGATATAGTTTTGATATATCAATTTTTTGTCATTTGTTTATTTAGATTATGTTTAATTTATGCTCAAAGATTGCCATTGTTTGACTAAAAAAAGTTTAAATAGGAAAGGTTTATAGGAGTGGAGAGAATATATATTTAGTATAATTGTCCAACATTGTTCGAGTCAAACTTGTTCGAGTCAAACTGGACAAACTTTAAATTCCAATTACTCTCAATTTGTATTACATATTAGCCTAATGAAATACAATTTTGAAAGTTCTCAATCCGATAAATCTAAAAAAATCATTTTTATATTAAAATACTTTATGGTTTTTATTTAATTGAATTTCAAAATTTGTCCAATTTGTCTCGAAAAAGTCAAACTGGACAAATACTCTGGGACGGAGGGAGTAGTTTCCAAGAACTAAATTTGGATTTGCATTTTTGGCACCATTGCTCAACCAACTAACTCAACTAAGCTACGCCCCATGACACTGATCTCATTTTCACTATTTGGTCTAAGAAATTCGAAAAAAGGTAAAAGAAAATTGAACACTACTTTCTTGTTGGGTTAAAGAAAAAAGTGAAAGCAAAGAAAAATGATCAGAAAAAGTAAATTAAAAAATAAGTAATATTTTAAGAACTAAATGAAGAAACTCTTTTTTTTCTTCCTTTTCAAAATCTTTGATATTAGAGTTTCTCTGTGCTATTTTTAACATAAAAATCAAATGACGATGTTTTCTTTATACTTGTAAGCAGCTTAGTCTTAATTACTCCTTCCGTCCTAAAACCATTTTTCCGGTTTGACCGGAGCTCATTTTTAAGGGAGTGTAAAATATATTCTGACTTTCCTAAAATACCCTTCAATAATCCTTGTCTGGAGAAAACAATAAAGAAAAGATTTCATTGAAATCCAAATCCTCTCGGTTGTGAGTTAACCGCAACACCAACAGATGTCCTGAAGAAAAAAAACACAATCATATCCAAGAACCGAATCTAGAAGATGAAAAGGATAAAATTGAATAGCTTATGTTTTAGATTTGTGTTCAATATCCAAAAACACAAAGGAATGAACTCTAAATCTAAACCAATTGCCATAGCCACACTTCTGCTAGATTTACAATAGGAATAACAAAACCTTGACCAGAATCCATAAATACACCGCAAGGCCTAACCAATTCTGGGATAACTTATCTTATTGTTAACACATTACAAAAATTCCCTCTCCGATTCAAAGCCGCTATTCCTGTTCCAACGATCCGGGGCCCCAAACAGGGTTTAAGAAGCAAAGACACTTAGACGAACGACCAGTTCATAAACGTGAACGCCAAACAGTGGACAGTGTTCTCGTCAGCCAAAAGGACTTTCCATGCGATGGCCTGCTCGTATGACACGTGGCGTCCCATTGCTGACGTACAAATTCCACCAGGCAAGTACGCATACCCCTAAAAAATAGGGTATGAAATGTTAGATACTGTGTACGTCTCAATGTATTTGTCAACCTTCATTTCAGCACACAGACAAAAGAAGGGAAGGAAATGACTGTTTCGCCATTACTTTATGGGCAAAGAAAGTGGACGAATATACTGGATAGCGCATGAAAAAGAATACTAAACAAAACCAAAAAATGAATTTGTATAATGTTACCTGCTGCATGATTTTTGAAAGTTCGGAGAACAATGTCTTTCGCCCGCGTTCGTCAAACATTTTATCCAGCGCAATATCTTGTAAACCAACCAAAGTCGTCTCCAACATGTCAAGTCCAGCCTTGTTAGCAAAGATGAAGACAGGATGTGACTGCAAAACAAAAAAAGGTAAAAGAATGAGTCCTACCTTTACAGAAAAACATAAAATGTCATCAAGTTAAAACGTGCTTTTATGTTTCCTTTAAACATGGAAATCTACAAAAAAATGAATTTGATAAATATTTTGTATTTTTTTAACATATCACAAATATTACTTAGAATTATGCACCGAGGACGAGCCGTACCTTTATAGAGCAGCATAAAATGGCATCATGATGGTTCCAGAGATTTTTCAAAACCAATTCCCCGCCAGCAGAACTAGCACCACACAGTTCTGTTCCCATATGGTAACTGCAAGCCAAGAACAAATATTTTATTTCTGAGAGGAAAACAAAATGTGACAGAAAATTGATATATATTGTGTTTGCCTTTCCTGTGGAAAGAAGGGTAAATAAGTAAATTCAGAGTTTGTGCAATACATAAAAACAAACTTAAGACACTTTCCTCTATATGCTCTCTTCCCTTGGCATTTTCCGGGTTGCAAATCAAACCATTGGGGGTCTGTTTGGATCCCAGAAAAAGCTAGAGAAGCAAAAAACAGATATCAAAGAAAGTTGTTTCTTACGCTTTATTACGATGCAAAAAGAAATACGGAGTCGAAATGTTCTACTTGCATTATAATTTCTTTCTAGTAATGTAATGCAAACAATATAAAGTATGGTTTCGAAGGGATATCTACGAATAATAACACTTGCATTTTCACTATAAACAGGCATAATAACACTGTATATGTACTTTTTCTAGTAAGTGAAACAGTAGAGAAACCTATAGCTCTGGCAGATCCACTGAGCCAGTGGTACAGCTTCCGGAGAGGTGAGGGATAACTTGGGGCCACCGATAGGACCAGTTGGGGTTGGGGATATTGCCATTGCAACCCTCTGAACAGACGAAATTACACTGCGCACATACTGCCGAGCCGTTATGGCGATGTTACTCTGCAGATTGATCTCAAACGGGAACTGGAACGCAATGGTCAAGACCGACCGCGCGTAACTGGACTGGGACCCACAATGATTTCCCGCCAGCCCGACTTCAAGACTTGATGTTAAATCAAGTGTTCTTTGAACTGCGAGTGTGTCCTGCACGTCATTCTGGCCAACACAGAAAATAGCATAAGTAACTTGTCCAAAATGGAGGGAAAAAATAGACAGTACTTCCTCCATCCCATAAAACTTTTCAAAGATGAAAAAAGGCGCACCTTTAAAATGTGTTATTTCAATTTTTTTTTCTAATTTTGCATTTACTTTAGAATGACTAGCAGTAAACGGACTTAACTGATTTTGATTCTAAGGGAATGATGCGAAAGCCGGATGGTATCAATAGAGCATCATCAGGAAAAGTCTCATCGATTGGAGCAAAAACAAGTTCCGCACACCCTCCCACTGCATTCTCATCGATTCCAGTGCACATCTAGACAAGAATACCCATGGCTAGAGTTAACATTTTTAGTTTAAGAATTTCTTGCAATTTTTTGAAAACAAAACTTTTGTTAATAAAGAGAACCTGCAATAGATGAATGTCCCTTGTTATGTCTCTTGACATAAAAATATCCTCATTGTCAAGGGCATGCCCTTCAAGCCGGATGACTTCAAGCATCTGATAGCATTATTACAAAACTTAAGACTACATGCTGACATAAAGGTTAAACACATTTGCTCATTAACCAAACACACCTCTTCATGTTCTATAGTTTGCCCAAGTGGCATGATAATCTGGCTTCCAGTGAACCTCGTAGGCCTGATTCCGGGGTAAGAATAAGAGTTTGATTTCAAAGCAGCAGCAAAATAGGCATCCACATTAAAATCAGCCCACTCGGAACGGTGTTCCCTCAAGAAACGGACTAGTACAGCTGGCGGGACATTCTGGGTGCTCAAAATAACTTAGAAAACAGTGATTTACTGATGCAATGAACATTCAAAGATAACATGTGAACTATTGTTCAAAATTTACCTGTAGTAGCATAGATGCCTTTGCACATAAAACACCTCCAAGCATTTGATGTGTGCCAGAAGTGGGGCCAAAATTTTTGGTTGAGTTTATGGCAATAGTAACATCTTCAGCACCATCACAGCTCAGTATAGACCAACCATCATCATTGAATCCATTAACTGCATCATTGAATCCTCTGCAAAAAATAATGTTAACAAGAACCACTTTACAAAAAAATAACACCTCTAAAAGATGTAAAAAAAAGACCTGCTTAATCTCTGACTAAATGTTCTTAGAACCGCTGGCTGTCTTCCCAGACCATAAACAATCTCACCACTAGTTTCTTGCGCGACTTGTCTGATATATCTTAGTGCCTTGAAACACAACATTATTTAGACTCATGTCACACAACTTTATAAGGCACATAAAAACAATGACAGAATGATTGTCAACTCACTGCAACTGTCATCTTCTGGGCAATGACTTTTGAGGATTCATAAAGTGGGCGCAACACCTCGGGCACACTCCAAGCCTGATTAATCAGAGTCTTTAGTTGAATTGAACTGCACATGTTACTTGGTAAAAAGATCAATAGTAAATTAGAACAGAACTGGATGGAGAGCAGACCTGAAGATTAAGGTGGTCAACAATATGTATAATTGATCCTCCACCCTCACATGGGCGAATGAGATATCCGGAAGGAAGAATTTCAGCTCTAACAAACTGAGATGCGGATGCTGGATGCGGGCCTGACCCTGTACCCGTAAGCGATCTTTCACAAATCTGGTAAAAAGATATTATTATTTTGCACATCAAGAACCAAAATATGGTTAATATATCATAGTTCTTTATTCCATATGCATACCACAAGGCTGCCATTCTCCAGGGTGGTTGTGTATCTTAGTGTCCAAAAGTCACGGGCAGCAGCCAATGTTGTTGGAGCATATATCTGGCCAAAAAGTTCCATGATTTGACATTGAAAAAATTAAGTTGTTTGAAATGATCAAGTTCAATGGCTTTCTCTTAGTTTACCTGAGAATAGAGAAGTTCAATAGTCCCTCCACTTCCAGCAGGAAACATGGTGAAAACTTCAACATTTCGACAATCACGGAACCAACAAGAACGATCCTTGAGGATCTCAGCAATCTGCAAAGATATAAATTAGAGAAAGAAACAAATTCTGAGATTCCCCAGAAGGTTGTCGGGAATGGATCATAATTAGCTTGCAAAAGAACTTACCTTGGTAGGCTCTAAACTAACAAGACCACATGCTCGTGCTGCGACTCCACTGCACCTATGTGAGATGGCAAAGATCCCAACCGAATCCGGACCAGGCTGCCAATACACAATTCACAACTTTGACAATGAGAATTTCGGTAATAAAGCCAAACAATGCTCAAGAAATTAATATAACCACTCTCGCATAACACAAATATTTAGTTTTTGAAATCTTTAACATCAGTCTTGACATCTTAGTCTTTACATTATTATACAAATGTAGCATTTGGTTTCTAAAGAAAAGTCATAATTGGTTTCCTCTAGAAATCGTCTCCCTTGTAGTATTAGGCTTCTAAGCAAGTTGTTATAGTATAAGGCCGTCCAACCTTCATCCCGGGCATCTGCACCCAATCCACAGCCGTTCCTGTAGCCTTTGAAAGGAACTCTGCCAATGTTTCTTCTGCAATTGAGAGTAGGCTGCAAAAAAACAAGAAGTATAAACAAACAATACCACAAAATTCAGACAAGAGCTCTAGTGGTAAAAAGTTAAAGCTTGAATTACCCTGCAGGATTCGTTGCATCTCTTCTAGAATGTTGGGAGGTTGAAACTGCTGAATCACTACTTGCATCTGTGGGTGTTGGTACCTAAAACAAATCACAACTTGTAAATATTGACCAATAGATTGTTGTAAGATTCATACTCAAGGCGCTAAAAGTGAACACATACGGTATGCAGTTGTTGGCGCATGAAGCCATTTTCACACACAAGCTGGGACACTTGTTTCTGCAGGCGGTCGTTTTCCTCCATCAATAATTTGTTCATTGCACTTAATTTCCTGTTCACAGCCTGAAGACCAGAAGCCTCTTTTCTTTGCTTTTCTCTACATCTGCAACAAGGAGAAGTTCACTTTTTTCTTAACTTTTAACACATCTTTTTTTACAAATTCGTAAAAAATTGGTTTTTTTTATTGATAAAATTATTGCCAACAGTATACTAAAATAATTGCAAAATAAAATCAAGTCCATTTGACACACAGTAATCTTAAGGTCAGCAATCGATTCAAAATTCCAGACATAATTGCCAAAAATCGTGCATCAGTGAGGATTTGTGCAAGAAAACATTGATATGATTTTTTCAAGATTCATTACCGTTAAGGTCAACAATAGACGGCAAAGTAGGCCCTTTATTAATTCTTTAAACAGTGGAAAAAACAACAAGAAGATGACAAATCAAGCTTCATTTATGGAAATGTGCAGCAAAATCTACAGGGGTTGAACTTGGACAATCAATTAAGAAATTACAAAAAAATGTAAAGCAGCATAGTGACTCTTGAGCTAACCTTCGGTTCTGAAACCAGACTTTGATCTGTCTAGGTTCAATGTTAGCTAGAATGGGACATTCCCGGATCAACTGTTGCCGGCGGAGAGAGCTTGGTTTCGGGCACTCTGCATACACTCTTTCCAGAGCCTCCACCTGCTCCGCCGTGTACCGGATATACTTGCCGGAATCTATGTGTTTGTCAATGCTCCCACTGCTACTCTCCCTTTGATGCTGCTGCGCCGCAACCAAAGCCATTGGGTTTTTTCAAGACTTCTTCAAAGCTAAACCCCAGATATTTTCTCTGCAACTGGCTTTATATGTTCACAAGAAAGAAAAAAACAAGATTCTCTGAACTCTCAAGAACTTATCTTTTTCTGGGTTCTGTCTTTTCTCCTTTCTTGTAGTCTTAGACAGATTAAAGGGGAGATCTCGATTGAACCGGAAGATTCTTTTTGGGGTTTCTTTTCTTTCTTTCTTTTTTTTTTGAGAGGTGATGAGAAGGCTGAGAAACACACTTCACGCCTACCCTTACAATTGTGGGTACATCCAAAACTGCAAAACTAAAGCTATGCAACCAAATTGTCTCACTCCCTCCATATGCAGACAAAAAATGACTGTTTTCTTGCGCAAGATAAAACCCTTCAATAAAGCAGCTGTTATCAAACGCGTGACCAAGGGAGAAACATACATCACCCACCCATTCCACCACAAAATGCTAACATAACATTAAAAAAAATCACTGGTTTTTTACCCCCCACTGTCAAACCCCAAACTTCCACAAACAAAGAAAATTGAACCCCACTTTGAGAAACAGCAAGACCCTTTTGCGGCAACGCTCAAAGCAGCCAATTAGCAAATGTATTGAGCCATATTCGGAAAACCCAACGGTAGCATTTTGCTTATTCTTTTCTTGATGCCTATTAATGGAACGAACTCCCAGAGAAGTTAAAAGACACACAAAAAACAGAAAGATTGAAAATTTCCCACACACTCCTAATCTAGCAGAATTAGATGATAGAATAGATAAAACCCACAAAGAAAGATCCGTTTTTTCAACAAGAAATGGAAACCCAGATGCACCCTCAAGAATGCAAGAAATTAAAGTTTAGTCTTGTATGAACCAGCTTGAGGCTAGGCGGCTTGAGAGAGAGAGAGAGGTAGAGAGAGAGAGAGGATAGTTAAAAGCTTTGGCTCAGAAATCGAAGCGCCAGTGTTTATACGCTGCAACTGTGCTGTGACTCTGTAGGAGTAGCTGGTGCGCTGTTCATTGTTCTTGTCTATTTATCTTTATTTCAATTTCTTTTTTAACCATGGCTGTAATTTACGGAGTGGAAATTTTGAGTAATTTCTGATTGAAATTGCATAATTAAAACAAAAAAATAGCTCCGTCTGTAAATAATGGCTTACCGCTAAACATGTTTTCTTCTTTTGGGGAAATTTTTTAAATATGCCTTGTTTGGTTTTGGAGAAGAGAGAGGGGAAACATATGGAAAAAAAATACTTTTGACCGATCAATTGAGAGAGTCCAATAAATGAAAAGAAAAATTAATTATACTAAGGGCCTGTTCTTTAAGACTGGAAAAAAATAACTGGATGTTAGAAGAAACTAGAAAAAAGAAACTGGAAGAAATTGGAAGAACTGGAAGAAACTAGAAGAACTGGAAGAAACCGGAAAGACTGGAATAAACTGGTATAAACCAGAAAAAACTAGAAGAAATTGGAAAAACTGAAAAAAATTTAAAGAAACTGAAAAAACAGAAAAAAATTGAAAAATCTAAAAAAACTTTTTTAAAAAAATTTATATGTGATTTTATATTATTCTCATTCTGATTCTTGATGTTATAAATTATTATTATTATTATTGTTGTTGTTGTTGTTGTTGTTGTTGTTGGTGGTGGTGGTGGTGGTGTTAACACGTTATCTTAATGATTATCGTTAAGATAAAAAAATATTACGAGTATTATTTTTCATATATAAAAAGCTAGTTTAAATAAATAATTAGAATATAAAATTAACATAAATATTACACTTCTTCGGTCATTTTTTCTTTTTCAAAATATAGTTTTCTCTTGGTTTTTATAATATTATTCTTACAGGCCCTTAAATATAATTTACCTTATATAAATTTAGATTAAAAAATATTCTATATAACTATTTATCCATAATTTTTTAAATAGTTTCCTAATTTTTCATGTAGATTAATATATAAAAAAAGGTATTATTCATATTAAAAAGTTTAAAAAACTGGAAGAATTAATGAGAATCATAAAAATAGTAAGATGAAAAAATGAAATAATTTATAAACTATAGTTATGAACATAAAAGTTGTAATCAAAAAAAAGTTGTAATAATAATAATAATATTTTTTTAGAGTGATTTGTCAGAAAGTATAAATAATTTGAAGAAAATAAATATAGTTGGAAGAAATTAGAAGAAATTGGAAAAAACTGGAAGAAACTAGAAGGAACCGGAAGGAACTAGAAAAAATTGGAAAAAACTGGAAGAAACTGGAAAGAACTTGAAGGAACAGGAAGAAACTAGAAGTTAAGAGTTCAAGCTCTAAAGAACATACCCTAAACGTAATACATCACGGATTCACAGGCTTCCTTCTACAACTTTCCTATTAGTGTATTCATTTAATTTGATTTTTCGAGTAAATTAGATAAATTTTTGAGTTTAATTTAATAAAAATTGTAATATATGTATATTAGTATAAAAATTATGATACCCCGGGTTAATAAAGAATGAAAAGTGATAGAATTTGAGATGAGATATGGACAACTACATTAGGCAATAAGACACTTGTGCTGAACCACATTAAAAGGATCGAATCCAATCGATTAGTCAGTTCAACTCAAGAGCTTGTATACTGATTATTTTGCTCATGAACTTCCAATATGGGATGACACTCTAACACTCCCCCCTCAAGTGGACAACCGGGCCATTTTGAATCTAACCGGTTGACCATTTGCAAATAAACTTTCATTCCCTTGAAGGACCACGAGTTACTGTGTATGAACTTCCAGACGAGCAATCGTGTTAAACGGGCCACGAGCCGCTAGGAATGGACGTCTAGACGGACCCCTTGACAAATGAGGTGGGTCAAAGCCTACTTTGATACCATGATAAATTTAGGATGGGTATGGATGACTGGATTGGGCAATAAGACATTTGGACTGAACAACATTAAAAGGTTGAATCTAATCGATTAGTTAGTTCAACTCAAGAGCTTATATACCGATTATTTTGCTCTTGAACTTCCGATGTGGGATGACACTCTAACAAAAAGCGTTCAAAAGAATTGATAGTACTAGTCATATAAATTGTATTTTTGTGAGCTCATCACTTAGAAACTATAATGTTAAACATGCTAGATCTGAGGCAATTTTAGGATGAGTGAACCCCTTGAGAAATTCCCCGGACGCGCACAAGTGAGGACAAATGGTGTGAAAAAGACATGTGTAGGTTTGTGGGGCCAATCTAAAATCTTAAGAGCAAATAATTTCAACCAGGGCGGGGCTGGGGTGTTACAAATGGTATCGGTCCAACTTTGCGATCGTGATGTGCCAAGAGAGCTTAGTTAACCTAGCGGGGAAGATCTAGGGGATTGAAACATGAAGGATGCAACGCGGACGTTGCATTCCTAATTGGGGGTGAATGTAATACTCCGGTTTAATATGGAATGGAAAGCACTCAAAGGATTGATAGTACTATTCCTACCAACAAGGTGCATCGTTTTTTCGATAGCTCGTAACTTATAAACTCCAAAGTTAAATGCAAATTTGTGTTAGTTTGTTGAGCGAGTCTACAATCCTATGAGCAAACAATTGAGACCAAGGTGGGGGCGGGCTGTAACAAAAATGATTTTATTAGATCTATCTTGTTAAAAATTTTCAAAATTTGATTTTATTTTATTAATATGTAGTATAAGTTGTGAACAATTGACGATTAAAAATCATCTAATTCGATTCGAAAAAAGTCAAACTATGAATATATTTAGACGGGAAGCATTAACCAACTCTCGAGAAAGTTAAGAATTAGACTCAAATCCAAATTCATTGTCTTTGTTATTGTTAGAGTCTAAAGGGTTAATCATTCTAAATTTTTGTTGAATATTGATAATTTTATTATAATTTATTATTTAATTATACATTCTCAACTCATTAAGCATATTGAGTTACTCCGTATTACATTCACTGGAGATCGAATATACAACCAAAAATATGCGAAAGAGGTTGGGTTAGACAAAAACTAGATTGACATTGTTCTCATGCTTCTACGTTTAATTAAAAAATCATTTTCACTACATTTTTCATCTTTTGAAATTGGGTTTTGTTCTCACAAGAGCACTGGAAATACCTTGAAGTCCCGGGGCTTCAAAATTTATCTCAATGTCACGACAGTTTTAACTTACTTTACAGATTCACTGGAAATGGGTTTGAAGCCCCAGAGCTTCAAACAGGGGCTTCAAACCTTCATTTTTTACATGTTTAAATATACATCTTCTAAAACTAAATTAATAAAATTTAATTATTTTATTATTTAATTATATTGAAACAAGAATAATTAAAAAAATTACATTCATTAAATTAAAAGAAATTGAAGCGACAATAATTTAAAAAAATTACATTCATTAAATTAAAAAAAGAAAGAGACAATAATAAAAAAACTAAGGTAAATTATATTTGGCTTTGATCTCTTTTTGTCTTCCATTAATAAAAAAAACTAAGGTAAAAAAATACATTACTAAAAAAACTAAGGTAAAAAATTTACATTTTCTTTTTTCTGCTTCCAACGGCTAAATTAGCCGTTATAGGAGGGGGAGGTTGCATCAAACATATGACACCGATGCAATGACGCCCCGGTGAAGCCCTAAGGGGGCGGTGTTTAACGCCCCCTCGGCGTCATAAAGCACAAAACGCCGCTCGGTGTGAGATGTAATACCACTGGTCTAATTGTGGGTGTCCCAATTTCGTTTATTGGCATATTATCATGTTCTTTCTGTTGTGAATTAATTATCTCGTTTTTTATTTTAGTTCGTTTCAAAAAAATTGCTCCCTCCTCCCACTATATATGATCTCATTTTGACTCTACATGATTTTAATTGTTACCAATGAAAATAATAAGATCTTTTCCCAAACAAAAAACCATTTGGTAAGATCTCTTAATTTAAAAAAAAATTTATTGAAGTTAAAATTAAGAAAATAAATATAGGACGAATGTAATACAAAGTTACGGCGTATATACTCCGATACCAAACAAGGCCTTGGCTTGGTAAAAAAACTAGCGCAGTATTAACGGAAAATAAATACTCCGTAACAGCGTTCACCTAGATCGCAATTATTTTTCGGCGTGAGGTTAAAAAAACTGTTTGAGTTCTGTGGCTCGCTGCATTTACTAACTTGTCCCTGTAGAATATTAGAAATGACGTATGAGACCCATCCTTGTGTTTTCCCCTCTTTTTATTTACCTTAAATGAGATTTTACTCTATGCAAGTATTAAGTGCATGACAAAAATTTAATTTATCTTTTCTCAGAAACTTTTCGGCCAAGTTTGAGGACCCTCGGAGATGAAACTCATCCATTAAATAAAACTTTATTCTAAATAGACCTGATTTGATTTATCGTGGCTATTTATAGTATTTCATCACTACTCACATCAATTTAGTAGTCCGTCAACGTTATATTAAAAAAAATCACTCTAAAGAAGACTAAAACATAAAAAAGTATCAAAATATGACTTTTATCTTTTTATTTTCGAAATAGGAGTTCGCATTGTGGTAATGTGGAGGTAATGTGGGACTATACACGTGCACATTACTACATTTTTAGGTAATGTACATGACCAATTGACCATATTTGATAATATAATGTATTTTAACTTCTATTTCGAGAATAAAATCATGAAAGTCCTATTTTAGTATATACGTAGTATTTTCAATGTTTTACTCATTTTTTAGTTTTTTCCTTTATATTAACGGACTTTACTCACCATCTCCTTCACTTCACAGTCCACACTCTTAGTGCTTCACTCTCACTGCAATGATTGCATTTTTATTTTTTACTTCCTCCTTTCTAAATTGTTTGCCACATTTCGAACAACGTGTAAAATATCATATGTTTTAAAAGGGAAAGGTTCCCATGACATTGAGAACCAATGTCATGGGATGACCCGGGGGCGCTCCGGTACTCCGTTCGTAAAATTGACGGTTCCTACCCCCGGTAAACCCCCCACCCCGCTCCGACCCGAACACATCCCCCACCCCATTCAATTGCACCCCACAAGTTGATTTTGACTTTGGAGTCAAAATTTGACTCCAAAGTCAAAATTAACTTGTGGGGTGCAATTGAAGGGGATGGGGGGAGGTGTTCGGGTTGGGACGGGGGGGGGGGGGTTACCGTGGGGTCATCCCATGACATTGGTTCCCAATGTCATGGGAATCAAGGAGCTTTTAAAATCATTGTATTTATACTTTGGTAAAGAAATAAACGGTAAAAATTACACCGTTCAAAAGTACATCAAAAGTACATTAATATGTGAAAAGAATATTAATTTTATCAAATGTTCAACCAAAATGAGTCAACAAACAATAAATATCGAGAGAGGAAATAGTTAATGTTGCATTCTTTTTTAGACGGAGGGAGCATTTGAAATTAACTTATTCTACTCATATTAGAAATTCTTTCTTTTAAAAAAAGAAGAAAAAAAATTGTTTTTGTATTTTTAGGTTTATTGATTTTTTATTTTGCTTTTTTTTGGGTTTATTGGCGGTAATCTTGCGGTAATCTTTTTTATTCTTTTAGGCTTCTTAGTTTTTTTCTCCCTTCTTTTTATATTACCTCCGTCCCAAGGTATTTGTCCACTTTCATTTTACACACTATCCAATACACTTCTTTAATCCATTTTATCTTGTAATTTGTATATTAAAAAATTATAGAAATTATCTATTAATAATATATATGTTAAAACAAATCAAACAAGATCACACATGACTATATTTAGACTTACACATTGAGAGAATTTGATGAGTCAAAGTGGTTAGATGAACAGTTCCAAAAGTCAAAACTGGACGAATACTCTGGGACGGAGGGAGTAATATAATAATAAAATAAGAAAATATAAACTAAATTAATTGAAAAAACTACACAAGTAACACTAATTTCCGCTATTAGGATATTTTGTGTTTCTCTACTAGGATATGGGTGAGTCTTGAGATTCGTTCATCTTCTCAGTGACATCTTCTCAGCTCGTAGTAAGCGCAAAAATGTACTCTCTGTTTGGAAAAACCTTCCCATTTTAATTTGGGGTAAAAATAAGAAAGTGTTAAATTGTAGTTGATTTCCGATTTTGCCCCTTATGTGATGGATAAAAGTAAGATGTGATGGATAGATTATTAGAGAAAAAGTATGATGTGATATGTAGGGTATGAAAAAGTAAGGGTAAAAGTGGTTTTTTTAATAGAAAAGGAAAGTGTTTTGTTGGAAGTGGAAAAAATGAAAGATGAAGTGTTTTTGAGAACGAAGGGAGTACAAATCTCTTTCCTTTACTTTTTTTAATAGCAAAACGAAAAACAAAAGATATAAACTAGTTTAATTAAAATAAAATATAAGAAAAACGTACTCTATACTTAAAACACATTTCGTTCAATAAATAAGAATAAAACATATGCTGTAATTATTTAAATTTAGAAGTCTTTGAATAAAAATATATGTGAGTCATTCCATCAAAATTATATACTCCCTCCGTCCCACTGTCTTTGTCCACTTACCTTTTGGCACATCATCCAATACATTGCTTTAATCCATTTTATCTTGTAATTTGTATATTAAAAAATTATAGAAATTATATATTAATAATCTATACGTTAAGACAAATCAAACAAGATCACACATGACTATATTTAGGCTTACACATTGAGAGAATTTGATGAGTCAAAGTACTTAAATGAACAGTTTCAAAAGTCAAAAGCGGACAAAGATAGTGGGACGGAGGGAGTACTCCGTATGCAATATTGGTGATGTCGTACCATATTTTCGGTACAACCTGCAATTTGACAAACAAAGATTGCATAGGAGTTTGAAAGGAAATTCATGCCGCTAAAAGGATGGACGCAACCTCGCCGCCCGTCGCTGTGTGTGCTCGTCAGAGAAGACGTCGGCGGATGAAGGGATGTTGGTTTTGTCGCCGGCGTTGCTCTAATTGTCGTTCGGGTTGGGTCATCTATGTAGAAGAAAGAATGTTTCTGTCTCCGCTTGAGAGATAAGTGGGCGACCCATGCATCCGTTTCAAAGGAAATTCGTGCTTGCGGCATTGAAATTTTCACCGTGAGATCCATGAATGGCGCTGGATTCCATCGTTCACTACAAAATCTTTCATAACCTACAAACACAGCTTTGAGCTTTTCACTTGAGTTGGTTTTTAATATGGTATCAGATTCTTACTCACTAAAAAGTTTAAAATAAAAGTTCACATTTTTAAAACTCATTGACACCTAGTTTTAGAAAAAACGTGTACGTGCTAGACTTAAAGTGGTTACGCCTGCATGTGAGGACATGTTAGAATATAAAAAATTTTCATGGCCTATAACTACAAGTTTGGACGTTTAATTGAGTTGGTTTTTTGACAGTTGGTTCTTTTTTTTGGTTCATTTATTCCCACCTTAAATATTAAACACTTCGTACAATCATACACGATTAAGTTAATTTTTTCTTTCAACATACACTTAATTACAATGTCGAAGTCAATAGAATATACTCTATCCGTTTCTCAAAACGGTTCCTGTTTTGACTTTGGGGAAAAATAAGGAAAGTGTAATTTCAGTTGACTTTCCAATTTTGCCCCTGACGTGATGGGTAAAAGTAAGATGTGATAGTTTAGTTATTAGTGAAAAGGTATGATGTGATAGGTAGGGTATGAAAAAGTAGGGGTAAAAGTGGGTTTTTAATAGAAAAGGGAAGTGTTTTAAATAAACAAAAAAAAATGAAAGAGGAATGGTTTTAAGAAACGGAGAGAGTATTTAGAAATTTTAACGAATAACTACAATATTAGAAATTAATATAAAAGTTTGCTAATTTGGTACTATGGGTGATAGTCGATTCAGGCAGACCAGTCCAAAGGCCCTTTGCAACCCACACAGCCCAGCGGAGCTTGCTGAAGATCTGGGTATGGAGACGGAGGATTGGGCATGAGCTGAACCGGCCCGTGGAACTGTCGATTCGTGATGGACACGCAACGAAGAGAGGAACGTTGCGACTATGGTACGGAAGAGAGACGATTTTTACTGATCGATGGAGAATCATGCACGATTTTGATTCCTTAATTGTTGATTTCCTAATATGTACGATAGGAACCCTATAATCAGGGAAGGGATGACATTAGCTCCCTCAAGCAAAACCTAGCAAGCTATATTGTACTTTCAAGCTCTAAACACCTAATAATAACTCCACCTAATCTCCGAATCGGGTATTTAGAGCACTGGTAATACATGCAATGCCCCCCGGCATGATGGGGCGTTTAACGCCCCGAGGGCGTGAACACCGCCCCCCTCCGGGCGTGATCGGACGTGAGTTCACCAGGGTCAAAAGTTTGACACGGCTTGGCTGCGTTTTTTAGCCGGCTGATACGGATAGTTAATTAGAATATTTTAATTAGTTATATTATTATTTAATAGTTATTTATTATTATTATTTATTAATATTCTATGGATTAGGGTTTTTGTATGGACCCGAGCCCATTAGGTCATGTAGGGGAACGTCTCATCGTTATATATTGTAATCCCGTATCATTATCATTCAATCAATCAATAATCTCAAGAATTCTCTTAATCTCTCGGCTCTCTTTTCTTGGAGTCCGGAAACGCTCGAAGTTTTCCCTCTCTCTTTGCCTTCCCTTTCTTGGAGCCCGAAGACGCTCGAAGTTCTTCCCTATCTGATACGATACTCGTATCAATTGGTGCTCTTGTTGAGATCCATTCGGAATGAAAAATCTTGTTGCATTTGATTCAACGATTGAGTAAAAGCATCCATCCTGTGAATTGTTGCACGATCTGGATGGCTCTCAGCTTGGGAGATTCGGGGATTCCGGACGGCAGATGAGCGGTCTACTACGACAGCAAACAAGAGCAGTCTTCAGCACCGGAAAATTCTTTTCTTGCTGGCGACCAAGTATATGACGTCGACGACAAATCTATCGATCTCTTATGTTGCTGGCGGCAAACCCAATCGGCAAAAATTAGGCGGCAGTGATGCGGTACTCGTAGCCGGCTCCCAATCACAACCTTTGGCAAATTAAATCAATATTGCAGTAGCTTAGGTTGTGACAAATCAAAATTCCAGGAGCAAGTACCGATCTGGCAAAAGTGGGGTGGAATTAGCCCTTTAATTTGTGGAGGTCCTGCTTCCTCAAATTGATGGACGAAGGCAAATTGGTTTAGGTAGCCATTGAAAACACATCTTGACTCGGGTAGGCGGTTGTATTGGTTGTGGTGATAACCTCCGAACCGCATCAACTCTCTGTGATCAATTCTTGAGACATCGGCAACCAGGGGCAACTATTTTTTTTTGTTTTTGTTTTTGTTTTGGTGAGTTTAACAATGAAAGCACCAATTGATACGAATATCGTACCGGATAGGGAAGAACTTTGAGCGTCTTCAAGCTCCAAGAAGAAGAGGTAGAGAAAGATGGAAAACTTCGAGCGTTTCCGAACTCCAAGAAAAGAAAGCCGAGAGATTAAGAGAATTCTTGATTATTGATTGATTGATAATGATACGGGATTACAATATATAACGATGAGACGTTCCCCTACATGACCTAATGGGCTCGGGTCCATACAAAAACCCTAATCCATAGAATATTAATAAATAATAATACTCCGTATAAATAACTATTAAATAATAATATAACTAATTAAAATATTCTAATTAACTATCCGTATCACCGCCCCCCCCTTCCCAACGGCTATATAGCCTTTACCCCCCCCAAATTAAAAAAAAATTCTAAATTTTAAAAAAACCTATAAAATCCTCCTATCTCATACATCTTTCTCACACCTCTCTCTCACAAATCTCTCTTCATTACTATATATTCTCTCAAAAATATTTATTATTTATTATAAATATTTATAAAATATAATTTAAAAATGGGTTAATCTTCCGACGATGAAAGAAGAGCTTTATTTTTTCGTTGTTTCACGACGAATTGTATTCAATGGTGGGAAGATGGCCAAGAAGAAGCCGAATCCTCCCGACGACGGACCCGACGCTAACGTCTAAACTGGGATCGAGCGGCCGCCCACGATTCACTTCTAAACGACTACTTTAATAATCCGTGTGTTTATACACCAGAGGATTTTAGTAATCGTTTTCGGATGAGTCGTCCTCTCTTCTTACGCATACTCGCCGATGTTGAACGCGAGGTTCCTTGGTTCACTTGATACATTTGTTTCCCAACTTGCAATCATTTTAACAAATGTTTGTAGAGGCACACGAAGTAAGAATACATGTAACAAGCTTGGTGTATTGTACTTGCTCTAGCTTGGAGGGGGAGGGGTGATATTACTTCTTTTGTCCCCCCGATAGTCCCATTGGATTGACGGGACACAACATGTTAGAGTTAACTAGTTATATTCTGGATTTTCTAAATTTTCCCTTGAGTTGATCTAGTCACCTAGATAGAAATGATATTTCATGCAAAAAAGATGGAAGTTATTTTGTGTCCTCTAAACCTGGGTTATTTTATTTTCAATATAGTTTTATTTTAAATAGGAATAATTTGAAAACACTTAGACATCAATGCAATATTTTGTTCTCTCATGCTCTCCACTTCATATATTCCATACTTAATAGTTTTTACCTATGTGACCTACCAGGCGTGTTAACTTCATGATTCCTGGCTTTGTTTAGTTCTGTCCTAACTCCTAAGTGATGAAATTATACACTGAGCTATTAATTGATGCTGAGTTTTTGATTTATTGATTGCAGGAGCATTGCCGGCGACCTCTTTTTGGCCATTCATGTTGAGGAAGAGCATGGTATTTCGAGGTTCCTTGGTTTGATGCGAGAGGCCGACGCGGGTTTAGTAGCGTCCAAAAGTGCACTGCCGCGCTCCGTCAGTTGGCGTACGGGACGACATCAGATATGTTCGACGAATACTTGAAGATGTCGGCTCGGAGCATCAGGTCATGTGTTTATAAATTTTCAAAAGCTATTATTCAAATTTATCATAAAAGATATTTACGCAAGCTTACAGTGAGCGACATCCAGCAGTTGCAAGCGAGGCATGCTGCTAAACACGGCTTTGTCGGCATGCTTGGGAGTATTGATTGCACGCATTGGGAATGGAAAAATTGTCCCACTGCGTGGCACGGTCAATTCTACCGGGGAGATCATCCCAAGCCTACCATCATGCTCGAAGCTGTTGCTTCGAATGACTTGTGGATTTGGCATGCTTTTTTCGGTGTTGCGGGCTCGAACAACGACATCAACGTTCTCGATCAATCGCCTGTTTTTGACCATTGGGTTAATGAGACCGCACCAGACTTCTCTTTTGAGCTTAGAGGGACGCTTTACAAGCGTGGATATTATTTGGCCGATGGAATATATCCGGATTATTCCACGATTGTCAAATCCATCTCCGAACCAATAGGTCTTAAACGCCAAACCTACAAAAAAGCTCAAGAGGCGGCGAGAAAAGATATTGAACAAGCCTTTGGGGTCTTGAAGGCTAAGTGGCACATTCTAGATCGTCCGTCGAAATGTTATTCTTAGACAAAAATGAGGAATATCATGTATGCATAAATTATTCTTCATTATATGATCATAGAAGATAACGGATCTGCGATTTGTCAACACAACCCGTACGAGGAGGTGCCTATGTACGAAGAAATCACCGAAGAAAAGAAACGACGCAACCGCCAAGAAATTCGAAGCCGAGAGATTCACAATGCACTAACGGTGGATTTGATCGAGCATATCTTTAGTCGTTCGAATAATTAGTGATTTCTTTGTACTATTGTTTTTTTATGTAATTTTTTTAATGAATGTAATTTTTTTGAATGTTTTTTTTATGAATGTAAGATTTTTTTTATAATGAATTTAATTTTTTTATGGACTAGTGTAATTGCGATTAATTAAAATAATAAATTAATTTAAATTTATTAATTTAAATTTATTAATTTAAATTTAGAAGATGTATATTTAAAAATGTAAAAAAAGAAGGTTTGAAGCCCCAGTTTGAAGCCCCGGGGCTTCAAAACCATTTCCAGTGAATTTTGGGTGTAAGTTAAAGCTGACATTATGGAGAGAGAAAGTTTGAAGTCCCGGTTTGAAGCCCCAGGGCTTCAAATGTATTACCAGTGCTCTTAGGGGGGAATCCATGTCCATCAGGTACAAATTGCTTTGTAGTAAAAATCTTTATCGCTTTTGTGTTATACTACCTCTATCCTAAAAAAGAAGTTTCATATTCAAATGAGGTGCGAAATTCTGTGATTTTTAAATTAATTTTATTTACAAGTTAGTATTAAAATTTAAAAAAATAAAATTTACATACTTTAAAACTATATCAAAATAATACAAAACAACAAATGGAAAGAATATTTTATTTTATCAAACAATTAATGAGAACATATCAACAAATAAAATTTATCGAGAGAGCATAAGGGCACTGAAAATGGTCATGACCCCGGGCTTCAAACCGGGGCTTCAAACCTTTTCCCTCTACCACAAGAGCTTAAACCCTCTTTTAACTTACATCACAGTTTTATTGGAAATAGGTTTGAAGCCCCGAAATTTCAAATTAGGGCTTCAACCCTTTATTTTTAAAAAAATTTTAATACATGTTTTCTAAAATTAAATTAATAAAATTTTATTCAATACTTGACTTCAAACGAAAATAATTTATTAAAAAAATTACATTCAATAAAAAAAATTAAATTTTTAAAAAAGTACAAAAAAACTAAGACAAATTATAGTTAGCTTTGATCTCTTTTTATCTTCTCTCGAAATACATACATTTGAAGCTCGTTGACGTATTAATGTTGATTTCTTTTATTTATAGCTCCTTCCCTTACCTTCGTTTCTCCTTCTCTTCTTCATTAATATTGAACACTCACGATTGTTTAATAGTTCTCCGGCCGATATCATTATGAGAGAAAACAGAGTCGGACCCGACATAGCACGAAATAATGGATTTTGCTTTCTTTCTTCCGATCGGCCGTGGAATGGAGTACTCATCATCGGAGTCGTCTACGTTGAAAGGAGGCCTTTGTTCTGACGAGCCGATAATGTCATTGACCTCTGTAAAAAATAAAAAGAGAGAAAATATTTCTGTATATTGAATTGGCTTCTGAATTGGTTTCTGAATACAGAGATCTAACCCTCTTTATATAGGAAGAGGGTAAAGTAAATAAGGAAATTTCTATTCCTACTAAAATAATAATTAAACAAACTAGGAAAGATACTAAATAGTAAACCTAATCCAACTAGAAAAGATACTAAACATAATCCCAAAGGGATTCGGTTTCCTTCTTCAATCCCGCTTCCTTCTTCTATCTCTAACAACCTCAACCTCGGCAGAGGATTTTTTCTTTGACCATCCGGCCTCGGGGTTGTTGAATTTTTACCATTTCGGTGGGCAACTTAAAAATCTCCACAAATCGACGCAGACCTTTCATTGGTGTCCGTCGTGTTGATACCGGGCAGTGGCTTGTTGTAGAACATATGCATCGTTCATCCCGCTCTTCCAAGATCGAGAGCGCGCATTCCTCGTAAGCTCTGATAAACTTTCAGATTTTTCTGTTGATGTGTCCCCATTTAGAAGTGAGTTGGTCTCGCAGTTTGGTAGGATGCGCCTTTGGTCGTTATTGCAAGAACTTCTCATCGATACGATCTCACATCGCATCCTTTGTTTGCTCAAAACCTTTAAGAAATATATAATTGAACGAAAAAAATATTTCAACACAAATATATAAAAAAGAACATATATACAACGTATTTATTTAAAAATGTATTAAATTTACCAATGATAGGATGATCCGAGACGTCAACCCAAGCAGATGCCAACAACGATTCTTCCTCTGGCGGAACTGAGGTTTGCGTATTGAACAACATCGGATTATATTACTCTTGTACGGTTGGTAAATCCACATTGCTTACTCGTTTGGCTCAAGATCGGACGATGGAACGGAGGAACCGAAGGGATTCAAGATCAAAATTAGAAATTATGATAAAAACTTGAATATTTTTTAGATAGAAGAGACAAAATAAAGTTAAAGAATTATGTTTGTGTTTTTAGTTTTTAAAATATGGATTTTTTGGAAACGAGATTATAGCCGTTGAGTGGGGCCCGCCTCTCTTCTGCCCGTTAAACCTTTGACGATGGCTTGCTAATGCCCAGAAGAAGCCCCTAGGAGGCAGTGTTTAATGCCCCTTCACATTAAAACAACGAAAATACCCCCGGATGTTAAGGGCCATTTCCAGTGCTATAATAGAAACTTTTAAAAAAGTGTCTCATCTTCTAAATAAAACTCATTCATACGTTTACACTTTTAATACTTCCTATAAAGTTTGGATAAAAAATACTCTCTCCATCCCCAAATCAAATCGGGGTTTACGAGGAAAAATATCTCTTTTTATGAAAATCATTTTATTTATAAATTGATATATCGATAAAAAATAAAAATTACATATTAAAAAACTAGGTCAAAAGTTTAACAAAACAAGAGGTGACACGAATATTTTATTTTATCAAATATTAATGAAATCGAGTAAACAAACAAAAGTTATCGAAATGAGAGAAAAACATTGTAATCTAATTGGATACGAGAGAGTAATAAATACTTTCTTCTATAAAGTTTGTGAAATCAAAATTTGAAAGTCCTTATAAGTCAAAGGTTGCACATTTTTAAAAAATTGCCTCAAAGTTATGCATGATAAAGTTAACAACACAAAAAAAAATTTACCTTATGTTTTTTTTTCATTTTAAAAAGTTTTTAAATATCATGTAGCCTACAATATATTGTTGGAAAAAAGACTAAATATAAGTAAAACATAAGAAAAAAACTAAATTAAGAACTTTGTGTTTTCTCATTAAAGAAAGCAAAAAATAAACTGTTTTCACTCTCTAACACCTTTTTACCACTCAATTACCAATTTATGCTTAATTACATGTGTAATGAATTAATCTCATACTCAGACATTTTATTTAAAAAAATAAATTGATGAGCTCATCCCCAAGGGTCAAGGGGCGCGTCACACTCATAATTAGTGAGAAAAGGTAAATTAGATTTTAATCACAGATTAATGATATGAAGTAAAGTCTGCACCACTCAGACATTATATATATTTAAAAATATGGATGAATTAACCAAAAGAAATTTAAAGGGAGCAATAACAAAATCTATAATTTTTTTACGGATTAAAACATTTAATACATATTTAAATTTAAGGACAATAATTTCACAAGGTATATTTTATTAAAAGAATAACGAAAGCAAAACTAAAATTTATTAATTTTACAAATTACTTTTATTTGATGAACTTTTTTTTGTTTCGTATGCTCTTTGCATTCCAAATTATTTTGATTACTTTAGTTTTATTGAGATTAATAAACTTGATGAAAAAAATATTGCATAGCGAAAATTAAAAATTAAGTGAATGCAGTACGCGTATAAGAGCATCTCTAACCATAATCTTTTAGCTAAAAGTTACTCCGTATAATATAGCTAGCTAAACACTTTTCTTCTTCTCCAAATGATATGCTTTATTTTAGCAAGTTTGTCAACAAATGACTTTGGCTTGCGAAATATAACAAGCCCCTCAAACTTTAGCAAGCCAATATTTAAAAAATAAAATAGAAAATTATGGTTGAAAAATGAAACAAAAAGTGCTTGTTATATCACTATTTACTTGCTATAATATAAAAATAGCAAATTTAATTATATAACAAGCATGGTTGGAGATGCTCTAAAAAAGTGTGTTACTGCCTACGTTCCATATCTTTCTTCCTAGAATGCTATTTCAGCTTTACAAGGACTTTTATTTATTTGCATTTTTCATATATGACATATATGAAAATATAAAATATTTTTGTCATCACTTATTCTATTAAACTTTTAATATGATTTTAAATATGTAAATTTTATTTTTTATTTCTATACCAATATATAAATAAAATAAATAGAAAAATTTTGAGGCCTTTTTTGTTTTGCGGTAACGAGAAGAAAGATATGGGTTAAAAGAGGTAAATGTGAGACAAATATGTGAATTTTTTTAGGAGATGCATGAAGTGATGCATTTAAAAATTGGAAAATGCTAGGGTGCCACCACATGGGTGCTACCATGGGTGCACTCATGCTTTGCACAGACAAACACAGATGATAATTGTCTGTGTCGCACAAACAATTACCGTATGTATTTGTCTATGCGAAGCATGGGTGCACCCATGGTAGCACCCATGTGGTGGCACCCTAGCATGGTCCTTAAAAATTTGGAATGGGTTTTAATTAGGGGTAAATTTGGTTTAGGAGTTTAATGCATTGGTCAAATCAGAGTTGTAACAAAATCTTCTGCAGTGGCTCTGCGCTGAGCTGAGCCCCCTATTAATTCTCTGCTTTTCTGACATTAAGTTTTCCACTGCTCCCCCATTTCAAAAGTAAGATAATTGGAGGAGTACACAAATGCAAATCTTTTCTTAGAGTTTTATTTTCTTCACCTCATCTCAATAGTTTGGATCTAATTAGTAAGAATAATTTTTTATTTGATTACATCTAATCTAATTTAATTTGATATGAATGTACTAATATTTAATACAAAATTAATTCTAATAAGAAAAAGTAATACCCAGTAAGAATAAACTAACCGCTATTCATTTTAGAACCTACGAAACTTTAAACTCTCGAATTCTTCTATCAAATAAATCTACATGTCATTAAAAAATGTTTTAATTGCAAAGAAAAAAATAAACAAGAAAACAAAAAAACAAAGATTAGATGGGAAAAAATAAATAAAAAAATCAGGAAAGAAAAAAGTCAAAAGCAAATTATTTATGCAAATAAAAAAGATATATTTTAATTTAAGTAGGAATAGATAAATATTAAAGAATATTACGGAGTATTATAATTTGTATAATATTGTACAAGAAGTAAAATACTACGTGTGTTAAATGAGTGAGATGATAAGTACAATCAAATACCAATGCCAATGTGGCATTGTATGACTGCTGGTTTAGAATTAGTGATCGATCCTGAAGCGTAACACCAAAGATAGGAAATTCAGGCATTATCTTCCTTTTCACTTCTATACAGAGGCGGATCCAGGATTTTACAACAATGGGGTCCTTTACATCCCATTCTCATCTCAAACTACTTCATAGTCTTATCATTTAACAATAAACTAAAATTAATATTTGAAAAGTACCATAGTTAATACATAGAAATAAAGTCATACGAAAATAATATCGTTTGCAATTGTACTTGAGACACCTAGAGCACTAACACTGTTACCAATTTCACTCGACTCCGAATCTTTGAATTTGGGTAGCTTTTTGAAGTACCTTTGCATTTTAAATTTTGTAAATTAAAAATTAATATTAATTACATAAATTAGACATAAAATGAACATTAATACAATAATACTTATCACTTGCAATCCTAAATCAATTTTTTATTGAAGAAAAAACTTTGATTCTTCAATTAATAAGTAATGAATAAAAAATAAATTTATAAATTATTATATATTTATATATTAGTAATCATATATCAAACTTCAAACTACCATAAAAATTAATTTTAGTAAAATAAAGAAAAGTTTTTTAGACTAATTACCTGTCGGGACTGCCGCTGTGGAGTGTGGTCGAATTTCGGTGGAACGGCGAACGGAGGGCGGCGGGTGACGAGAAAGAGAGACGGAGAATCACAGAAGTTAGGGTTCAAAATCAAAAATTCAACATAGAGAATTGGGGAAGAGAGGTCAATTTTGCAAAGAAAATAAGGGTGAGGCAAGGATGGGTTTTGCAAAGAAAATAGAGACGAAGAAGATAAAAAAGAAAAACTGACTCTAAAGGACCAGGACAAGAATCGAACTCTAGCATCTAGGTTTCAATGTTCTGCACGCTTCCACTACAAACACAAATCTGTTAACAAGGAGCTACGCGTTTAATATATATTAATATGTTCACAAATCTAATACCTATATGGACCTACACCGGGGTCCGTGGGGTCCCGGGACCCCATAGGACTCAAGGTGGGTCCGCCTCTGCTTCTATAGACCACCTAACATAACTAAACTACGTTGTATGGTATGAATTTTATTTTTCCTTACTTTATTTTAAAAGGAAGGAACTTCATTCACCAGGATTCTTCAGTACTGATCACATGATTGGCTGAGATGAAGTAAATTGAGTTATAATCTCAATATGGTGGCAAAGCGATTAGGTTTCGTGCTTGATATATACTTGCAGAGCCTTCATGCTTTGCATGGTTGTCGTCATCCTAGCCAGCAAGCTTCGAACGCAGGATCATATCTTTTCCTTGTAGCATTCTTAATTATATACTCGTATATCAAACGCTGAGTTACCTCTCCTCTGAGCATTAAAGAGAAAGGTGATTATTGGTACGTTTAGGAGGAGGAATAAGAGATTTGGATATGATACTCCCTCCGTTCCTAAATATTCACAACATTTGTTTTTTCAGCAATCGCGGGAACTTTTGTTTATTTTGACGTTTTCATTGGTTATTTGATAAAATAAAATATTCTTGACACCTCTTATTTCGAAAAACTTTTCATGTAGTTTTTTTATATGTAAATTTTATTTTGTATTTCTATACCAATATGTAAATAAAATGAATTGAAAAAATTTGATATTTTGTCTCGGGAATATAAATGTGGCAAATAATTTGGGACGGAGGGAGTATGACTTTTGTGGGATAAATATATGGATTATGCTATGTGTACCCCAAGATTTGTACCCCAATTTGTACTCCGCAGTTTTGCACCAACATTTTGTGTTGGTGTAAAACTAATTTTTGTTAAACGCACCAACATTTGTGTCCGTGTGAATATTTATTAACGCACCAAGACTTGTGTCGGTGTAAACCATCGAAATGTTTGTGCAAACCTGTGGTGTACAAATGAGGTATATTTGTTGGTGTAGCATGGTCCTACATATATAATGAAATCAGAAAGGGCAGAAACGCAGTAGTGTTGCATTTGATGGGATATGAGTTGCAGGCAGCAGCCAATGCCAATGCCAATGCCAATGTGTTCTCTCTTCGCCGGCCAGGCGCCACTAGCCTAGCCTAGCTATACTACGTACTCCTCCTCTTCTCTTTTTTCATTATATCTGCTACGTACTCTGCTAAAATTATTACTCCGTAGCTACTAGCATTGTTAATGCCGGAATTGCTATCATTAATTACTATTCCAAAAATAAAATATGATTCCACAAATCCCGTTATGCCTTGTTTGGAACAAACGTTTTTAAAAATGAGTTAGTTAATTTATAGAGGAGAACTAACTTTTTTTATGAGTAAGTTCTGTAACGGCATTGTAGCCGTTTGAATGGAGGGCCCATCTCAAAATCGCCCGTTAAATGTTTGACGCACCGGTGATAACACCCCGATGAAGCTTTAGGGGGCGGTGTTTAACACTCCTCTGGTGTTAAAAGGGCAATGGCCTCGGGCGTCACACCCATTTTAAATGCTCTAAATGATGTGTAAGAGGAATAGGCAAAAATGAGTAGTGATGTTCTCATAGCATGTTGTAATAGTAAGAAAAATAGTCGAATTAAAACTATTTATTTATTATCCTTCAAATTTTTATCCATCCTCGAACCCAAAAAAACCTTTTTCACATTTCACCTGTTTAAAAAAAAAGTCTACATTCAATTAACATGTTTATCACATCATATCTATTCATTAATAGTTTAGTCATCACATTATATCCAATTTTACAATAAAGTAAGGGCAAAATTGAAAAGTAATGCTAAAATTACACATTTCTTAAATCTCGTCCTTTTTCAAAATAATTTTTTTTTGTGGAACGGAGAGAGTACCATATACAGCCCTATATATTTCAAGTGAATAGAAAAATAAAAAAATTACTTCATTTTTATACGGAGTCTCATATACGAGGCCCATATTTCAAGTTACGACTTTACCAGCATGTTTTTCGTTTGGACTTAGTTTTATTAATTGGAATCTTGAATTTAGGATCTAAATTTACGATAGAACAAATATTTTAAATTAAAATATTGATGCTCAAAAAACCTGAATATATAATTAAAGAAATTCATGTTGTGATAGTGAATCCCAACGAACTATATAGAGATTATATACAAATGGTGGTTTTGAAATGATTGCCTGTTTATAAAGACTTTAGGGTAGCCTTTTCCTTGTTTGTGTTATGTCCCAATCCATTAACCTTTTTTGGGCTACTAATTAAATGCTATATTAAGTTAGTTGTCTGGGTGATCATTCCTTATTTGTGCTTTTGCTTCTGTCTCCATAACTTGGACCTAATTGACCATTTCTACGTCTTCTCCCTTTCCTTGTTGTACGTCGTACGTACTCCCACTACTGGGATTACTCGGTGCGGTTGCAGACTCCGGGCCGGCCACCACCACTCGTGGTGGCCGGCTCAGCCGAAGGTGGCACCAGGAAGGGTATGGCCATGGCCGCAACTCAGCTTCCGATGCCCCCTTCGGCCTTCCCGATCCCCACGTACACCTCACACCTTTAAGTATGTGTGGCATGCCTTCACGCCTCAATGAGTCAATGCTTCTTCCGTACTAAAATTATGATCATGCATGTTTTGGTCAACAAAGCTTGACTGAGTTTATTTTCATCGCGTGTTTGATTGGGGAAAAAATATTTTCTCTAGAGAACATTTTCTTTCTTAAGGTAATTATTTTTTTATCCACATTGTTTGGAAAGAAGTAATTTTTCTTTCCAATGCAAGGAAATATTTTCTAACTTCTCAGAAAAAATTAAACTTCGATCAAAGATTAATTTTTGATCTTTGAAGAATGTGTATAATAGATAGGGGAGGGTAAAAATATTGGTCTGACATTATTCCAAATCGGACCGACATTGTACCGAACCAAAAAGCGAGGTTTAATTTCAAATGGTTCTAGTAAATTATATCCCGAACCAAACCGAACCATTTTTGAAATGGCACGAGATGGGTTTCCAAAAAATAAATCCCAAAAATACTTAATCGAATCGTTACCACTAAAATATTAAATTAATAAATTAATTATATATTTTCATTTGTTTATTTTTAGTAAGTTTTGGTGGCATTTATTTAGTGTGACAACTCGAATTACAATAATTCGAGGTAATACAATATTGTAAGTATGAAACTAAGAATGCATAAAAACATAAATGCAAACTTTACTACGGTTCGAGTTTTTGAAAATGCAAATTATGATTAAGTTTTTTTATTGTAACTAAGCAATACAATATTGAGTAAGAAACTAAGAATACATAAAAATATTTGTGCACTAATTTCTTTTAATTAAGTCGATTGATTGTTATTAATAAAAATATTTTCAAAACGTCGTAGTATTATGGAAGGATTTGGCATTAGTATGACATGATACCATCCCGTTACCAAACGACATGGTACTGAATGAGTTTAGGCATAAAATCGAAACCGTACTGAATCGTTTGAATAGTAACTGTATGGTACATGTTCTTTAAAAATACCGAACCGTCACAGACCGCCTCCATCCCTAATAATAGAGGTCGGGCGAGGGTGAACGGGGCAAGAGTGAGAGTGAGCCGGGGTGGGGGTGGACACCGGCGGATGGCAGTGGGGTGAGTGTTGAATGGGGTTGGCAGGGTGGGG
>OOIL02006874.1:1073870-1282610 GCA_900332095.2 Cuscuta campestris | reverse complement strand
AAGTGAGTGGATATACAAATAGAAACACTTTTCAGGTGCATAATTCTATACTTACATAGAAATTATAATAGAATGATGGATACTGGCATTGATGGAGAATTGGGCTTTGTGATGATATTATTCTTATGGTAATATTTTGCATACCTCTTTGAACCCTAATTCACATCCACATTGTGTCACATTAGGAAGTCCTAGCAAATAAAGTAAATCTCTCTCATATTTATTTTGGCCCCAAAAAAATATTTTTTTATGAATTCACAACTAAAAAGAAGTAAATTAAGAAACTGTCCTTTGTAATTGAGTTTTTATATAATCAAAGTTATCTAACAACATTTTGTAAAAAAAAGAAGTAATAATTTAATGTTATTTTCTCAAAATAAGATATAAATAAAATGTAAAAAGAAACAATATATAAGTCAACATTAACTAAGCTAACAACATTTTAAAAGCATTCCATCACAAATGTAAAAAAATAAATAATATACAAACATGACATAATAATAATAATAATAATAATAATAATATACTAATTCCCGACAAAAAATAGTTATTTTAAAAATAAGTGATTTTTTTAAAATACTGTAATAATCTAAATATCACCCGAAATATAATACTGCGTAATTATTACTTCAATGAAAATGTAAATAAAGATACTATTACATAACTACTTTAAAATGTGAACACAAAAATATCAATGTGATTATACGTGAGTGAACAACTTCAAAACATTGTTTTCCTTAACAGAGTGAATATTTTTTATGTGACGGAGGGGGGTATATGTTTGAATTTAAAATCGTTCTATTTATTTGCATTTTGTTCTGTGTTTATGAGACTCTATTTGTTTGAATCTACTCCTCGTGTTGCTACTTAATTGGATACAATTTCCTCATGTTATTTTAGGTTTGGATTCCTGGATCCGTGGAATCAACCTGTTTCAAACAAGTCGGGTCAGGGACGGTTCCAATGTTAAATCATCAATAGTCTGTTTCGACACGTCCCGTATCCATAAAAACAAACCCGGCCCGGGTTTCTAAAAATTGACCCAAACTGATTGGTGCGCACCACTGCATATTACTACAAATATAATTTTATTAAATTTATCTTACAAATAGTTTGAAGAAAATATTTTATTGTATTCATGTGTGATGTACTTTTTATTTAGTTGTTACTCGTTAACCAAAATTTGTTTAATTTGATTGAAGAATTCAGACATTGAGAACACATTAAGGGCCTGTTTGGTGAAACTTGGAGATATGATAAGATATAAGTTATGAAATCAAGAAAAATTGATATGAGTTTTGAAATCTGAAACGAATCTGTTTGAAGATATTTAAAATCATGATTTAATTAGTGATAAACGGGGATGACCGACAATGTAAGTGGTTGGCGGTGACAATAGTAGTCGGAGACGGGAAATGATCAACGGTTGAGAAAGATATCGAACCCTCGTATTGATATCTCCCAAATTCGGGAGATATCAAAACCCTCCATTTTGAAGATTTATGATAACAGGAAATATTGAATTCGATATCTCTTTTGACTTCACCAAACACCAGATTAGGATTTTGACATCTGGAGATATCAAAACGCATATACTGTTTGCTCACCAAACACAGCCTAAATTTGATGGAGTAATAATTGAATAAAAGCCCTGTTTGGCATCAGCGTTAGATATTAGCGTTAACATTTTGAAAAGGCTATCTAATTGCACTTTTTAGCGTTAGCGTTTTCAGAATTAATCTACACCATTAAAATTTTATCCAAAATACTAAACTAATCAAAAAAGTTTTTCCCAAACAAGGCCAAATATAATCTTTGAGACATGTAAACATATCGGTCGTACATAAAAAAAACTCAACACATTTCAATTTATTTCAAAATAAATTACTCGGTAACTATTTCTCTCATTATCATTTTAGGAAAAATATGTACCTTGTATGCCTTTTATTTCATAAACAAATCCGTTTTGAAATGAAAAGTTTATTACGAGTACTAGCTCTGTTTCAAAAAAAATTTCTAACTTTAACTTTTATAAAATTTAAGAAAAGTATTAAAACATATAGAGTACATTATATGATGGAAATTTATATGTATAGAGTTATTTTTTGAACCACATGTTCACTCTTTTAAAATGTATAAAGTAAATATAAATTTTTTATAATGTCTAAAAAAGAAAAGTAAGAAACTTTTAATTGAAGGAAGGGGTAAAAAAATAGAATTTGGGGGGAATATCTAGGACTAAAATATGTTTCATATATCAAAATATTATCTTTAATGTTTCTATATAAAAATAAATCTTATAGTGTCATATAATGTTGAAAAATACTGGAGTACTCCGTATGATATGCTAATAACCAAAATATTATCTTCAATGTTATATACTAAAATAAATTTTATAATGTTAAATAATGTCAAAAATATTACTCCTTTCGTTCTTGAGTATTTGTCTACTTTTAAATTTTTTGGTCAAAATTGACAAACTTTGACCATGAATTGAATAAAAATGATATTAGATATTGATTCAAAAATAATTTTATTAGATTTATCTTCTAAAATATTATCAAAATATTATTTTATCTAATTCATATATGATATATATATATTGTTAATTATATGTCAAGAATTAAAAATGATTGGCTGTAAGAACTCAAAACAAGCCAAATACTTAAAGACGAAAGTAATATGATACACTAATGACATCCAATAACCTATTAAAAATCACTTTAAATGTGAATAAAACATAGAAGAAGTATCAAGATAAGAGTTCCATATTTTTTATTTTTGAAATTTGATTTTGCACTGTGATAATGTGGTACTTTATATGGACATTTCATAATATTTTTGACAATATATATGATCATGATTGACATTGTATATTTATTTTTACTCATATTTCGAGAATAAATATGAAATTCTTGTTTTGATATATTTGTAATGTTTTATTTATACTTTAGTATTTTTCCTATTTTTATTATAGAGTATAAAAATATAAAAATTTTTATTTTGATACAAGTTTTATGTTTTAATCATTTTTTAATTAGTTAATTTCTTAAATAAGATATTGGGAGTACGTATTTTGGTCATGTTAGGTTGCAGCTTTGAAGAAATTCGAGATATCAATAATATATAAAAATGCAAGTGGCAAGTCCACCCATGTCATGAGTCAGCACTCAGCCGAATTGTGTTTTTGATGGATTAGCAAAAGATGTCTTTCAAACAGAATAATATTTGGATTAACTTCAACTCATCTCTAAATGAAGTTAAAATGACTTATCACAATGATAAAAGTGGTTTACTAAACAATCAGAAAATATTAAAAATTAGTTAGAAGCGTCTATCTAGACTCTTGCCTTCCTTATAAGGCCACATAAAAAATGTACCTCAAACATAGATCATAGTTTCTCTATCATAATTCTACGTGGGAATAAAAAGATTGAAAAATCGATAAAAAATGTATGGATAGAAGACTGATAATCTAATAATGTATAAACAATATACATAATATTGCTCTTGAATAGAGAGGGTAGGACTATGAGACAAGATCCACATTTGTTGTACTCTATTTTTTTCAAAATTTTTATCTCACTTTGAATAACATACAAAAGTTTATTTCATTTTAAATTATTTTACATAAAAAATCTCGCAAAACAAAATGTAAAATTATTTTTTAAAGTCACATCAAAATTTTAAGATAGATATTTTAAATAGCATCAAAAGTTTTACTTATGAAACAAGACCTAATAATAATATTTTATTTTATCTAATAATCAATTAAAACACACACAAATAAAGAAAAATAATTAGAAAACTAGAATAACAACTGAGACAATATCTTTAAGACGATGAGTAAATGATATGGTGAACTTAAATTCACATAACACTATTTTTTTTATGAATCTATAGGAGCATGTGCAACGGCAAGGAAGAAGAATGCCTTGTATTGCCACATCAATTCCTTCCTCTCATATCATGACATGACAAGAACAAAATACCTTGCTTAGTGAGTCATGTGTGACACTCCACACTTCTTTTTTTTCTTTTTTCAATTTCTTTTTATTTTTTTTTATAAAAAAATGTTTAAGAAAGTAGAATAGTTTTTTGATAAAAGATATAATAAAAATATTTTTTATGTTTAAAAGCATAAAAAAATGTAAAAAGTGATAAAATAATGACTTGTCATTGTAGAGCTTACCACTATAATCACTTATCCACACTGATTATATTATTTTTAATTGATTAAAATGTTTCAAATCACAATAGAACATTCCATTTTTGTCTCGGTATTATTAATGTTATTATTAATGTTGTAAGTGACATACAAATGGTTATTACAATGATGAAAAAAAACTTTATTCCCCACGTTTCCTTCACTCGAGCCCAGCAAAGTCGGCTCTCAACAAAAACAAAACCCACAATTCAAACATCAAAGCTGCTGCCGACCTTCAATACGCTGTGCAGAGAAGATATTTCTGAGGTATTCTCCTCTTCTTCTTCCTCTTCTTCGTTGAAATAATACTGTGATTGAGTTTAGGGTCTGCGAAATTCGAAACCACTTTGGTGACTATAAAAAGTTGCTTATCAGCCCTCCAACATCTTGTTCAACAAGAACATTACTCTTGTCTCATGCAGTGAATTCTGTATCAGAACACTAACTTTCAGATGTTTTTGATTTGCAGCGTGAATTGCAGGGGAAGAATTGCTTTTAACAATTCATGGGGGCGATTGATTTTTGCCAGAATCCATCAATCTGCATTTCAAAGTCCAGGCCCAATTCTCGAACTGAAACGCATTGGAAGAGAAGGGTTTCGGTTGTGGCATCTTCTTCTGTGCCTATCAAGGAGAAGAGTCAGTCTGGAGAAGTTGCCCGCGGGGCATCATTCATCCGCCCCCATCTCCAGAATCTCAAACCCTATCAGCCCATTTTACCCTTTGAGGTGATTCATGATGTCTCTTTTCCCATTTTACTATTACATGTGATTTAATTCATCTCCTTCCTCGGTTAATTTTGACATTGCTAAGTTTTCAGTTAATACTATGTTCAGGAAAATACAGTTCTAGGATTGCATTATTACAATGTTTCGATAATAGAGTTAACATCTAAGAGCTCTGATCATCTCATTTTCCCCCCATTCAAATCTGTTTCAATACAAATATAGTTCTATGATATGGGTATGGGCAGTCAATTGATGGATACATACACTATTTCTTTGTTATTTCCCTTCTCAAAAGTATTTTTTAATTATTAAGTACAGGTGTTATCAGCTCGACTTGGCAGGAAGCCTGAAGACATTGTAAAATTAGATGCCAATGAAAACCCTTATGGTCCACCGCCAGATGTAATTACTATGTTGAGTTCATATGACTAAAACAAATAAAGTTCTCATAATTTTCGTTTTCAGTTGGTGAAAGCATATAAACTCCTTTGTAGGTTTTAGAAGCTCTGGGATCGGTAGAATTTCCCTATATTTATCCTGACCCTGAAAGTCGTAAGTTGCGAGCTGCACTTTCTGAGGACTCTGGACTTGAGTCTGAGTATATTCTTGCTGGGTGTGGTGCAGATGAACTCATTGATTTGATAATGCGGTCAGTAAAAAGAGATTCATAATTTTAAGGAGAAAAACTAGAAAAACTGTTTCTAAAATACCTTATTGCTGTTGTTCTTTTGAAAAATGATTTCTACATCGTACAGGTGTGTATTGGATCCTGGCGATAAAATTGTTGACTGCCCACCAACCTTTACTATGTATGAATTTGATGCAGCTGTTAATGGTGCGCATGTTATCAAGGGTAGGTATATGGCTTTTTTCACCTTCGATTTAATATTGATTCTGAAACTTTAATGTGTTGTCTAGTTTAATGATCAATTGATCGCACTCCATGTTACTGAAATTCACATTAAGAAATATGCTACACTTGCTAAATAAGCTGCGCTTACATTGCATATCAACAAGTTAATAATATACTGTCCCATTCAAGATAAATGTCATTTAGGAGGGACGTTATTGGTTCACAATTTGTGTTGTTTCGCGAAACCAAGGCAGTATATAGTGTCCTATTATATATTTTGTCTCTTTAAGACCCGCATAAAATTAATTTTCAATTATATTACTCCCTATGTCCCATAATACTGGTCCCGTTCACTATTCCCTGGGTACCATATCTTATTTCCTTAACATATTTTTATTAAGCATTTAATATAATAACATAGCCAAGCCACCTCTTATTTTATAGTCTCTCTGTCCCATAATTAAATCCCGGAGGGAATTACAAAGCAAAAAGTATTTTTTTTAGAATTATTTATATTTGAGAAATTTTCATTCCCCTATGGAGCCAAAGATTCACTATTTTTTTGGCTTTGGGGTATGATGGAATAAAACAAATTGGCTCTTTAAACTATCTCCACTTCTTGCAATTGTGAAGTAGCAATTAGACAATGCAACTTTTGACGCTCATCATGGGTCATCTAGAAATAGCCGCTCTATGTTTTAAACATAGGGGTCAGACTGCGTACATCCGACCCCGCCTTACCCCGCAATGGGCAGGAGCCATCGAGGCACTGGGTAATGTTGTCGTCATATTTATATTTGAAAATTGGTATAAAATTACAAAATGAAATTTACATATTTTATAAATACATCAAAAGCTCTATAAAACAAGTGGTGATCTGGGTATTTTTATTTTATCAAATGATCTATGAAAGCTCATAAGCAAACCAAAGTTATCGGAAACCTAAAATAGTAACTTGGGTTTTGATTCTGGGACAGAGGGAGTATAGTTCTTGATGTAGTTTTTAAATATGTAGTATATGATTTTTATCTTGAATTTCTCACCACTATTTAAATAAATTGAATATAAATTAACTTTAGAGAAGTATCATAATTCATAAATCAAAATGAGACCAGTATTATGGCACAGAGGGAGTAGATGATAGTCAGGTGTGCATAAATCTTGTCCCAACAACTATAAATCTACTTGGTTTATTCCAAAATGACACCTTTTGTGAATCAGATGGCGTATTTTTTTGTATCAGACTACTTATTTGTAGTGTTTTGTAAATCTAAAATAAAACTAAGGGAGTCCTTAATGTAATTCTTGCAGTACCTCGGCACACAGACTTTAGCCTGGATGTGGAAAGGATTGCTGAAGTTGTTGAGAAGGAAAAGCCTAAATGCATATTTCTAACGTCTCCCAATAACCCAGATGGAAGGTAAAGCTGTGCTGTTTCTATCACATTCATTTTTTATTTGTTGCTTTCATTACTACAAACAGGATCATTTTCATTGGCACTAGGGCAGTGAAGTGCATTTTCAACTATTTTGATGATACACACACACACACACACTTTGTGCTAGTCTGTTTGCCAGGTGTCCCCAATAAACATTATGTTTATATGTATTTTCTAGAAGTATGTGTTTAAAAGACATATTACAAGAGGTGATATTGGAATGTCATAGTCTTAACTTTTAAGAACTCGAGAAAATTGACTACTTTCATTGGTTTGTGTTTACCTTCGTACAAGGTCCCGAGGGAGTATCAATTTATAAGCCGTTGTTTTTCTATTTCAGGCCTGGAATGTTTTTTTCTTCTAGTTTATAATTAAATCATACTCCGTATTGAATATTCTCTGTGGGGCTGTGGTTTAATGGAAAGAATTAATTTACATCTTCTTAATGAGACTTGTTGAGTATCCCACAATGGTTGTCTACTGCTTTGAGTTTTTTATACTCTGTATGTGTGATGTACATTTCAGATGAGTATTCTTTTACGGTTAGTGGCTCATTTTAACATGGTATCAGATCTCAAAGCCTAGTTCAATACTAGTTTGTGAGGTGTCCACCAACTTTATGGTTTGGAGCAGCCTTTTCAACGGCTGGTTTGGTCCTCTTTGTCCACTCTTTTAGTAGTCCAGCCTGGCTTGGTTAGGGGAGGATGTGTTGAGAATCCTGTACGGCTGTACTCCACTCTGGTTGTCTTACGTCGAGTAAATATAACCTAACCTCTTGAGGATATTTCAAACTGAGTGAATCCAATCTAACAAGACTCGTCCCATATATTGGATATATTTATGTTCTTCCTTTTCATGTCTCTTTTTCCTCTACTGCTCTACCAGTATTTCTTTTGACCTTGTGCTTGTTTTTTGTATGACATTTTTTTCAGCCTTCAGCTTTCATTGTAATGTGATGCATCTTTTACTTTGCTGAGCAGCATAATCAATGATACCGAGCTTCTGGAAATACTTANGAGTAAATATAACCTAACCTCTTGAGGATATTTCAAACTGAGTGAATCCAATCTAACAAGACTCGTCCCATATATTGGATATATTTATGTTCTTCCTTTTCATGTCTCTTTTTCCTCTACTGCTCTACCAGTATTTCTTTTGACCTTGTGCTTGTTTTTTGTATGACATTTTTTTCAGCCTTCAGCTTTCATTGTAATGTGATGCATCTTTTACTTTGCTGAGCAGCATAATCAATGATACCGAGCTTCTGGAAATACTTAATATGCCAATATTGGTTGTACTTGATGAAGCATACATTGAATTTTCGGGCATTGGATCAAGGATGACATGGGTGAAGAAGTATGACAATCTCATTGTTCTACGCACATTCAGCAAACGAGCTGGTGGGTTTGTAATCTCCTTTTTGCAGATATAAGTAAATTAACTTCATTAGTTTTCTGTTTTCTATTTGTTTGTTTGTATATATTGCACAATTCATGATCTATCAATATCAAACACATTTAGAATATAGAGTACAACAATAACAAACCTAGTGTAGTCTCCCCAAGTGTAGTCATAGATGGTTTAATCAACTAGAATGATTAGATAAGTTTTTTTAACCAAACAGATGTGATGGTCTTGTTTGGACAAACACCTGAAATGGCCACTTTTATGATGAATTGAAAATTAATTTCACCCTGCCCCATATGGTCAAAACTGCGTAATGGAATACGGTCTTCTGAAAGTCTGTTTGTTTTTGCATAACGGATGAACTCCTTGAAGTTGCTCGTGGATAAACTTAGAAATGCTTTTCAAAAGCTGCAATCCCTTTTCAAGAGCTAATTCAAAGTCTAAACACAGTGAAAAGTACGAGAAGATAGGCTTATTGCAGTAGATTAAGCCAAATCATCTCACAAGCACATGTATCTGTCTAAAATTCTAGGTATTCAATCCCTGTAGCTTGTCATAACCTTCGTACAGTTTCCTGCCTGGAGTTAAATTTCCAGTAAACCTTAGGACTTGTTTGGATCTTGCAAAATGCTAGGTGAATGGGAAAAATGCTATGAAAAATCATTTTCTTATGTTTGAGAACATAAAGAATCCAAAGGAACATTAATTACCCCATGCAAATTTAGGGATGTTTAAATTTCTCAGTCTCTATATAAATAGATATAAATAACTTAAATTAGTGTATCTTGTAATATTCAAATAATAATATAATAATTGAGTTTTACCTATCTTTTATTCCCTCATATTTCGTTATTTCTGATTTTCTTCGATGTTTTCCTCCCTACTATCTTTCCCTAGTATTTTCTGCTCCAAAACGAACTCATACATTTAAAAAAACATGAGATGCAGAAGTGCATGACCTTTGACTATGGAGTGAAACAAATTCTCTTGTGCATTTTATCCGACACCGAACGAAACAAACCCAGGATATCCCACTCGAGAGCAAGGTGCTTTTCATATGATAATTTGCCAATTTTACTAATTAGCAATTGGCATTTTTTTACTTTAGTTACAACTTACAAAACATGGGCTTTAAGAGTAAAGTAGCACAATGCCTTATACTCCGTTATTTTTAGTTATTTTAGTTTAGATGATGTGGGACACTCTTCAACGGCTTAACCCCCCCCCTGGATTTCTATTTTCAATAATTAATATTTATATATTGACTGCTTAGGTCTAGCTGGGCTCCGTGTGGGATATGGGGCGTTTCCCCTGAGCATGATTGAATACATTTGGAGAGCAAAGCAACCCTATAATGTGTCTGCAGTTGCTGAGATTGCTGCTTGTGCTGCATTAAGGAACCCCACCTATCTTGAGGTATTCCAAAACCTTTCATTACTCGTGCTTAAGATCGATCATCCACTGATTGTAGCATGCCGTCTCATTTACAGAACGTAAAAGTGGCACTTGTACAAGAAAGGGAGAGGCTATATGATCTCTTGAAAGAAGTTCCCTTTCTTGACCCATACCCAAGCCACTCCAACTTCATTCTTTGCAAGGTTACATCTGGAGTGGATGCTAAAAAATTAAAGGTAAACGAAAAATCTTGAGGCTTGTGTATTTTGGGCTTGGAGTATTTATCTATGTGGCGGTTCCATGCATTAAGCATTTTAGTTTGTGGACTTGAAAATCAGAATCATACAGGCTATAGACTTTATGTTTGTCGGATTGTGAACTTTAGCTTCAAGTCTAGAAAAATTTCCGCTTCAAGTATCACAAATATTAGGCCAGCTATGTGAAATATAGAAAAGAGTATATATTTGATTGTCTTATTTTACATGTTATTATAGTAAAACCAAGCACATCCCAATCCTAAATAACCTCTACAAACAAATAGAATACACATCCTTAAGGATAAAACCTTTTCATCTCAACCTTAACTCCAAATTTGTCCATGACTGCATGTTTTGTGTAGCAACTGATCTCTCTTTCTCTCTCTCACACACACAGGAAGACCTGGCTATGATGGGCGTGATGATCAGGCATTACGCCAGCAAGGAATTGTGTGGTTTCGTTCGTGTCTCTGTCGGTAAGCCCCAGCACACCGATGCACTAATGGAGGCCCTGAAACACTTCTACTAGAGGCCAAATTTGTAAGAGGAATGCTTGAATCACAAAGTGATCATAGATATCACAAACTTACCCTTTTTGAATTAAGTTCCAAAAATAAATAGTATAAAATAATTTAGAATTTTAGACAGTGAAAATTTAATACAAAAATGGTAAGTTTGTGATGTTTGTGACAACTTTGTTGGTGACTCTTTGCTCTTTGTCAAGGGTCTTTCTAGTGAAATAGTGTGATGGGCAATAACGGATAACAATATTGGGTCAGCAAGATATTTGAGATTTGAATAAAGTTAGACTTTTGGCTTACATTTATCAATGTATGATGATACGATTCCCAATATTTCTATTTTCTCTAAATAAATGTCAGTAATTGATTTTTTATTTTTATTTTGGGATTAGAACGTTTCTTAGATCCCGTAAAAATAAACATTGTTATTGCCACTCTATTTTCCCAATGGAAAACATTAATTCCAATTAAAATAAATAATTACTTTAAAGATTTTCCCAAATGTCCTTGTTTTAGTTTGGGAAAGATTACTTTTTTAACATTTGAAATACGACAAACTTTTCTTTATCTATTACGCCTCAACTAATATATTACTCATTTTCAATAAATGTAATTTGGTAAATTTTATTTTTTCAACTCTTAAAAATCGTGAAAAATCAACTTTGGAAGTTTATTTTCGAACGGATGGAGTATAAATTATAAGTTGAAGAGAATAGGAGCTAAAAATTAATCATTTTCCTAGATGAGATTTGTGTAGATTCCGGCCCTCAGGGTATTACAAGTAAAATAGAAACAATTTTTATACTCCGTATTTTTTTAAAAGCATCTCCAATAAGGTTGTAAAAATACTCCGTATCATTTAACAATCTCTCCAACCATTCATGTATTATGCTCTGTAACATAATAGATGAATGAAAAGATGTATAATACTGAGTTTAGTTGTTATATATCGAGTATAGCAAGAAATAACAAAATTGGAGCATAATTTACCTCTTCATAAAATAAAAATAAATTATTAAAATTCACGGGTAGCATTTAATAACAAGGTTGGAGATGTTCTAAAAACTAAAAAATTGTGTATATCTTGATCTCAATCCCTATAACACTCCGTTAGTGTCTTCACGTATCACCATTATAACAATAAATCTCTTAGTATAATTTTCGTTTTCATTTGATCTAAAATAAATTTATTAATCTAAAAAATCACACACTCTCTTGTTTAATAATGTCTCGCAATTGATTGAGTATGAAAATTAAAAAATTTAAAATTATGTAATTTAAAATAACGTAAAGAAAAAAGAAATTATAAGAGCAACAAATATTTTTCCAAAATGAAAAATAAAATATTTTTTGGAATGGACCCAAAAGTACTAGTAAGACAAATGGAAAACATCAAATTTTATGAAGGTGCAAAAAATAATTTCAACCTGTTTCTGTTTCTCCATTCCACCATTGTTTTCTCCAGAATGATAAAGTGACTCTTTTTTTGGAAAGTTTAACCATTTGCAAACATCTTAACGAAAAAAAATGAACAAATTTGCAGATTTCTGTTGAAAGTTTACACACTTTGCTCTGTCTCTTCTTCATCTCCAATCTGATTTGCACTGCACAATTGAATGAAGATGCATGCGTGTTCATGAGATGATGATGATAGCCAGGCGTGATAATCATGCCCACGGTGCTTCAGAATCACAATTCCCCTCCGCCGGGTTCGCATCGGATCGATCGGCCTCCTCCTTCATCCGCATCCCCTATTAGATTGGCCGCCGCAGCTTTTCTAGTTCCCCGTTTTCTCTGGGGCGCGATAGTGCAATTGGGTCGCCAATGGTTCAATCCAACTCCCACGGGGAGCTCACGGCGCCTCAGCCTTTGACGAGGGTTAGGCTATCGGACATTCTGCCCTACGATGGAGCTCCTGTGGGGCGATATTCGCGCGCCGTGGAGGCTCTCTCTGGGTCGCTGATGAGGTACAACGCCGCCGTGATTGAGCTCGGCCTTGAAGATGCTGCGGTGCTCCGTTGTGGCCTGGAATCTGCCAGGTTCTATTTTAAGACTCGGGTTGCAGCTCAGGGGAAGGGTACTCGTGGAGTTTATATCTATAGGGCTGGAAGGTAAACCCGAAAATGATTTGTAATTTTGTGTTCTTATCGATTCTACCTGGGGATACTTTTCCATTTCACGGAATTCATGTAACACACAATGTTTTTTTTTTATTTTTTTATATGTTGGAAAGCTTTGTACTTGTGCTATGGGTTTAGGTTGATGGAGGGTTTTGGACTTTGGATGAACTTTGCAATGGGTTTAGTCTATATCTTGATATAAATTTGATTGTATTTCATGTTAGCTGAATGCTTTACAAAATACTTCGTATGTGATATTATAACATTTTGGAAACGTTCGGTTATGAGATTACAAACTAAGGCCTCTAAAGTCTTACTCTCCAAACCTTTAAAGCCTTGTGTTTTACTAACTTTTGAGGTAAGAAATAATTGATGCATTAAGTTCATCTATTGCTGGACTGCTTGAATGAAACACTAGAACCTGAATATGTTTGTTTATACCAGTCTTTTTAATGCCTTGTTCAACTCATTGTGGAGTGGCAACATCAATACAGGCCCTTGGAAGATGTGGAGTCATCTCCCCCATGCATGGCTGATGTCTTTCAATGCATGGGAAGGGCAGCCCGAGCTGCTTTATGTGCAGTTGCTAGACATCTTCGTTTGCGAAGCGAGTAAGGATAATAGATTTTATTTGTAGGGCTGTCTACATTTATTGAATGGGGAGTTATGTATGGATGTTTGTTGGATCCTGTTAACATAACATAGTTGTTGTCAATGCAGTGTTTTTAACCATTTACTTGATGAAACCCCGTTGCCACTTAATGAGCCTTCCTCATCCATTCTTGTTGCAACCTTCTCTCCCTCATCAACCTCACAGAATGGGAGGGGATCAAGTGAGGGAGTAAAACTCCCAACAACCAATGAAGTAGAAAAGGGGTTGTTAACATTGATATCCTCTGATACTTCTGGTCTTCAGGTACTCTGGTGTCATCGTGGTCTTACTAATTTATTTTAGAACAAATTATGTATAGCAGATATTATCTCTGGTTCACAATGAGCACCATTTTGTAAGAAAACACTTCTTGTAGAGTTATTAAATGGAGAAAAGCATTAAAGCATTACCTCTTACTAAAATTTAGTATCGAGGAGTAATTTTGCATAGGGTATCAGGGTTCTTAAAGAAAGGGGGAAAGGGAAAATAACATTAAAAACTGTGTTCGTTATATAAAAGACATACATTTCAAACATAATTTTTTACCAAAAAAACACTTATGTTGAATTTTAGGGAGTAACCCTCTTTGACACATACTCCCTTTCCATGCGTGTGGAAATTACCTATGGTATTATGGTTTTAAAATTTTCATTATTCCCTCTAAAGAAGGGCAGTTGGCCTAAAACATTGTGATTGATTTTTTTTGCATGAATCTATAGTGTGAACTAATTTTTACAATTAATTGGCACTATACATTTAATGTCACTATCCCCAACTAGTTGGGATTATGGTTTTGATAATGATAAATGATGTAAACTACTAAACTTGAATTGTTCATTTGTGACTTGGGAACTGCACTTTGTTGGGTATCAAGGTTCCTTAATCTCCAATTCTTCTCCTCTATCTTAACTTTCTTCCTCAGAACCCTAAATTTTTCTTTTTGCTCTGACTTGGCATGCTTATTAAGAAAATAAATCATGTGGATGTGGTTTGTTTAGAAATGAGCGAAACAATATCAACAGCCTTAAAAAGGAAACAAGAAGAAAATTTCAGTATAACCCAAAAAAGTAAACAATAATTAAATTGTAGGACGCATGGAGTATTATTATTGTTGTTGATGTTATTGTTATTGTTGTTATTGTTATCATCATCATATCATCATAGGTATGTGACCCCAATAGTAGGTGGTACCTAGCAGATAATGGTCTAGCTTCTGGAGATTTGTTATTGCTCACTGGAAAAGCTCTCAGTCATGTAACTGGTGGTCTCCGCCCTGCGGCCACTCACAGGCCAACCTATGACTACTACCTTGGGAATACTACCATGGGAAGGTAGACAATGGTTCATTAAAATTTGGAAAATTTTACTTGCTTGGAGAGTTTTCAGTACCAAATGATGACTATTAGCTGACTTCTTGTAGGACATCACTGGCATTTAGGCTTATGCCGCAAAGCAGTGCTATTCTTGATTGTTCTCCCATTATAGCGGCTGGTCATGCCATTCCTCAAAGCTACACCCCGATTTCTGTAAGCCAGTTTTTGGATGACCTTTCTGCAGAGGAAGACGTCTTCTGTAACAGAACTGATAATGCTTATGTAAGTGCTACTCTCTACTCCCCAAAAAAGAGTCCTGTTTGAGCAAGGTTCTTTTTTTCATCAATCAAGGCACAAATTTTTACAAATTACAAATGGTCATGTATACCCCTAAAACTTATTTCAAAGTTTGTTTGAAGTGACTTAAACCACTTGCTCTGTGGATTTACATGAGTTTACTGAAAAATGAATGATGAGTTTTAAACTTAACTTTTTTGGGACAAAAAGTATTTTGAAAAGATAAATCATCTTTTGGACAGAGATAGTATTTCCAAAGATATAATTTTGACAGGCTGAGAGGTGTACAAGTGGCCAAAAAGACGACTTTTTCAAAAAGGAAATGCTGTACAGAGTAGCATCATCACTATTTGAAATCTACAACCTGTAAACTTATATTCATTTTGATATTTTCTTCTGTTTAAGTTGGTTAAAAATACCGTTTTAGTTTTTGAGAATTTTAGATCTCAAAAAATCTTCCTCATTAAGATAATCAGCCTTTTGGTCATATAAATGGTGCTTCAGTACTACCGTTTGGGTTTTAGACATGGTCAAATTGAGTTCACAGACCATAACAAATTGATAAAGGCCCTTAGGCTGAGCTGTTTAATTGTGATTCGAGATAGTCTGGCTGGCTGGCTCATCTTCTGTGATTCAATTACTTGGCTCTGTGCAAAAACAGACATTTTGATAAATGAGACATCTCACTCAACGTTTGAAACAGCAGGTTGTCCAAGACAATCTAAATAAGGAACAATCATTGAGAGCTGTGCTCTCAGATCCCTTATCGTAAGTCTCATTTCCATCTCTCCAGGATTTTGTGAAGTGTTTTCACTAAGAAATTTTATATTTCTAAAGATTTTGTTTGGTTCTATACTCGGTTTAATAGATATCTTCTTCCAAGATGTATATTAATTGGCTGAAAAGACAAATTAAAATGACTAGTGGCCAGTGGCCAGTGCAATGAACAGTTCTACATCTCTTTTCGATTTATCATTCCAATATATATTATAATCATTATTTCATGGATTTGTTTGTACATCTTCATTGTCTGCTCAATGCACTTGTCATTTTAATTTGTGGGATGCACTTGTGCGTAATGCTTTGTTGTACTATGCACACATGTTGGCACTCCAGCGGCACATTCATGGAAGATGCTACATTTGTTTCGTGTGGACATTCCTTTGGTGGTCTAATGCTAAGAAGGGTTGTTGAAACAGTAAGGAAATTGTCTTTTCTGCTTGTTTGGACTCGTAAATACACGAGTACTCGCATTTTATATCCACAAGTGATATTGTTTATAATTCATGCTTTAACAAATTCATAAAGAAAATTGACTTGCAAATTGAGTCATTGAGATGAATTCATCATTTTTTCCTGGCAAAAAAAAGAAAGGTCCAGTGCTTTTTTGCTTTTTGAAATTTGCATGATTTCTTTTATATGATTGTTCTGACTCAAGAATGTATGATACAATGTTTTTGTAATGACAGTCAAGATGCACACTCTGCAATGCAGAAATTGAACCTGGATCATTGATCCCTAATCTTGGTATACTTCAGTTATTCTACTCTGTCCTTTGCAAGCTTTGTGTTTGATGTTAAGATGTCTTTGGAGTTACTATAATTCATTGTAATGCTTCATTATGAATGTTCTTTCTTTTAATACTTTGAAAATGAACAGTATTAAGAGCAGCAGCAGCAGCAGTGAAGTATGAGGACGACAAGAGATTATTTTATAATGCTTCACTCAGGAAGCGCAGGAAAGAGGTGGGTGAGTTCAGGGTAAATATTGATTTACTTGTAGTAGATTTGTCTACACAAACTAAGATCTTGTTTGAATCCCATTTACACTAACATGTGAATCTAAACATTTTGAGAGAAAGCATCAGAATAACTTTTTTTACTCTTAATACTGTATGAAAATAATGCAGTAAATAATTTATAAGTTCTGCTCTTCGGCTCCGTTCCGTTCAACTTATTTTTTCTGATCTGATCTGATTCTAATAAGTTCTGATCTGATCTGGTCTGATCTGATTGGATCTGATCTGATCTGATTGGATCTGATCTGATCTGATTGAATCTGATCTGGTCTGATCTGATTAATTATGATTTAATTTAAAAATTCAAATTAATTATGATTATGATAAAATTTCAAATTTCATATATTAGAATAATCATTCATATGATAATGTAATAATATTTTTTATTTTATGATAGTTTTTTTGTAAAATTAGAATTATACATTATAATAAATATTTAATTTAGATATACATTAAAAAGTAATTAAATTTAGATAATCAATATATAGAAGAGATAGTATTTTTATTAAAATATCTCATCCTTATACAAGATCAAAAGTTTAGAAACTCAAATTACAAGTAGCAATAAAATATATTTTAAAAGTATATTAGATTGACATTGTCAATGTATTTTAAAACTAATTTCTCCGACGTCTAAGAATTAAGGATTACTTTCTCAGTTTTCTATTTAACATATTTCTAAAGTTTATTCTTTTTCATTTTTAAGAACAATAATGATGATGATGATGATGATGATGATGATGATGATGATGATGATGATGATGATACTAATAATAATAATAATAATAATAATAATAATTCTTGATGAGATCTGATTTTAATAAGTCCTGATCTGATCTGATCTGATCTAATTGAATCTGATCTGATCTGATTGGATCTGATCTGATCTGATTGGATCTGATCTGATCTGATTGGATCTGATCTGATTCGATCTAATCTGATCTGGTCTGATCTGATCTGATTTTAATAAGAATAAGAAAAAATAAGAAAAAATAAGAAAAAATAAGAAAAATTAAGTTGAACGGAACGGGGCCTTCATCATTATAAAAATGCTGTATTTGTATAAAATAAGCTTATTAGTCTAAGATTATGAGGTCACAACTAAAGCACTAGGTGCAAAGGATCCCTCTGCATCTTAGGCACATGCTGAATGGGTTAGGACGTACGGTGCTTAGGCGTGATTGCGTGAATATGAAAATTTGTAGTTACCATAAGGATCCATAATCAGTTTTCTGAATAATATTTTTTCACTCTACCATGAGATTAAAATGGTTAAATTCATCTTTAAAACAAGGCTAAGTTAGGGTATGTTTGGTTCGAGATTTTTTTAGTGTAGGGGAATCTCTTCTCCCTATTAGCAAGGTGAAAGCTAAAAAATTTCCCTTCCCTTCCCTCCTCTCCACTAATTTTTCCTCACCCCTTTGATTTTCATTACATAGAGTATGACGGCTTTTACATTTTGTTAGAATTATAACACCTACTAGGAACTATTTCCTTTGCTATAGTGGGGATAAAAATGCAAATGTACCTTTCTACTCTCTACCAGCCAAAGACACCCTTATTATAGTGACTGCCTCATAAATACCAGTTCTAACATTTCTATCACAGTAATTCTCTCTTTTACTGAGTAAATTAGTTGGAGTTATAAATATATGCACAAAAGCTTAGTGACCATGTTGGATGCTTAAGAAGGAATTATGAGGTGATATTCCAAAACCATTATCATCAGTCTTTTCCACTTGTATGGAGAAGATAATGATAGTTATTATAATCACTCCTCATTAAAATTGATATTGCAAAATCAGCACACACACACGCATCATGAACACAATGACTTGATATTGATGAGGGAAAGAGTGAATGCATGCACTCATTGCTTTTCACTTTACAGGAAAATGGAGAAGTTTTTTCTGAAAATGGCCCATTCAAAGCTATTCAATACCCATTCTCAGTTAATGAGAAAGTTATGATTAAGGTGAGACATTTCTGGATTTTCTTTCTTTGCAGTTTGTTAGAGTTCAATGCAAGATGTTATATGCAAATTTATTAATGCAGGGAAATAGGAGGACGCCAGATAAATTTGTGGGGAAGGAGGCAGTAATCACGTCACAATGTCTTAATGGCTGGTTAGTTTGTCTAAACCAAGCTTCCTTGACACGATAACAAAGAGCATTAAGCTCTTTAAAAGCCTTTTTTTTGCTCACATGGGCAGCTCAATTGGTTCTTGGGTGGAAGGTTGCAAGTATGGATGCAGGATTGAGTTATGATAGTCATAGTGTGAGAGTTGCACCCAGTATGGTGGACTCCTTTTGGGCACCAGATACTAATCCTCCCACCTTAAGAAGTCATTTAGTCACCATTATTTGCCCTTCCACAATCCTCTCGAGCTGGGTGTGGGGATGTTTGGGCGTCTAATATTACCTTTTGTAGGTATTAAAAGCCTTTATTCTTTGAAGTTTAAAGAGTAAACAGCACTTTTGGTGTCTGCAATAAATTAGACTATTCAAGAAGTAAAACAAACATAGTACATATAATCTATTCTTCCAAGTTTCAAAATGTGGTTTATCACATGGGAAATTCTATTACCCAAAGGACATTGTTTGGTGAATTTAATCCAATCATCTAGCAAATGAGCATTGCTTGGAAATACTTGCGATCGTTTAGAACATGATCTAATTGTATAGGCTGGGCTGGATTAATTCAACAATTATGTTAATTACCTTGTAGTATTGTTCTCCTCCAAACTCTACATGCAAGTGTTTTAAATCTGTACTAGTTGTGACATTTTGTAAGGGAGTCGGTCATAAATAAAGTTCAAAATCATTCAAGGTGGGGTCATAGGCGAGGAGGTGAATTGCATTTGCATTTCAAGGTGGAAACCTTTAAGGGGGGTGTTTTTGGATAGGCATACGTCGTTACCTAGGTAATGTAACATATCCTTGTTTGGTATTGCCAAAGTATTATTATGTTTGAGGTACTGGTAATCAGGTTACCTTAATACTATAGCATTATTGTCAAGTTTAGATTTTAAGTTCAATATGGGGTTGTAGGAGTACCTAGATTTGTTAGGTATTATACGACTACCTTGTGCATATTTTAGACTATTTCAAGGCTTCCATATTATGCAAACCAACTATTCTGTTGTTGGATCTTACAGTCTCTTATATGTTGTAATCATATGACCCAAGGGACATTTGGTTCACTGAATATCATATTATCTTAGGTAAAAGGATTACCTTCTGGAAGGTAAAGTGAATTAACATGAATGTTAGATTGCTTTGAGCAGTTTGTCTCAAATGGTTAAGTACAAAGTCGGAATATTGTCTTACGTTGTGTCTATATTCATTCAACGTTTGATGCATCACAAAACCCATAATGGTCACTTAATTGTGTGGATGGAGGGATTTCATTACAAAGGTAACCTTACAATGTAAAAAATGCTAAGACAATCTTTCAACACCTAAGAGCTTGAACCAAGTAAATCCAGCTTCGCCTTTTTTCACATTCTCAAAGTAATAATGTGAGACTACTGAACTCAAAGTTGGTGGTCGCTGGTGATACTCAACTTAATTGTGTGGATTTTATGCAGGTACTTGCTTAAGATTATTGAGAGCGGTGAGAATGTTCGCCTTCAATACCGCTCTCTGCAGAAGTTTCCAGCTTCCCAGGAAACTTGTGGCAATGAGAGGTGCCATTCCCAGCCACTTAACAGTAGCAGCTGATGATGAATGGTCAGTTACTCTCTACCTCTGGGGCATTCAAATTGCAATCTTATAGTCCTGTAAATTGTTAGTTACTGTTCAGTTTCAAATTAGATTTTAGGGTGTTAGAGAGAAAATCATATACTCATAGTAGTAGTTAGGCAACTTTTCTCACTCCCAAGGAAAGATACCGATATACTCCTTATGGATAAGCTAAAATGGTATTGGTAAGTGTGCTTCTTGTGTATCTACTTTTACTTTGTGTGTTTGTTCATGCAACTTTGTGTGTGTGTGTTTTTTTTGTTTGAGCCAGAGTCCCTTGAAAACCTTTCTATCTCGAACGTAAGGGGTTTTTGTGTCATTGTGTGTTGCTAGACTCTTTCCTAATTGGTATTTGAGAACCATATTCTCCCTTATAACAAACTAGACACATTTTGTCACTCTTCTCATTCCTATTATTCCAGGTCCACATGAACTCCACTTAAATATCAAATGTAAGTAAATACAATTGAGTCATAAAAGATTCTTTTTGTTCGTATTTACAACCATATAAGCTCGATTATAGAGCAAGAACAAAGTGTTAAAATATCTCATATCAGAAATTAAAGACATAATTAGTATTAACAAGACCTTAGTGTTGAACCATATAAGCTTGATTATAGTGCAAGAACAAAGTGTCTTGTATATAATCCATTTTAATCACAAAGACTATGCCTCAATAACGAAAACACTTGGCAGATCACATGAATTCTTGAACATCACTCTGTTAAGAATGTCAAAACACATATACAAGAAAGAAAAAAAGAAAAGATAAAAAAGAAACTTCCTTAGCTTATATACACACACACACACACATATATATATATATATATGAACATAACAAATCTGCACACAATATATCCTCTCTTTTTTCTTTTTTCCCATTTTTACCCCTGCAGGGAATAATCCTCAACTGATCAACAGAGTCTGGGCAAGGATCTACCATATGATGAGGAAGGGGGCATGATGATCCCAGTCTTGACCATTTTAGTCATTTGTCCCTTCATCTCCTTGCAAACCTTCTCCAGTTCCACAACCCTCCATTGCATCCTCTGCAGATTCACCCTCAAATCCTCACTTTTCTCACCACTAGCATTATCACTACTATAATCACACTTAGAGTTGTTGTACAGCACCATTTCCATTTGGGGTTTTGATGATGATGATGATGAGTGTTCTTTATTAGTCGTCACAGACGGGCGCTGAGAAGTGAGCGCCTGAACGGCGACTGTGGGAGGGATTCGAGGGTTCTTGGCCAACTCCTTGCATGCCTCAAGGCTTAGTTTTTCATAGTTTAGACATCTGCATATTCTTGATCTTTCTTCAAATGAGAGGGTAGGATGGGACTGCACAATATGCATGCATGCATTCAATTAAGATGTTGAAATCAATTCAACTAAAAGGTCATCATGTTTGTGGTTGAGGACCCATGATTATTTTTATTTACTCTAATATGCCCCCTTATGTACAAGCAAGGTATGTTCGCTCGAGCCTTGCATGTGAAGGTTAACTTTCAAAAAATAATGATTCGTAGTAAAATTTGAATTCGTGGCCTCTAGATCCACAAGACTTTTATCAACCAAAAGCTTAAATTTGTTATTGAAAACCCAAGAATGTTTTTATACACTAACACTATGTATATAATTAACACTAATTGTTGTTTAAATTATTTGCAAAAGAGTAAATATTTGTTGTTTTGTATTCATGTTGAGTACATATTTTCAATCTTTTTTAAATTATTTGACAATTCTTTACTTAGTTTATAATTGACTAAAATTAAAGTAATTTTATAAAAGGGTTTGAAATTCTTGAAATCTCAAGTCTGGGAAGCTGGAACCATTTGAATGATACCTAATCTTAATACTTTAAATGACAAAACTCCAAGAAACTTTAAGATCATAATATATGGAGTAATAATATTTCATTTAAATTTATAATCATACCAGTGTAATCCCAAAATTTCATAGAAAAATTAAGAATCAAGAAAATTTTAAAATGTTATTCCGTATTTTCTTATTTAAACTACAATGTGACTAAAACTAAAACAGTGTTAATAGAGCCTCTTTTGGCCCTACAACTAAAATATTCATTTTAGTTTCTTAGTTTATTTGCACATAATTTATTAATTTAATTATTAATTTTTGTGGAAATGCAGCAAAAAAAAAAAAGAAATATTGGAATATTGGCAAGGTTACAAAACTTCCTGCTGGCAAGAATTAAATTTCTTGTCAAATTATTTTATGGCCCTACGTGCAAATTATTTATGTCAAATGATATAATGATTAATGACCCTTCTTTTTGTTTTCTAATTTGTTCACATGCATTAATAGCAAAATACCTCCAACCTTTTTTTGTACTGATATACTCACCCCGCTCCAATTTTGATTACAATCTTTTTTTTCTCTCAAATTTTGATAACTTTTTATTAATTTGTGTATTTTTATTGATTATTTGATAGAATAAAATATTCTTGTCAATTGTTATTTTGTAAAATTTTTGACGTAGTTTTTTAATATGTAATTTTTATTTTTTATTTTTATAGTTTTTTAATATGTAATTTTTATTTTTTATTTTTATAAATAAAATTATAAATCCCAATTTGTAATCAATGTGTTGGTTGCATTTGAGTCTTTTCATATATCATTTCAACGACCAAAGTAATGCAATTCATAATCGGCATTGGGTATCCAATACGATCAATTAACTAATTTTCTTCGAGCCATTATATTGTTTGTTATTTTAATTTTATATTTCCTAAAAATTAAAAAAAATAGAATTAGTGTTAGAAAATACGGAGTATGCCACTTAAGAAATTAATTGTTGTTACTCCGTATATATCATTGTTTTATTATTATGTCTAAAGCATTTTTATATACAAGTATTTAGTATGCACAAGCAAAATAATTAAATTTGGAAAACAAAACATAATAAAAAATAATTGTTCATAGTTTAGCTTTTTTTATTGTTGTGAGTCCTTCATGCATGTTGTATATATTATACTTCCTCCGTCCCAAATTAAATTGCCTATTTTGACTTTTGGACATATTTAAGGAAAATAAAAAATAGAGTTGATTTTCCGAAATTGACATTACTTTTTAGGAGGGGTGATGATGAATGAGAAGATAAGGCGAAGAAGTGTGACTTATTTTAGGGGTAGTTTAGGTATTTTATTTTTAAAAGTTTACGAAAAAACTAACAGGCAACTTATTTTGGGACGGAGAAAAAGGGCAAACATGCAATTTAAAATGGGACGGAGGAAGTATATAAAAACTTAAGTACAGAGATGTTTATCAAACACAAATAATACGGAGTAATAATAATAATAATAATAATAATAATAATAATAATAATAATAATAATAATAAAAATAATAATAATAATAATGATAATAATAATAATAATAATAATAGGTGTAAAACTGAATTAAACTGAATGACGTATAAATAAATTAAAATTATAAATGTTGAAAAGTAAAAAAGTGAGTAATTGAAATTTATTTAAGGAGAAGAACACAAGAAAACAAAACAACCAGACCTTTAAATTGCAATATGTGAACTATTTAATGTTTTTTTCATTCTAAATTAAACCCTAAAAAAACTTTTGATGGACTTTATCACTTTACTTTGTAGTGCGTGTACAATCACCAGAAATAATGGAGAGCTGGTCATTTTTAATTTGTTTGTCTTCTACTACATGAAATCCAAGATATGTCATGTCCTAAAATCATTTCAAAATTTTGGGTTCCTTCGATCCACGAAATTAATAAAATTAAAATTGAATTAAAATTAAAATTTTAAAAAATTAAATTGGATGAAATTGAATTGTTTAATTCAAATTCATTTTTTGCTCTATTCATTCGAAACCCACATATTTTTGTGCTACCAAACAGTCATGAAACAATCATAGTCCATAATAATTTTACCAAAAATTTTCACTTAAAATTTGTATAAAAAAATAAATTATCAAATGGTCAATGGGTATCATAATATGACTGAATCCTATAGTCTTCTAATGTAGATGTCCATGCTTGTATTAAAAGAACCTAGATCAAGAAATTAAACAAAACAAAAAAACTTAACCATTTAAATTTTTTAAAAAAAAATGTATGTAATGAATAAGAAGTGCATACCTCAAGATAGATATCAATGGCTCTATAGACACCATCAAAGCAGTCCCTTGCATCATCTGGCAAGCTCTCTGCAATGGCAAGAAACTTTGAGATTCTGAGGCTCTGATCTGGAGAAATCTCACCCAAATACCTATCAATCAATCTCCCAACCCTAATCATCTTCTTCATCTTGCCAAGATCATCATTATCACCATCACCATTGTTGTTATGATCAATGAACAGTCTGATCAGTCTCACAACCAGATTCACATCATACACATTCCCATTTTGCCCACACACCAGCAGATCATCCAGTGTGGCCTTCTCAAGAACTCCACCTATCAATCTCTCCAGCTTCTCCCTCCAATCTCTCCTCACCCCAAATCCAGACACAATTCTCAGTACCCAGAACAGGCTTCTGCAGGAAAACCCAGTTTTGCCCCTCAAAATCACCCCTTGCACTGCTCTCTCTGCAATCCCACTGTAATCTGAGGGTGCTCTTGGAATTTCTCCACTGTTCTTGCTCTGGCCTGCTCTCTTTAGGTAGTGCAGGAGGAACTTTGTGAGGGTTGGGCTGTTCTTCTCATTCTTCCCGAAATATCCCAAAAATTTCTGTATTGTTCTCGGGGGTAAAACCGTCATATCTTCAAACCACCATGCTCTGGAGGAGGAGGAGGAATAAGAACAAGAAGATGAAGATGAAGAAGACGAAGAAATGTCTGGATTCTGAAAAATCTTGGCTACCAATGAATCCATGAGCCTTGTGATTAGCCCGCAAGAATCTGCAAAATCAAAGAAGGGTTCGCAGGATTTGAGAGCGGAGAGGATTTCATGCCAAGACCAGACCCAAATCCCTTCAAGAAAAATCTGGGTTTGGTGGAAGAGATTGAAAGGGTGAATCTTTTCTGTCATTTCAAGAAACGCGGCGGCGCAGTGGAGGATTGAAACGTTTGGGACGGTGATTCTCACAGTCTCGCCGCCGCTGTAACAGAATCTTGAAACCAATTCGAACCCGTCTGGGCCTCCTGGGAAATCGTCAAAATCGATTCTTGATGTCTTCTTCGTGTCCTTCCTCAACCTCCCGGAGTATCTTGCCAGAACTTTCTGCAGAAAAATAAAGAGAGGAATTTGGGTAGGGAATGAATGAATGGAAGGATGAATGGGAGAATATAATGATGTTATATACATACCTGATGCAGAAAGAAACTGTGGTGGCCATTGACATGGATGAGGAGATCGCAGTGACAGACCTCCTCTGGAAATGCCATGACGGCGGCGGCGGCGGCGGCTCAGAGCATTCAATGAAAGAGGATACAAAAAACTTGTTATAAATAAACAGTGAAATAAATGCTCCGTCTCTCATTCTTGTGAATGTCCACTTCTTTCCCTTTTAAACTTTTTGTTCAAATCTGTTGAAGATTTAAAAATATTTAGAATATTACATTAAAAATTATACTCCTTTCCTCACAAAAAATTTGCTACATTTTACAAAATGAGACAAAATATTACTTCTTTTGTCTAAAAATATTCTTTAATTTGATTTTTACATGAGTTCCAAGATTGAACTTGAACCACTAATATCTTTAATTATACATAGATATATTTTATAAAAATTTTATATTTAAAAACTACAATTCAATAGGAATATATTGATTTTAAAGTTATATCATAGCACAATGTATTTTTCCACATATGAGAGTCAAATTTTAAAAAAATTGATCAAGAAATACTCCATTCATCCAGAAATATTTTTCATATTTGACTTTTCTTAGTCAAAATTTATAAGATATAAATTTAATACTAATATATTCTTAATTAGACGTAGTTTTGAAATATCAATTTGTATAAAATATATCCATGGATAAAGATAAATATTAAATGTCAAAGTGCAATATTCAAGACCGTGAAAAATTAAATGGGGAGAATATTCCTGGACGGAGGAAGTAAAACTAAAATTTACATATTTAAAAATTACATAAAAAATTCAAAATAAGAGGTGTTACGAATTTTTTTTCAAACAATCAAAGAAAACGTACAAACAAAAATTCTTGTAATAGTTGAAAAAAGAAATGTAGCACTCTTCTCAAACGTAGGGAGTGCAAACTAAAAGAAGAGTTTATTACATTATTTTGCTAATTAATCAAAGAAAATATGTAGGTAATTTATTACTCGTAACTTATACATTAGTACTACCCCCGTCAATATAGTTAATTTTTAAAGGAAAAAAAAGAAAATATGTTTTGGAGTTTAAAAAAGGGTCTAAAACAATTCAAGGGCTTATTATTTTTGTAATCAAATGGAGAAGTTTTGAAACAAAAAAATAGATAATTTTATTTAAAAGATGAACCCCATCTTGGAGTGTCTTCAAGACGGTCGAGCGGTCATCTGAGAGAAAATAAATTAGGATTTAGTTGCAGATTGGTAGCAAAGGGTAGAGTCGGCATTCTGACATTTGTAGAAGCCATATGCTTAATTGGTATAGTTGTGACTTTGGTTTTAGGGTAGTTATCTGAAAATCAGACTCGAATCTTATATGATCATCTTGACCTTTCTTGACTTTATAAACTACGCAACCTCCACCGATACACAAGATATTTATATATGAAGGAGCAGCTAAAAGTACAGAACAAGGAATTGTCCCCACTACCATACTATGGATAAAATATATATAGGGTCGGTGATATCATTTTGTTACGAATGGAAGTTGCTTCCCTCGTATGCAACTATGGCCTATGGGTATTTCTATTGCTCTTTTTGTCCCCATTTTGCTGTTTTTTTATTTTTTTTAAAAAATCATGGGTCATTGTTTTTTTTTCAAATGGTTTCAAATAGAGCGTGTTTGGTGAATTTTGGAAGACTAATATTTCCTCTCCTTAAAAGATATTCATATTTTATTTTTTGTGCATCTGATAAAATATTTCTATTCCACTAAAAATGTTTAGAATACTACCAAATCAACTTTTGATCATTTAATTCAGAAGACTTGTTCATTAGTTTATATGATGAAAATATAAAAATATCTTTCATTTCATTGTCATTAAATAAGCATTTTTGAAAAAAAACCATTTAAAAATATATCTAAATTACAAAGGATCACGTGAGTAATATTTATTTATTGAAAACTAATTTAGAAAAAATATCATATTAGAAACAATCATTTTAGGAATTTACTCCGTATTTTTTTGGTGACCATGGAAAGAAAGACAGCTAAAGTTTGACTCTCGTGTTTGTTTATGGGGACAGGGCGATCGGATTACATTGCAAAACATGCATGTGAAACTTGGGACCCACCTAAAATATTCAACTCTGGTTAATTACTTCTTCCCTCCACTTGAATACTTACTGCGTATATTCGTTAGATACATTATTCACATAATCAAATTTTATATACTTTATTTTTTATTTTTGTTATTCATTTTATAAAATAATATAATCATGTCATCTCAAATTTTATAGATCTTTTAATATAATTTTTTAATATATACCCGGAGTAATTTTTATTTGCGCTCCACCTTCACTTAACAGCATTCCAACTTTATCCATTCTCTCTCAAATTGACCATAATATCCTTTGATTTTTTTATTAAAAATTGCATTTTGAATTGAATTTTTTAATGATATATATGTGTGTATGCACGTCTCTATAGTCCTACTTTTGGTTCATCCTCTCCATCTTTGCCTCATTTTATCAAGCGGTAAGTGCGATCTGTGATGGTCTGAAATACTATCAGATTCCATCACGTATTCTGTTTTGAAATGAAATGGTACAAAACCATACCTTGCTCAAATCATGCATGCTTAGAGGTTACACATACATAAAATAATATTAAAACACAAGCATAAAATGATTTGAGTTTGAAAATCAGAACGCAAAGCGTTTGGAGAAATATATATGAAATTAAATCACAGTCAGTATTATAATCACATTAAAATCCCAAAATACTCCGTAAGATAGTACTCCCTCCGTCCCATTTTAAATTGCCTGTTTGCCTTTTTTCTCCGTCCCAAAATAAATTGCCTGTTAGTTGTTTTCGTAAACTATTAAAAATAAAATACCTAAACTACACTTAAAATAAGTCATTTTTTTTCACCTTATTTTCTCATTCATCATTATCCCTCTTAAAAAGAAATGTCAATTTTGAAAAATCAACTCTATTTTTTATTTTCCTTAAATATGCCTAAAAGTCAAAATGGGCAATTTAAATTGGACGGAGGGAGTATTACGGATGACCGTCACACAGTGCACTCACTTATAGAGACGAGCATACAAACATATTGTATTACTGTATTAAAAAGTTCAATTCAAAGGTCAATTTGAGAAAGAATGGACAAATATAATTCCCCAATAATAAAAATGTACGTAGTAGTACTCATAGTCGTAGTGATACTCCCTTCTCGTTACGTTAATAATAATAATAACAATAACAATAATAATAATAATAATAATAATAATAACAACAACAACAACAACAATAATAATAATAACAACAACAACGATAATGAGAATAGTCATAGCAAACACAATAATACTAGGCAATAATTAATCATAATTATTGTATAATAATAAGGTCTTAGCTTGTTCCGATCCTTCCACCTCTGGGTAATTGCTAAATGGACTTAAGTGTCATTTTTAAAAAGTTATAGACCTTTTAAATACATAGTAATTGCAAAAAAAAGAAATTTTACAATGATGATTTAATTTTAAAAAGAAATACATAGATTAAAAACAAAATCTGCTAATTTTATAGTTATGAAACAAATATTCAAGGTAAGCTAACTGGCAAGGTAGAGCACAACTGGGGTCAGGGTCGGCTCAAGCCAAGGTCAAAGTGGCCACTTGGTCACGACCCAATTTTAGAGGGGGCCCACTATCTTTTTGTAAATATATTACGAGTATATATATTTATTTATTCTTTAATTATTTATGTAAAACTTGCCGTCTCAACCTAAATCACATGTTATTGTTTATAATGTTTGATTGTAATTATTTTCAATTCATTTTATTTGAAAATTGATGTAGAAATAAAAATAAAATTTACATATTTAAAAGTTAAACCAAAAGTCTTAAATCAACCAATTTGCTCTCAAGAATCCTAGAAAAACTTCATGAATCTTTAGCTAGCTATTAATGCATGTAAATATAGATTTATAAAAATGTGAATTTGGCTTTTTATAATTCTTATTACTATTGTAAGAGTAATTTTTATTATTGTTGAAAAATATAATTTATAGATTTTTCTTCATTATGACACAATGACCTATTTTCTCGATATTGTCTAGGACCCCTAATTTCTCGAAGACGGAAATATATTCCAGCCTTTTATATAGAATGTTAACATTTTGATATATTCGAGCTGGTGTGAGTCACAGAGTGAAACCTAATTCAAAAGTTTGAACTATGATAGATCGTGTGATGAGTTCGTGTGAAGAGTAGAACTTTTGTGATATTAGTTTTGGACAATTTAGAAGGTGATGAAGTTGTTTACCAAACCCTCTTTGTCAACTTTGACTTGTGATTATTAAAGATGGAGTTAGATACTATGTGGATGTTTCAATTTTTGGTGTGTTTAGTACGGAGTAACTGGTTAAAATTGTTTATAAGCAGTTTTTCAATTTATAAGTCAGTTGATATATATAAACTCATTAAAATAAAAAAAGTAAGTAGTTAAGTAGGTTTTACCTACTTATTTTTTAATTTGTTTTACATTTATCTGTATTGAGCAGATTATTTACAAAATTATCCTTTACTATTTATGAATATTCTCAAATGACTCTAAAATAAAAATTAACTTGGGGTGCAATTGAAGAGAGTAGTAAGTGTGTTTAATAAAAATTAACTTGGGGTGCAATTTACGAACGAGGTTCCGGGTCAACCCGTGACATTGATTCTCAATCTCATGGGATTCAAGGGGTATGAAGTTATAGCAAAATTAGAAAATAACACTAAAATTACTCATTATAAAGTTACTCTTTTTAAAAAAGGTAGAATTTTATGGGACAAAGGGAGTATACAATATAATTTCTACTCCCTCCGTCCTAAAACTTTCTTCCCAAAGCACTATTCTAACTTCACGGAAATTTATATCTAGTTATGTTTTTTTATGGCCTATATGATAAAATAAAATATACTTGTCACCACTTGTTTTGTTAAACTTTTGATGTAATTTTTAAATATGTATGTTTTATTTTTTATTTCTATACTAATATTTAAATAAAATAGATTGAAAAAACTTAGAATTTTTTTCGTTTACCGAACCGGGAAGAAAAATATAGGACAGAGGGAGTATTTAATTTGAAGTCAAAAATCAAAAAAAGTTATATACAAAAAGTCAAAACTAGGCAAAGTAGTTTACCCATCATATTTTTATGTATAGTGTCTTTATCACGATACTCCGTCGTATAAGGACAAATACTAGGAATGCACCATATATTCACATACACGTAATAGAAAATGTGTAAAAAAAAATGTGCCCTTATGGGGTACTGAATAGAAAAAATGAACAATTTATTCTCCTTGTTAACCACACACTTCCCAAATTTCATAACAATAAATTCAATAATTGCACCAAAATCTTTTAGGTATGCAAAAAGAAAACTCAGATGCCAAAAAAAGGTGCCAAACAGGCAGCGCAAAACCATTCATGAGAGAGGAAACAGCTTAGTACAATAAAACAGGAATTCATCTCCAAACCATACCTCTGTTAACAATCATCATAAGCCGCCGCAAGCAAACGACTTGACGCAATGGGTGTTGTTGGAAGGGACAAACAGTAGAAGCCGTTGATATCAGAGAAATGTCAATCACAAACTAAACGGTCACAAAATTTACGAGCTTACCATTTGTGGATTTAAAGTTTTTACTTTTTAGTTATTTGAAGTTATTTTAAGCTCTTAATGAGGTCCACAAATAGCGAATTTGTGAATTTTGTGATCATTTAGTTTGTGATTCTAGCATTTCTCTTAATATCTGTACCTACTACTTCGGTCCCTGCTGTCACGTCCGTGATCTCTGTCGCAATCATAATCATAAGAGGACCGGTGATCTCTGTCTCGGTCTCTTCCTCCCCTATCTCTCTCCCGGCTTCTGCTCCTGCGTCTCTCCCTCTCTTCTCTCTCTCTTCCTCTCTCTCTACCTCTGTCCTTTCGATCTCGATCGGACATCCCTGTGCCATTCATTTCATTTCATCAGTGGCTTGCCAGTAAAAGAATGTTAGACCAAGGATACACACTCATCAAGAAAAGATGTTAAGTCTCTTCACTTCAAAAAATATCCTTCTGTGTGAAAATGGCACGGAGATTAAGAGTAGCAAGAAAATTATCTAAAAGATTGTGCCTATGTTTTTGGGTTTGGAAAATGTGAAGTGAAAAATACTCCATCAATGAATCAAGTTTGCACTTTCCCATTTTTGGATCTCTAAAATGCAACTTTGTGCTTCTCCGTTTCCCATTTCGAAAATAAACACTCCATGTGAGCAATCGTATTTCTCTCTTCCACATAAATTTCAACCACACGTCACTTTTCATCAAACACTTTTCCCATTTCGGCACTGGTTTTCTTAAACTCTGTGAGGTCAAAGTGTCAGGTTTTGATTTAAAAATAGTAGTAGTAAAAGGTGCATGCCAAAAAAGGAAATAAGGAGTTAATTTTTGAACGGAGGGTACAAGTTAAACTCGTGTGTACTAAGGGTTTGCTCTTTTTAACTTATTTTTAGCAAAGTTCAGAACTACGGAGTAATTAGTTAGCAAGTACAACTAAAGTATTTAGCTTTCAGTTAAAGCCACAAAATCAAAGTCAAGACTAGACGAAGTACCTAATTCTTCCACCTCCCATCCTGCACGCCCAACACCAGGGAGGCTCTGGACAACTTCAGCTTGCTGTGCTTTAGCACGGAACTTTTTCTTCAGGTTCCCAAACTCATCATACATTTCTCCATCATCCTGAGAGAAGAAAAAAAGATATAAAAAAATGTTGAGAAACCAACCACAACACAACCAGAAAACAGAGTATTCCCACCTCTGTTGGGGCCTGGGGTCATGATATCCACAGCCTAAACCCTTTTGGAAACATTGCTGCATTTACTACCCAAAAACTTCATGGAAAGGAAAAGAACAAAGTGTAATGTGTGATTCTGATTCAACCAACTACCTAAAGCTAAAACATATGCAATATACTACTCATTTAGTTCCATTGGTGGTGAACACTATGTCAAAAAAATCATTGTAAATGGAATACTCCCTTAGTCCCCAAGAGAAACTTATGGTTTGACTTCATGGAGTTTAAGAAAGTTGTTGAAAAGTGAAAAGTGTGGATAAAATTTGTTTAGAGGTAAGAGAAATGTTGTAACACATTTAATCCTTTCTATTTATGGAATGGAAAAAAGGGAAGTGATAATTTGTTTTGGGGATGGAGGGACTGTATAAACTTCACACCCACAAATATACATACTTCAGCCTCTCTTCGACGCCGCTTTGTTTCTTCCAACTCTTCTTCATCAAGTTCTTTATAACCTCCACCACGCCCCCCTCTGCAAGTACAAAATTCAGGTAAGTGTGAATGTAAAAAAACTACATCTATAATTAACCTTTTTTCTGAAATGTTTTGCTCTGTAATTTCTGTATCATTTTGTTACTGAGTTTTACAGATATTAATTTAATGAACTTTTTGGTTATGATTTTTTTGTAAACTTACGCAACATGTTAATTAATACCATATATACTCTGCACCTTTTAATTCAAACCACTCCCTTTTCCCATATTTATCTTCAGCTTTACTCCATACTATTTACATGGACAAACATTATCTTCTTTCATACCTATTTACTTAAATCATTTGTTAAAATAGCATAGTCAGGTTACAAGTAATTTCATAGAGTTTTTAACCTAGATTTTTTATATATAAGTTTCATTTATAAATTTCACACCTATACTTCAATAAATCAAATTGAAAATAACTTTGGACAAACATCATAAACCGTAAAAATGAAATAGTAATGAAACTGAAGGAGTAATAGTTAATATAATGGTTTGTAAGTTAATATTCAGATACTGAAAAAAGGCACATAAATGAAGTCTGTGTGTGTGCGGGTGTATATAAATGACGGCACACCATAGTTCTTTTCACGCCGTATTTTGGGGCCATTATATGCCACCAGGGCACCTAGAGTGTTCTGTTGGGCCCAGGGTCGGGTCTCACCCCCCTTACACCCTTGCTAGAGCAGCAACCCTCCAACCACCCTGAACCCATCCCCTATATCCCGAGCCCAACAGAGCATCATGTCTCTGAAATGGCTCAGTGTCAAATTATGAGAGGCTTGATGTCAAAAATCAAAAGAACCATTCCAATATAATCTGTATTAATTAGCAAAACATTAAAGTTCTGGATTTATTTTGAGTAATTTTTATTAAACTATTAATTTGAACTATCTTTTAATCTTCAGAAAATTAATTATTCTATAGCTCTCAATCAATTATATAAGCAAATTTAAATACTCCAAATATGAAAAATCTACTAGCAGTAAAATGTTCACAAGAAGATGGGGATAAAGATGATAGATGACCAAAAGATCCGAACTTTATGGTGGGCCATTTATGAAGTGGTATCGAGATGGGGTCGAAAGAGGGAGTGTGACATTTATTACTTTGCCACAAATGAAACGTGGACAAATGCATTGGGACAGCCCGAAAAGAAAAAGTGGACAAACACATCAGCACAGAAGGGAGTATAATATTACTGCTAATAATAAATTAAGTACCGACTAATAAATTATGATTTCTATATCTCACCAATAAAAAATCATGTACTCGTGTTAGACAAAGGTAAAATAATACAACCTACAACTGCTGTAGACTGTCAAATATATAGCTGTATTTATAAATTTCTGGTTTTGGTTGGTTTAAAACACTTAGAAATATGACTCTTTTTTGGGATGGGGAGTGAAATATTTTTATAAATAGTTATTATTTTATTTTATTGAAATTCCATACTTTTTTAATCTGAACTTTTTGAATATAATCTTTCCAATTTTATAGAAATATTGAGCTATTCTGAATTTTGTGTGACTGTACTATGAAAGTTACTCAAAAAAAAAAAGATCAAACAAAAAAGCATGGTGAAGAGTACAGGCACCGATTGTTTATTCTCGCAGCCAAAGGGCATCAAACTATTAAAAAATAACCGTCCAAGCCTTCCAGTGCCAAAAACAGAAACCATGATAACAATTAAATGTAACAAACAAAAAACCTCTACGAGTTGAATGATTCATTACCTCACACCACCCTCATTGTGGCCAGGTTTGTTGGTGTTGCAGATGTTACATTTCATGCGCTTAGCCCAATTGATGTTGCCACACCTATAAATCAGCTTTAAAACAATAGTTAAAAGCTATCAAGACTAGTACAAAAAATACAAACATTTGAAAGAAATCATTTTTCACCAACATAAGTTACAATAGCAATGATGGTGAGTGAAATATTGACAACTGTATGTTTTTCCATCCAGAAACCAGTCATTCAGTTTAACAACCAACATATCAAATCTTTCCAAACACTTTCATTTCATAGCCCATATCATTTCTTCCCTATTTTAAAACCCATATCACTCTAACCTTCCAAAACTCATCAAACAGACCCTTAACCTTTGTGTCAAGTCAAACCATAAGTAATAAATGGGGGCAGTAAGAGTTTGTTCTCTTCAACTTATTCTTATTAGAATTGATCAGATCGAACCAAAAAAGAAATAACTTTAAATATAACTAGAACCAAAGACAAGATCACACCTTAATAAAATCAAATTAAATCCAATCAGATCAGATGGAGAGAAAAGGCTCTAACTATTTATACTTGAGAATCAAAAGATAATTGGGATGTTAGCAATTAATACATTATTACAATGTTAGGTCTCAATGGGGAGGAAGGAGGCTTATTTGAACTTAAAGTTTGGCTTGCAAATTATATTTCATTGTGTATGCTCTACTCTTAGAAGCTTTTCTGAATGATATATACTCCCAATTATAAACTAACGTATAATTGGGAGAATAGATTTAAGTTAGGCATGCCAACTTCAAGAAAATTTTTTGAGATTTGAGGAGAATAGTTTTAAACACAAGGCATACACATGAACAAAGCCATATAGGTAACAAGTGGAGGAAATCATAGATAATTTGTGGGCTTATACTTGAAGGCTGTAATTGCATATGAAAACGAGGATCACTGGGCAGATAGTGGAAAATGTTTTTTAAATGTTTTTCAGATATTCAAAAGAGAAGAGCTTCCTTACATGGGACAAGACCAGTCATTTGGACCAAATAGACCAGGAGGACCACCAACTGCATGACCAGGAGCACCTGAGTCATTGTTACCACGACCTCTACCTCGCCCACCAGCCCCAGCACAACCACCGGAGACACCAACAGGGCGAGCAGTGCCACAACGATTGCAAACACCGCGAAATGCAAAGTTCACATTAGAGCAACTGTGCAAATACAAAATATGACAAAATCATTGGCACAGGGATATATTTGGATGCCAAAACATAGAACAGATATAGAATGAGGAAAGCAAGAAAGAGTTTCTCACCGATAACTGCATCACAGACCTTGTATTTGGACACATCCAGTCCCCTTCTTGTTGCCATCCTTTACCAGATGAATCTCCCCTGCCCCTACCATGTCCGACTCCTCCATTTATATCATTAGAACCTTCATCCATGCCAGCAAAACTACTTTCTAGGTTCACGTCTCCAACCTGGGTAGATGATTTATATGAGTGATCATCTTTGCTTTTAGACTCCGCAATAAAGACTCCAATTGTTGATCCATGAAAATCCTTGTTGTTGAACCAATCAATAGCAGCTAATGCAGCATGTGGGTCCTCATATGTGACAGTTGCATCCCCCTTGGGCTCATTTGTTGCTTTGTCACGGTACAACCATATCTTGGGTCGGCCGGTTCTTTTGTCCTTCTATAACACACAAAAGCATGCTACATAAATTAGGACAAGAAACAGAAAAACAAAATAGATGTATAAAAACATATGTACCCAATTTAAAGTATAAACAAAACAAATGCTCCATTTGGTAAGCCATTAACACTAACTTTTTTCACTGCATTTACGGAATGGAAATTGATGATAATGATGACGATGATGGCAAAAGTTGATGTTTTTTTAAGTAGTGAATTTAAGATACATGAAACTTCATTTGTACCAATGGGTAAATACCTTTAACACCCCAATTGTGCCAAAATGCTCAGCTAACATATCTTCATCTGTACCAATGGGTAAATTACAGACATATACAGAACCATTTGTCGGAACTCCCCTTGATGTATAGTTTGCCATTTGTCCCTGACTTGATAAAAATGAAGCAAGTATATTCACTGTAAATTGTAAAAGCAGCCATCTTAGATGAGTACAAGATTAATTTAGACAAGAGCTTTAAAAAACACAAAAATACACTTAAAATGGCTATAGTTACTGACAGTAGCAGAATAAAGAGTTAAACATTAATGTGCAAAACAGAAAATGGCAATACAACAGATACACATATACAAACAACAAATAGAGAAAAAGTCTCCTCACACATCAGGCCGACATATTTGAGCCGCATGTGGAGCATTTATCAATATGTCGAAGTGCTAACATATACCATGAGAGATGAGCGGCCACGTAAGGAAGCTTGGAAATGAAATTGTTGCAAAAAATCAAGCATTGCTCTTTAAGTTCACAACATATGAAATTGAGGGAGATATATTGTGTAGGTGTTTCGCGAACAAATCACTCCTTGGGTAAATATGAATTTGCTCTAAGGTAGCTTGTTTTGGACATAATTTAGGGCTCCTCCATATACCTATATATAAGAATCATTGTGTCCATTGTTAATGGAGCTAAGAGAGTCATTCTTTACCAAGCGTTAGCTTTGGGTAAATAATAGACAAAATCAAAATATCATGTTGAACTTCCATTGCTTCTTCCATTTTATGAAGTTTTGGGTGGCAAGTGAAGCAGTCTGCATTTTAATAAGGTTAGATTGCACAAACTTTGTCCCCAAACACCAATGGTGTTAATATAATACTGTGTTTGTTGTTGTTTTTGTTGTTGTTGTTGTAAGGATGTTTGTATCGCTCTCACCTTCCATATGTAAGTTCTATACAACTTTTATTTAAGCTCTCAACCATCACTTCAATGATTCCCTTGAAATCATTGAAATAAATAAATTTCCACTAACCTATCTACAAATGCTTGCACCGGACAGAAGTGAATATTGAAAGAATAGGTATGTGTTATCTATTAAAATTCCTTGCAAAACAAAACACTCCAGAAATTTCATAAAATCAAAGCTACATTGGCATCCCAAAATCCATATAAATCAATGAGAAACAGATACAACCAAGACCTGCTACAATAATTTCAGAGTACATACACAAAAAATATAAAAATAAAATGAGAAAACAAGAAAGTTTTAGATTTAAAAATATATACAGAGTATATGAAACTACAGAGGCCTATATGAAAGGTTACTCGTGTTATCTTAATGGAGTCGACCTTAGCCAAAATTTTATTTTTACTGCACACATATCAATACACCAACAGCTTGAGAGAACCATACGGAAAAATGCGGATAAAAAACATGCATAGATGAACAAACTTTAGCCACAGATCATATCAATATAAATTACATATCGCAAATGTATAAATTACACCAACAAGAGACTCCAAACACAGACCGTAATTGCATAATTGAAATATAAATCCAAGAAATCTACATACCATACAAGCATTAATGGCCAAAGCTACTGTCGTTGGTGATCATTTGCAAGTGTTAATCATATAATCTCCCCTCTCCCTCGCGATCAGCTGCATCAACTACACGGAGAAACAAGTGTCGCCCAATTGGTAAACAGTGATTAGTAGCTTAGCCAAGGTTCGTTATCCTCTCTAATGGCGGAAGAGAAGTGAAGATTCCCTGCCAATGATATGGGCGCTAGGGTTTTCCAGCCAAGACGATTACAATTATGAAGCTCAAGGTCAAAACTAGACCAGATCACACGATTATAGGTTGAGCCGGTAAAAAACGGCTTGAGTTTGGTTATTTAGGACCGGGTAGCTCATTTGTAGTTTGCCACATTTCCTTGGGTAGACCAAACTTGTCAAAAAAATGAACCGGCATGTTTTTTATTCAAAATTTAATTTAGAAAATATTAATTTTTTAACGCTTTTGTTGATAAAAGTAAAAATTGATTGAACACAAAAGGATCCGCTAAAAATGGATTTAATATGACCGAATCGAAACTCAACATGATTGATCCATTAATGTAAGAGTTCTAAAAAATCATGTGCTTTAATATGGATTATGAATCCCTCAAAAAATGAATTATGGTGTTTTAAAAATAAAATTATAATTATATTTTTTTCTTAATACTTGTTTAGTTTTTAGTGTATCGTATAAATTTATATTTTCAAATAAAGTTTTAATGATATCGCATAATTATCTTACTTTTTCAACGTTTCTGCATAATTAGTTTTTTAATATATATTTAGAATCTAAAAATCACATAAAATTTCAAAAAAAAAAAAATCATAACCCATTGGATCGACGAGATGATGATAGTGTTGAGTTATGAACATGTGATTCTCAATCCAAACCTGAATTTATTTGAAAATGACGTGATCGAACTCGAACCCGACTTGACCGACTAATTTGTCATTTCTACTCTGACTATTTTTCGGTCCACATTGTACCACAAATGGGGCAGGGTGGGAGTGTAGTAAAGGATAGGGCGGACTAGCGGAGAGGTTAAGACATAGGGGTGGCGGGGCAGCGCCAAGGTGGGGAATAGGGGATAGGGTGGCGGATGGATGCAAGGATGAAAAGTATGTAGGAATTCTTTTTCATAAGCAAATGAAATCATTTTTCCATTGATTGGAAAATGAAATCAAAATTTTTTGAAAAAATAAAATATTTTTTTGAGAAAAAATTTTCACCCAACTAAATTAACTCCGAATACTCCGCATTAGATTTACTTGAAAGGTCTAATTCTAAAGCAACTGGGTTTGGTTAACACTATGGTGACACTATTGTTTTAGGCATATCATTAACACTGCTTTGTTCATAAAATTGATGACTCAAACCTCTTAATCATCTACTATACCTCTCACCCTATGCAGAGTGAGAACTATTAATTTATCTAGTGGATCGATCACCATATGTGTCCTAGTTAGACTAGTACCATCCCAAACCACTCAAAGTGAGTGATTTTAAGACCTTATGCCCTTATCGTTGTTGAGGTTTAAAAAATGATTCTAGAATTAAACGGTTGGGAACGTATATACACTTATATATCAGTCACAATATATTAATATAATTAATATGGTGTGTTTTTTAAATGTTCTGGAAAAAAATTATTCTCTTACATTTCATTCCAACAATAAGAATGTTACAATCATATGGACTATTTAACTCGCAAAATTTGTTTCAACAATAATTATATTTTAGTTAATTCTGGAGAAATTCTTTGTAGTTTTAGTTTTATTTAGAGACATAACTACGGAATATATTAATATTTTCATGTCCTAAAACTAAAATATACTTTAAATATTCTTTATTTATATAATTTCATTGAGAATTGGACAAAATAATATAATTATTTTACTTTTTATTTTGAAGAAGCATTTTTCAATTGAAATATTACCTCCATCTACAATTTTTTCACATGTTTGATTTTCATGAAATTAAATAAAAATATTGGAAATGAAAGAATTTGGTTAAATATACTACGGAGTACGTAGTAATTTGAATTAAAAAAAAACAAGTCAATTTTTTTTAAAAATTACTACGTATAATAAAAAAAGTCATACTGGTATGCTGTCATCACTGTATCAAACAAACTCCGATCTCCGGCATGGCTATTAAAAATGGCCATTGATCGCCGCCGTCTGGTCGGCTGAACTTGCGAGTTGCGAGGGACTGAGTCAGCTCAGCGATGTCATCTTTCACTCAGCTGAAACCTTTAAGCCCTCAAGAATGGGAAACTCTAATCGACGACTACAACCACGGCGGCGTGCGGCTTCCCCGCTGGACCTCCACCCACTACACCGGCATCTACCTCTTCGAACTCGCTATTTCATCTCTCGCCCGGAAAGACCTCCCTCTCAACCTCAAGCTACACCTCATCGTCTTCCTCGAAGAGCACTGCTCCGCCGTTATTCCCGCAACCACCGCCTCCGCCGCCTTCATCCGGCTCAACGACACCCTCCGATCAGTCGTTCAATCTCCAAACGACGGCGTTTCGATCACTTTCGCTCTCAAGGAACAGTTTCTTATCTCCACCACATCCATCTTCATCACGACGAACACCAAAGGCGAGAGCAGATCGAATACAATCAGTTCTGGTCTAGTTCCTCAATTCGAATGCCTAATTGAGCTTCTGCTGACGATAATTAACAAACCTAATCACAGTGTAGATCGGCAAACCAGGTCCGTCGCCTGTGATTGCTTACGTGAGCTTGAAATATCTTTCCCTTGCTTACTCTCAGGCATTGTGTCTCAGCTGTGGATTTTGTCACAGAGCGAGAGAACTCACGCAGGCCAGGGATATGCGCTGCTATTGACCACAGCAATTTCAAACATTGTTAAGGTAAAACCTTACGATTCATTCGCTAATGCTTCTATGCCCTTGGTCCCTTTCAATGTTCCGTCTTTTCTGATTGATGACGCCGATGGTGATGATAATCATTCTATAGAGAAACGGATATCCGACTCGAGCATTAAGGACCTGAAGAGAGTAGTTGCGTTTCTGCTTGAATGGCCACACAACTTGACTCCATGGGGGTTACTGGAGTTCATGGATAAAATATTGCCTGTTGCTGCAGCTTTGGATTTGCAGGCCTCCTTGTTGAAGGTGCAATTCTCAGGACTGCTTTCTACATATGATCCATTGCTTTGGCATGCATTTTTAAGTTTGTATTTGAGGTTCAAGGAGTCGTTCAGAGGGCAGGAGTTGGAAATTGCCCGTAGGCTGTTGTTGCTGTCGAAAGAGTCTCAAAACCATTTGGTTTTCAGATTGCTGGTGCTTCACTGGTTATTGGCTTTCATTGGTCTATTGATCAAGAGTGATGAGGGAAAAAGGGGAAATGTTCTTGAAATGAGTTCGAACTTTTATCCGTCCGTTTTTGATCCACTTGCTTTGAAGGCTTTGAAACTTGACTTGCTTGCATACTGCTCTGTTTTGGCTCAAGGAAATGGAGCAATGAGCCCAAAAGTGTCTGTGGTAAAACTATTTGAAGATGCCCTTTTTTGTGTATCTGCTTTCAAATGGTTGCCTCATTGGAGCACAGAAACAGCAGTCACATTTCGCGCCTTTCACAAATTTCTGGTTGGTTCATCATCTCACTCAGAAACTGTTTTTGTTCCCAACAAAGTTCTCTCAGAGTCCCCTATCTTCCACACCGTGCAGGTAGAGTCCTTTTATATGATGAATGCCCGAGTCATTAGTTCATTACCTTCGTGTTCATTTACTCCCTATTGCCCAAGTAAAGCGTTTCCTGCTTGTCTTATTTTTAGCTGATTCAATCAAGATAAATGCCTTTACAAATTAGAGTGGTCACTTATTTGGTTATTCCCCTACAACTTAGCTAGAAAATGGGTTGGAGTAGTTGACATAACCGTTTGTGGTTTGGCTTTACTAGGAGTTTACTTAGAAGATTGAACCTACTCTAAAAAAACCAAATCTTTTTGGGACTAGGTTGACTTTTTTGCTATGGATGGATAATCCATATAGATACAAGTACAATATCCAAAGAATAATTGAACCCCCTAGACTGGCATGTCCCAATTTTTATCATAAATAAGGAAAGAGGATGATTGCACCGGGCCTCAAGGGGTTCTTCCATATACCATAGTAGACTATAACCAACCCACTTGAAGCTCAAGACATGCAATTAGTTGGGTTATTTGTTATGGTATTACATAGGCTGCGAATATAATTATATCAGATCTGGTTTTAAGTTGTAAAATAATTTGTTCTTAAATGTAGTTAGAATATTATGCATTTGATGACTATATTGTAAGACATGTACTCCACTGTCTAACTGCCTAGATTTTAGCAGACAGCCTGTTTGTCCTATGTACTAACTCCTAAGAACTCAGAAACAATTGTTCTTCTTCAATAAGCCTGGTTTTCCAAATTAGGTAAGCTACTGCATAGCATTTTCCTTCTGTTATTACGTTGAATGATTGATCTTGTCATGTTAGCTCAATTTGTTGATGGTTGGGTTGGGAAACTACAAATAACTGCAACACTAAATGTTAATTTGTTATGTGATGCACCCAAATTACTGTAACATATTATGGTGCTTTAACCCACATAAGGCTTCAATCCACCTTAGCAAACTATTTTAATTGGTGGTGATTCAAGTCCACTAGAGAGGACTTACCTTTAATCTCGAGTTTTCCTTTAAAAGTATTCAACTTGATTTTGCAGAAAACACTGGTTGCCACTATGTCTGAAAATAAAGGAATAGTACCTGCTATTATCACCTTCATTGACCGATTACTGGCATGTCATAGACACCACCTGTTGGGTGAACGCCTACTTATGGCTTTTGATGAACATTTACTTTCTAAACTCAAGCTAGATTATAGATTGGGATCTTACTTCCCACTTTTAGAAAAAATTGCTGAGAGTAGTAAAGTATCACCAAGAGGATTGATAGAGCTCCTTACAAGGTTTGTTACTGTTCTTGTTGAGAAGCACGGTCCCGATACAGGGTTGAGATCTTGGTGTCATGGGAGTAAAGTTCTTGGGATTTGCAGAACAATGCTTATGCATCACTGTAGCTCTAAGTTATTTCTTGGCCTATCCCGTCTTCTAGCATTCATTTGCCTTTACTTTCCAGATTTGGAGGTCCGTGACAATGCAAGGTAGTACTTCTCTTAGAAGATCCTTTTTTTACCTTTTCATTCCTATATTCACTTGACTATGCTTGGGTTTTTCAGTGTTTTGTTTTTTTCATGATTTTCAGCTTGATTTCACAATATTAATCTTGTAACAAACATGACAACGGCAAGTATCTTAACGTATCACTGTCACATGATATTTCCCATGTAGGTGAAAATTACATATGATGACTACCGTTTGAGAATTTCATCTCAATTTCTTCATGAGAATGTTGCGGCAAGGACATCCATCATAAAACTTTGTCGCTCTGTTTTTTTACATAGTTAATGTTAACTAATCTTAGGTGCTAAATTGATTAGCACTATAAGTTTCAAGCCACTGACCCCAACTAGTTTGGACTAAGGTGCTAATGATTGGTGGGCAAATTCTTACATGGTCCTAAAGTCCATGCTCATTTTATGGACCTTAGTGCATTTTGGTATTATAAAATAATTGGGTCTTTTGCTAAAAAAGAAAAGATCCACTTGCCAGTCCATGAAAAGTGTGTGAAGGCCTACATTTCACATGTGGACCTTAGGACCACGGAAGAACAACTCACGATGGTGATGAAAGACTATGCATTAGAAAATACAACTTGTTTGAAACTTTTAAGATTGTGCATACATTTATATTTCTTAGTCTTTATATAGTAGAAATATTTATATATAACTAATTGACTTTAGACAAATATCTAAAACTGATAAACTGAGTTTGGACTAAATTTTTATGTTTCACCAGGTTTTCTTCCAAATTTATCTTCTATTTTCCTCTCTAAATTATTTCCTTGCCATATTCCGTGATCCAGACATACCCTTGTTGTTTTTCATGGATGGCTCATTTCCCAATCCCCGATGCCTGGATACTGCCATACTGGTCACTAATTCATTGTTTGGTACTCTTCACAGAATTTACCTGCGGATGTTGATTTGTATACCAGGGAAAAAACTCAGGGACATATTGAACAGTGGGGACCACCTTCCGGGTGTATCTCAGTCTAGTTCTTTTTCTACTCTTCACTCTCCTAGGTTTTCCCGGGACCTCAAGAAATCGAAGGATATATCATCGTATATTCACTTGGAGCGTGCAATTCCTCTATTGGTTAAACAATCTTGGTCTTTATCACTCCCAACCACCACAGGCTTTGAACCTGGTTACTTAGAACCAATAAGTGAGCCAAGAAGGGAAGCAGATAGAAGTGCTGATTACTCTGAAACCCATCAAACTATTAATCTGCAGACAGAACCTCTACGTGTGCTGGACTCCAAGATTTCTCAGATTGTTGAAACACTGAGGAAGTATTTTTCATCTATTCCTGACTTCAGACACATGCCGGGGTTCAAGATTAAAATACCATGCTCGTTGTGGTTTGAATCAGAGCCGTTCAGTCGGGTATGGGGTCCCGAGACAAACGGATCAGATCAACTTCCTGCCATGTATGCGACCGTTTTAAGTTTTTCTTCTTCTGCTCCTTATGGGTCAATCCCTTCATGCCATATTCCTTTCCTTATTGGTCAACAGCATCCCCCCAATGGAAGTAATTCGTTAGACATAGTCCCAGTAGGAGAGATGGAAGGAGGATTCCTCAAAACTCCAGTGGTAATTGAATTGGAACCGCGGGACCCAGTGCCCGGGCTTGTTGACGTGTGTGTAGAAGCGAACACAACCAACGGCCAGATCATCAAAGGCCAGCTTCGTAATGTCACAGTGGGGATTGAGGACATGTTCCTCAAAGCTGTCCATCCGGATGACATAAGCAGAGACACAATGCCAGGCTATTACATGGAGTTGTTCAATGCTCTATGGGAAGCCTGTGGGCCCCCCGGCTCTACTGGCCGGGAGACATTCCTGCTGAAAGGAGGCAGAGGGGCTGCTGCGATCAGTGGGACCCAATCAGTGAAGCTTCTAGAAGTACCAGCCGCGTCTCTCATCCTAGCCATCCAGCAGTGTTTGGCTCCCTTTGTTGTTTCTGTCACCGGTGAGCCTCTTATTAACATCTTGAGGGACGGGGATGTCATTAGGGACATTGTCTGGGGCGACATCACCTCGGATTCTTCCAAGTATCTGGACAGTGGGCCCCTTTACCTCAAATATCTGGACAACGAAGAAGAAGAAGAAGACGACACACGAGAAGGAAGTGGGGCTCTTCCTCCAGCCAGTAACAAGAGGAACATGGGATGCATTCAGATTCTCATTTTCCTGCCACCACGATTCCATCTCTTGTTCCAAATGGAGGTTTGTGATTCTTCGACGCTTGTTCGGATTAGGACGGATCACTGGCCATGTCTGGCTTACACTGATGACTACTTGGAAGCTCTGTTTTGTCCATAGCTATACTTTCAGAAGAGCTGTGATGGGCTTCCTATTCTTTTTCTTCATTGCTATATTATCTCTTGGAAATATCCTTTGCCCTAATTTCGAGTAGGGATAAGGTTTGCGTATACACTTCCTTCCATTAGTTCCATACATTATGTGAAATTTTATCGAGTTTGTATAGTTCCAAAATTGTACTCCCCCGGTCCTAAAATTAAGATGGAGGTATATTATTGTATTTGTATTTCTTGAATTTGATTTTTTTTTCTGGTTATTTATATTAATTTTGGAGGATATTCAAATCAATTGAGATACTTATTTCTAGAAAATTTTGAATGCAAAAGGTCTTGCAAGTTGCAATGTACTCCTTAATTCTACAATATTTATATAGATTCTCATACTTGAGCAAATTATTTATATTACGGTTGTACTTTCTGATTTGATCTGATTGCAGTTATAATTAAAGCTGTTTATGATCTAATCTGGTCTGATATGATTATAGTAAGAATAAGTAATAAGTAGAAAAAATAAATTGAACGGAATGTTATCTTAATCGTTAATACATTCTAATGTTTTCATCAAATTTCTCTCATCAAAATATGTATATCCTAACTATGTATATGCATCAAACATTCAAACTATATTAGAGTATAACCAACTTGTTGGTAAATGGTGTAGATGGATGAGCCAAAGTTGATAATATGCTTCAGATGTGATATCAATTAAATAAGCCAAGTTCATCAATAAACGATTTTAGAAAAATAAATGGATGACTTTGGGTTCTTTTTTCGTACGAAAAAAAAAGTAGATTTGATGATTTTGGTTTACTCTTACTCCCAAAGAAAAATAAAATAATTTTTCTGTCCCAAATTAAATTACTTATTTAATTTTTAGAGAGTTGAGTTTCATTCACTTTTTTCTTTATTTTTGTTAGTCATTGATAAAATGATATAATCCTGTCACCACTAGTTGTGTAAATCTTCTAATATAATTTTTAAATAAGAAATTATCCTACATAACACTCTAAGTCATTTAATATTACGCATATAGCAATCCTTAATCTTTTATACGAATTTAGCTTTTTATATTATCAATATCTTCCAAGTATACTCTATACATTTATTATATTTTACTCGTACTATTTTTAATTACTTTTAATTATTTAATTAAACTTATGTTAAACTTTGAATTTTGAAAGATTTTTAGTTTAAGTATAAATAAAAATCTAGATTGTAAATCCAACCAAAAAACCCTTATTATGGTCAAAAAAAAAAAAAAACCCTTGGGATTTTGTAAACTCCTTTCTCCGTCGTTCTTCATCTTCGCTTCTCTTCTTCCGCCATTCACTCGTCTTCTTCAGGTAAGGTCTTCTCTGTACTTGGCATTGCCAATTCTCTATTTTGGCTGTGATGGTGGTTGTTCAGCTCCAAAGAGCCTTTGTCGCATGGCAGCATGTCCTTTCTTGAATCGGCAACAAGGAAGCTGGAATTTCTCTCTCTAGGGCGTAAAGGAGCTGGGCGGACATTGGGGTACTGTTCCTGCAATCCTTCCCTACTGATTTCCACTCCATTTTGAGGTTGTTTCCGACTGATTTTTCGAACCGAGGGTACACTTTTTTGATTGCTCATCATATGGTGTACCCAATTTCGGATTTTTTGAGACCAACTCTTGGCAATCTAAGGCCAACTCCTGCGATGCTACTGTTCATCGTCGACATTGGAGTTCCGATTCACAGCGTTTTAAGCCAATTTGAAGGTCAATCTTTTCGATTATGGACCGTTTTTGTTTGCCCTAACAAGGTATTTAGGTGGAGTTCAATTCCATGTGATTATCTTATGATTTGAGAATGCTTTGGGATTCTTGGTTACAATTCACACCACGAACTGCGAGTGGTTTGCACCAGTTCTTCGAATGGAGTGGGGAGAAAGTTAAAAACTCCTATAAAAAATGGATTGTAATCAATTTGAGAGAATCTTACAAAATCCTTCTCAGAAAACACACTAAAATCATATTAGCTCTATATAGATTTGAAACAATCACATGATTTTACAAATCCATGAATTCTAAACAATCCGTAAAAATCTTTAAAAATCTAAATTGAATACACCCTCCTTAATTTAGAGTATTGTTGTCAATTTGGGAGTGTTTTTTTCAATTAGTCAATTTGGGAGAGTTTGATTTTACAAACAATTTAAAAGCGAATCAAAATCCATCTATTTTGTGTTCTGATTCAGAGCAGCCTCAGCTTATTTGCTGCATCGTCGTCTTCAAGCTCTCGCCGAAGAGCTCCACTTCGAAGGTACTACTTTCTCTCCACTCTATTCTTGCTCCCTCTTGCCTGTATAACGATCACTCTCCGCGACTAGTATGCTATCACATTCGCAATTTCCGCATCCAGCATATGCTGTTTAGATGGCAATTTGGCATGCCAGATTCTCACATCGTTTATGAACTCGTGCTTGTATCAGTATATAATTTTCCTTGATGTAGCGACAATGAACGAGTTTTTTGTTCGATTGCACAATGGAAGATTTCGAGGAAGTTTTCTTTTGCGTTTACATGTTATAGATTCAATGAGTTTGACAGAAGTGAAATTGATCAGTAGCAAAGCGGAGTTTTTAATCCATAAACTCACGGGAATGCATTGCCTACCACTAAATTATTACTGTGGCTGAAATAGTAAACAAGTAATTTAAAATAATTTGGTTTACTCTTACTCCCAAAGATCATTGTTTTCTATTGATGTATAGGAATTAGTCACGATTAGGTGATTTCCGTCTTATCTCTATCAATACTGATTTGGATTATAAGGAAAGGGGCTTTTGTAGATAAAGTTTTTTCTCCCTTTCTATTAAGTACTTTTAGTCTCCCCTGTGGAGTATTTGCAGGATTTAGTCAGTATTGTTCGTGCTATTTAAATGGGAAAACTGTGTACCCCACACCACGGACCCCTCCACCCCACATAGAGTACAAAAATCACAACTTGCAGACTTGTGCTTCAAGAATATCACCGTTAATGTGTTCTTATTTTGCGCACAAAGGGTTGTTACAGTTAGAGGTTGAACAGCTAGGGAGCAGGCCTTTAAGTGAGCCATAAAAAAAATAAAAAGGAAAAGAGAAAAATGTTATAAGCTCACAATATCTAAATAAGTCCATTAGTACTAGAGAGTAATGACTTCGCTCAATGGATACTGAATGATGCACATTTACCATTAAAGGTTTTTTTCACTTATTCATTGTCATGAACAAAAAGCAGTAAACACTATAAAGATCTACACTTTGCAGTGATCTAAAGGCATAACCGACTTGGTTCCCTCAGAAAATGTCTTCTACTCCACAGACACATTTAAGTTCATCTGCTTCAGGACCATCTTCAGACAATTTAACTATGCCTGCTGTCCCTCCTTCCATTGCAAGCTCTCATTCAAATAATGAAACAAGTCCAGCAATGGATTCAGCTAGAGACATTGTTAGACAAAAAGCTATTGGCTCTCTAGGATATGCTGTCCCTCACTCTCCGATATCATATGTAAGTGATGTTTCCATTTTTGGAAGCTTTCTGCAACGATCTTAGTTTTGGATGTGCTAAATCAGCATTTTTATACCACATGGTTTTAAACATATCAGTGTTTTTTTGGTGGGTGTAGGCCATGAATTCAGGTTCACAGATTTCTGGGGCACCACTCCAACCACCTGTCCCTGGAAATTCTTTGTTTTCATATAACATATCTCATCCAACAACTGGCCAGTCTGGTGGTTCACAGTTTTCAACAAGCATGGTGAGGCTCCTTTGCTATTGAGTGAGAACCTTTGAGTAGTTTGCTTCTATCAAGAAGGATGTTTCAAATTATTCTGTGATTTAATGCAGTAATTTGCAATCTGATTTGGTAGCATCTTCTATGCATGTCTTCTGCAAGCTATGTAGAACTCTATAACATTAAAATACAATGTTCTAGTGCAAACTTGCCCATTATATTTTGTTCAGTAATCTACATAGCCTAAGAGCCCATTCATTCCACCTGAGGACTCTAAACGTTGATGGTACATACAAATTCATACATGAATAAATATCATTGAAATGCCATGCCTTCTTAGTTCTTATATGTTGCAATATCCATTACAACAGCACATATATGCGTTATTGGCAAATGGTTGCATAAATTTTACAGTGCTCTCCATCTCTAAATTATTGCCCACTTTGACATGACACAAAATTTAAGAAAATGGAAACTCTGTGGTTTAGTTTCATTTTGGAGAAAACTAAATAATATGAACCACAATTTGCATTTCTTAAAAGGAAATGGGTGATAATTTAGGGACGGACAAAAAGGAAGCGCAAAGATGATTTTGGGATAGAGGGAGTAGGGAGTAGCACTTATCACACTTAATTTTTTGCACATTATTATGGTTTTTATTTTTACATGGGTATGCGTACATCTCGACCCCACACTCCAAGGGAAATTGGAAATATACTGGGTTTGCTGTTTTCATTGTATTATGGTTTTGAGTTAGAACTTAATTGAAACTAGTGCAATTGTGTATGAGGCTATTTGCACCTTTTAACTAGAAATTCTCTTGTGCTTGATCCTCCTGTTCCTTTGTGTAGTTTCTATGTGACATATTCATCTGTTCATTTGTTAGATTACTTTCTAAGCTTTTTGGAATTTTCTCCCACCATGTTCTGAATCACCTGATCCATGGATTGGGGACTTGCAGTGCAAATGTGAGCCTACCACTAAATTATTACTGAATACTTGTAAGCCTTGACTTTCTGTAGATGAATTGATTTTGATCTTTTGACATAGTGTTCAAGTTTACATATACGCAACTGCATTATATTCTGCTATTACATAAATTGTTTGCAAAATAAATTCACAAAAATTTGTATGCAATTTGAATTATGATTTGTTTTCTTGTTTCAGGGTGTGAGGCCTGGGATTAAACATGAAACAGGAATATCTTTTGCTGCTCCGTCTGCTCCACAGCAAGCTAGTCCAACTGTTCCAACATCTATTTCTGCCACACAAGCAATACAGATGCATCCTGCACCACCTTTTCAGATGCTCCCTGGAGTTCCTAAAGCGCCTGCAACACCTGGTCCTCCTGGAATAGGTTCAACTATACGTTTTTCATCTGGAGATTCTTCTCCATCTCCGAGGCCCATTGTCCCACATCGTCCTTTTATGTGCAGTCCACCCATTCAGCCACAGGTGTATACTCCATATAGTTCTTTTTCTTCTATGCAAACTGCTCACCAGGGACCATGGTTGCATGCCCCTGTTGGTGGTTTGGTAAGATCACCATTGTCACACTACCCTTCTTCCACAAGTGGTCCCTTCCCTATGATGCCTGGCACTACACTGCAATCTCCCGCTACATATCCTGAAACTCAACCTCCTGGTGTTTCAACTATGGCAGTTCCACTTGGAGTATCTCCACCCGTAACTTCAGCTTCCCAGTCTATACCACATTCAGATATGCAGGCGGATTTACCTCCTGGAGTTGGTGTGCTCAATATTCATGTTGATTATTTATTTTCAGTTTCTTATGTCATGTAGTGTATGGTTCCTCATCTCTGCGTGGGTAGATAACTCTCTGTTTTTAATCTTCATGCTAAATGGCAGATGGATATAAACCTGAAAATGGTGTTGTGACAAGAGATGTAACTGCAAACACTAAAGCGCTTGATGCTTGGACAGCTCATCAAACAGAATCCGGATCTATATATTATTACAATGCTGTAACAGGAGTGTCTACTTATGAGAAACCTGCTGGGTTTAAAGGAGAGGTAACATCTTACATTCAGTGAAATGTTGTTGGCTGCTTTCATCTAGTAATATATCGTGAACTTTAATGTTTAAAGATTTTATTTATCTTCACCATGGCAGTATCGTGAACTTTAATATTTAAAGATTTTATTTACCTTACTTCTATGTTCTATGCTTGTCAACTTTAAAAGCTTTATTATTTGCATAGTAACAAAATCAAACACACCTAATATATTCCTCAGTGAAGTAGAACATGAGGGTTAGACGTACGCATTCCTCAACTCTACCTTTAGGACTGAAATATTGTTTCCTTGATGATGACTGGCCCAGAAACAAAGAAAACTTCAAGAAGATGTTAAAAATGTTTTTTTAATTTTAAATTTTGGACTCTCTTTTGCACCAGAAAGAATACATCTAAAAGTGAAAGGTAGTCCGGATATTGAGATAAACTATTGTTTGGGTTATAAAGCCAAGTAATAAAATATCATAAAACAACACTGAATTGGAAATATAATTAGGTATGAAAAATACTAGCTTTTACTCGCACAACACTCCTAACTATAGAGCCAAAAGAGCCCCCAAAAGTAATTTTACTTAATTCTACAGGAAACGTTTGTGAGAAACTAGCTTTTGAATTATTAAATTAAAATTATAAATACACTTTTAAATGTTTACTAATTGTTACAAATTTATGTTTTTGAGTATATATATTTTATCTTTTTAACTATTAATGGTATAATTATGTTACTGTCTTCATTGCTCTGATTGATATTTTGCCTTAGACATTGAAACATTTGTATACACATTTTTGGAGAAAATTTGACCTTGCGCCACATAGGTCCTTTTTAATAATATTGATTTAGAACATCATGTGCACATAAAGGATCCACCTTGGTCTGCATTATTGAAAGAAAAGGCTTGGTGTGCAATTTCAAATATTGGGGTAAACCATGGGGTGCATGGTCGAATACCAAAGTACTCCCTTTTTAACATTTCTTGGCTCCGCCCGTGAATGGGTTTAGCGTTGATCCTGGTGCGGCCTTACTTCCACCTTGAGATAATATGCCCCCCACTAGGATCCTGACACAGGTCATTGTTTGTGCGTACATATCTCGTATTGCCTTTACACACATACTTCACACCTCTCTAACCTCCAAGCTCTTTTAAATTTCTTCACGTGGTACAGTGTCATAGGTCTAATTTTGTTCATCGGCTTACTGTAGAGACTAGTAGTTGTTCTCATACTTGGTAGAAGGCATCCAAGAGTATTGTAGAACTACTTGAGCATGAACTTCCAAGTTAAGCCGTAGGTGTGTACTATTATTGTACTTCTGATCTCACCCTTAATTTCATAAATGCATCACAATGTTCAATGTTATGTTGTACATATAAGCTTATAATGGCTTGTAGTCCGTTCCCACAACAAAGCACGCAGATTGTAAAAAGTGAAATAAGGTTGGAAGATCAACTTCACCAATTTCTCCATTATATTTGGACACTAGCAACCTTACATCGCAAATAAACTTGTTTAAGTCTTTAGGAGGAAAAACACACTAGACTGGTAAGCCACTTCTTTGCTTTAAAGCGGAAGGGCCAATTTTTCACAAGAACAGATGGTGCATGAATTGTCAATTAAAAGATGCATATAATATGTAAATGATTTGAAATGCAAATCTTAAGTTAAAAAACTGCATTTGTCAATGTCAGTTGATAATACCGCAATTGTAATGTCTCATAATACCTTATCTGCTTTTTAAGAATATACTACCTCCGTCCCACTATATTCGTCCACTTTTGACTTTTGGAACTGTTCATCTAAGCACTTTGATTCATCAAATTCTCTCAATGTGTAAGCCTAAATGTAGTCATGTGTGATCTTGTTTGATTTGTCTTAACATATAGATTATTAATATATAATTTCTATAATTTTTTAATATACAAATTACATGATAAAATAGATTAAAGAAGTGCATTGGATGGTGTGTAAAAATGAAAGTGGACAAATACTCTGGGATGGAGGGAGTAGATATTATATTTAGCACAACTATGTTAAAGTGTGCACAATATAACATTTATAGTTTTATACACGTCAAATCAAATTTTAAAACATACTCCCTCCATCCCCAATTTGATTACAACAGGGCCGGTCCTGAGAATTCATATGCTCGGGCCGAAACAGAAAAAGGCCCTAAAAATATCCCTGATGATCTAACAAATTAACATATTTGTAGATGCTCGCTCTTCCATCTCTTTTACTTATATTTCTTTGTCTTCAGAACAAGTTTCATAAACTTATATAGAGTTCCGATTTGACTCATTTCTTCATCTCGCTTTCTCTTTTTTCTTTTTTGACTACTGTATAATTGGTTAGGAGCCATAAATATTAAATTATTTTTGAAACTAAATCCAAATTTATAACCTCTACTACTTAGTAAATAGTAAAATCAAGTACGAAAAACTGAAAAAGCAAGAAAATATATAAATATATCATAAATTCATATCAATTCGTCAATTTTTCTTTTTTTAATTATTTTCTTCTTTTTCAGTTTTAATTATTTTATAAATCATAAATTCATATCAATTCATAAATTTACCGTTTTTTAATTTTTTTGGGTTTTCAGTTTTTTATATAAATATATTATAAATAAAAAATTCTAATCAATTCATCCAAATCAAATAAATAACACATAGAACCATTAATTCATTCTATTTCAAAGAATGAAATTAGAAAAGATTTCAAATTAAAAACTAATAATTAACCCTAGATTTTAAATCTAAAAAATGAAACAATGAAAGAAAATTAAGATTTAAGAAATAAAAATTATAAAATTGAAAAACTATGAATAATTGAATATGGAATACCGGGAGGGTGGAGGTCGGCGTCCGGCGGCGTAACGGCAGCGTGCCGGCGTCCTTTCTTCGGCTATCGACTCTTGCCCTCTTCTGCGTGCTTTCTTGTTTCTTCGGCAGTCTCTGTGGATTCCCTTTTTTTTTGTCTACATACGGGTGAGGGGTGGATTGGGGGGATTTGGGGCATTGGGCTAAGGGGTAAAGTAAGATAAGTGGTGAGGGGTTGGGCTGGGCCTAGGCCTTAATGAGATGGGCTTCTTATATACACATATATATATAATACTAAAAAAATTTTGTGCCCCTTAATTTATTGGGCCCGGCCCGGACGAACACTTTGTCCCCCTATTGGGCCGGCCCTGGATTACAAATTGCGGGTTACGGAGTGAAATTTTCTACTTTTTGAAATCATTTTATTTACAAATTGGTATATCAATAAGATATAAAAATTACATGTTAAAAAATATGTCAAAAGTTCTACAAAACAAGAGGTGACAAGAATATTTTATTTTATTAAATACTTAATGAAATCGCGTAAACAAATAAAAGTTATTGAGGAGAGAGAAAAAAATTGTAATCTATTTAGGGACGGAGGGAGTATGATATAGTGATATACAGTTTGTGTTAGAGTCCCACCTCAAAATTCTTAAGAGAAAATAACGAGTTAATAAAATCTAGGGTTGAACTAGTTAATCAATATCCGGAGACTGGATCATGAACTCACATGCATTTGACATAATTTACTTGCGATTTTATGTTCATCAATGCATGCATGCCATAAATATTCTTACTCCCATCACCTCTTAATAATTCTACTTGTACATGCAGCTCGAGCAAGTAAAAGCGCAACCAACTCCAGTTTCATGGTAAATACTTCTTCTTTTATACATGATGTTTAGTTGCAATATACACTTTTATCCATTTGGCATGCATTGCCTCTTGAATATTGTTAATGGGTTAAAATCATTCTATTCTGAAGAAAAGGATGTGATTGTCTAGGCCCTTTGTACTCCATTTATAGGAAGGTGTGCAAAGTATTTAGGTAATGTAGATGGCAATTGGCTGACACAACTAGGCCTGCTTACATTAGAGTTTCCTATTTCTCAACTAGTGCATTTGAGTATAGAAGGAAGATAACTTCAAAGAGTCATCATTGACAATGCTTTAAAATGACACATTAAACTTCCTTTGCTTCTTACACATGAAATTGTGGGTAGTAAATGTAGTAATGAGTCAAGGGTTTAACACAAACAGACTCCCTATTTTACAGGGCTGAGACTGCATATCTGGACCCCCACACCCCAACAGAGTTGGAAGTGGGAATTCTGGTGCTATCAAAGCATCAACTCATTTGTTATACCAAATTGGCACCATTGGCCCATGTGTTAATTAAGTAAGCATTTGTGACCAAGTAAAACCTTAACTCTTTATTCAGTCAAAACATGTAGTTTTTTTTAATCATGCATTTCACTTCTCCATTCTTTTCTGCTTGAAATAGCCCTAGCTGCAGTAGCAGTGACATCAAAGTATCAAACATCAAACTCCATAGGAAAAAAGTTATATGAGGCTCTTTAATGACAAAAAAGAGGGCAACATCGTCTTTCACTTGATTTATTAGTGTCGAGTTGTGTTTTGTGAGCATGTAATACTGCTTGGACATTGGGGCCAATGAGTCCCCTTGTTTAAAACAATAAAACATAAGTGTTATCGGTGCTTTTTAAATAAACATGTGGGCCAAGTTGTACCAAGTATCAATTTGGTATAACACATGGCCATCCTAAAGAAGAATGTAAAAAAATGTATTGTTCGAGTGCCGGATTGACGAGGTTTGGAGTTTTAGACAAATGTCCTTGCTTTTTAGGAAGTTCCAAAGTGTATTTGCGCTCTTTTGATTGTTCATCTGTTTCTGTAGGTTACTTTTTTTTGGAATTATTTGTGAATTATTTTCAATTAAATTATTTGATTTTATACTTTTGCATTTGGAAGCCCTATGTTCTTCTACTAAATCTATTTCTTGTATAATTCCAACCAGGGAAAAAATATCTGGTACAGAATGGGCCTTGGTCGTCACTAATGACGGCAAAAAATATTACTACAATACTAAGACTAAGGTATGGTTAATGAATTTGTGCTTGTTGTTTGTAATTACCCCCTGTCCCTACATTATCTTGCCACATTCCTTTTTCATTCGTCCCTAATTTATAACCCATTTCCTTCCGAGGAAAGCAATATGTCTCAACAACACAACTTTCATTTTCTCAAATCTTGTGGGCGGTAAAAGTGGACAATGATTTAGAGACAGAGGGAGTATTTTAATTTAGGTCTGTTACATCACTTGTAGTGCCTTTCATATTTTGCCACGTGCTAAATTCATTCCCTAAATCTTCACCAAAACCACTATGTATGATATTGGAGTTTGGACTTTAAGATATTCAAAACAATCTTTGTGCAAGCTTGTGGCAAACTGTCTGATATCAACTTTATTAGGGATCATGCCACATGTGATATCTACACATGATAAATAAAAGCTGCTTATGGTGGATAAAATGCCACTACAAGAACTATAGTGCTACGAGAGCTAGTCACCACTTCAATAGGTAGAAAATCTTGGGTGCTTAAAATGGATTGTATATTTCTGAAACATTGGCTTGTCTGTAAATTTGACCATTCTTAAGTGGTTGTTTATTGTTTTTGCTTATGTTTATAGTATATTGTATTAGCTGTGAATTTAAATGAGTAACCCTCTTGTGTTTCTTAATCAGTTGAGTAGTTGGCAAATCCCCAGTGAGTTGGCAGAATCAAAACAGAGACAAGATTCTGATGTCTTAAAAGCCCAAGAAATGTCAATGGCAAATGCTAACTTGCAATCTGAAAAAGATTCTGCTCCATTGCTTATCCCTGCAATTAATACTGGTGGCCGTGATGCTACAGCCTTGAGGCCATCAGGTGTGCAAGTAACATCTTCAGCATTGGATCTCATAAAAAAGAAGTTGCAGGATACTGGGTCACCTACCACCCTTCCAGCAACCCCTGCTTTGTCAGGAACAGTAAATCTAGATGGAGTTAAACCAGTTGATTCTACTGTCAGAGGTTCGGAAATAGAAAATAGCAAAGATAAGTCCAAAGAAACTAAAGATGAAAGTAATCTGTCAGAAACAACTTCTGATTCTGAAGCGGAAGATAGTGGGCCCACCAAGGAGGAGTGCATCATTCAATTCAAGGTATACTCTTTCCCTGAAGATTATCATAATTTGAGTTTTGTTCCTCATTTATAAGCTCACTACATGAATTGTATTTTTATTTTATGAAAGTAGTGGCATACATGCATGCATATTTACATACACTTCCCATAATCTAAATTCATACTTGCTTTGGTTTTTCTTGGTAGGTTAGGGTTTTCTTAGGTTCTTTGTTTCCCACTTTCCCCTGCTGACATTCTCACTAGTAAAAAGTGTTGGTTCATCTCTTTTCTGCAAATTGATGTGAAGTTTAGGTCTAAGATCTATGCTATTTGGAAATTCTTGTGGATACAGGATATGACCTTAGATAGGAGGGTTTGGAGATCTAGGACTAGTGTAGTTGGTTAGCCTTCTGGGATTCATAGCTAGTTTCTCTAGCTCTTATAGATTAAGATAGGTAGCTTTTTGCTCTCACAGTGTGTGCTTTCCTTGCTTGGTGACTTTTCCTTTTCTTTCCTCATTTTGTTTCTCGTATTTTGCTTTTTCTACTCTTAGCTTGCCCATTCTTTCGTGCGCTGTACTTTTTGTTTGGCTCGAGCTGGGGGTCTCTTGGAAACAGCCTTGCTACTTTCAAGTAGTGGCAAGGTCTGCGTACACTCACCCTCCCCAGACCCTACTTTCGTGGGATTATACTGGGTTGTTGTTGTTGTTGTGTATAAAGGATTCTAATTTTTTTTAAATACTTCTCGGCAGATGAAATTTCCTACAATGTTTCATATGCATTACCTCTAATTTTGTTGACTGTTTTTTCTCTTGCTCATGAAATTGCCAGATGATGCTCAAGGAACGTGGAGTAGCACCCTTTTCAAAATGGGAGAAAGAGCTCCCTAAGATACTCTTTGACCCGCGGTTTAAGGTTGTTGGGACAATGGGATTGCTCTTTTTCTTTGTTTACCTCTTCAACAGATTCTACCATACTCCTACCATCCCATAATGAACTTCACACTTTTCTTTTCTGTCCATCTCAAAATAAACTTCACACTTTTCTCATTTGCTTTTAGAGAAAGGAATATGTGGTTCACAACATTTCTCTCTTCTAAATAAATTCCAACCACACAATTTTTTTTTACTTTTCTACACTTTCCTTAAAATCCATGAAGTCAAATTATGAAGTTCTTTATGAGACAGAGGTTATGGCTTAATGCTTGTTATTTTGTAAGACGAAAATGTAAACCTATTGTACAAAGCCTTATGATTTTTATATCTGTTAGGATACACATTATGTGCAATAAAATAATGCATGTGCATCTATAAATGAACTTGGATTTATTATGCTAAGCTGAAACATTCTTCAATATTTTAAAAGTCAGTGATTTAGCATAGCTGCTAAATCGAAATGCGGGATTAGAATTACAAATGCTTTTGAAAATAATTTATATTCTAAATTTCTAATGCACATTGTATTTGCTGTTCCTTTATTTCTTTTCACTGGAAAAGGACCATTGTTTCACTTTTCTAACTCTGTGGGAATTTCCGTTTTAGGCTATTCCAAGTTACAGTGAAAGAAAAGCTATTTTTGAGCATTATGTTAAGACGCGTGCTGATGAAGAAAGAAAAGAGAAGAGGGCTGCTCAAAAGGCTGCTGTTGAGGGCTTCAAGCAATTATTAGAAGAAGCAAAGGAGGTTACCTACTGGCTAATTCTCTTATTTTTCTTCAATTTATTACAAAAATGTTTCATATAGGACCTAATGTTCTTCCAGCACTTTCTTCTATGGTGTTGAAACTTTGTGATTAGCTAAATGCAGTTTTAGCACTGTTGCCATTGTGACTGTCTTCTGATGTTCTCCCTGTTATTCAGGATATCAATCATAACCCTGATTATCACGCGTTCAAAAAGAAATGGGGCAACGATCCACGATTTGAGGCACTGGACAGGAAAGAAAGAGATGCTCTCTTCAATGAGAGGTATGTACATCATTTGGGACATACGATGAGCACATAGTTCTAATATCTGCAGTTTTTTTGGCTTTTTCCAGTACCTAATGTGCAAGAAGCTACTATTTGAAACTAATTTTATTTTATTAGAGAACTTTTTCTGCAAAAACCGGCTTCAGATCTTCTGCTTTGCTGATATGGGGTTGGCTCATTTACCAATTTTTGTTTGCTCAACCGGTCAACCCTATGAAAAGCTGGGATGCAAACCTTTTTGAAATGGGAATGCACAATACCAACTTTTTTCTTAGCATAAAGTATATCATTTTACTTGGTCCCATAATACCACACCAATAGCAAATGCCATTTATGTTTTGGGTTGATGGATGGAATATTTCTCTTGAATTCCTACTCGATATTTCTGAGATACAGCTATTAATTGTTTTTTTGGTGATGTTTTTACTGATATGACAAGTATTCACATGATATAGGGTGCTTTATTTGAAGAGGGTTGCTCAAGAAAAAGTTCAAGCAGCTCGTGCAACCATTATATCTGACTTCAAGTCTATGCTACAGGAGAGAGGAGACGTAACATTGAATACTCGTTGGTCAAAGGTTGGTTTTGGTACGAAGCCTGTTACTATTTTATTATGTAAGCAATGACACTACTGTTTTATCTGATGGAAATATAATCAATAACATCTGTGTGCCTATACTACTTCATGCTGCTCCTTTCTAGCATTTCTCGTGACGTTGCCTGCATATTTTCTTGACAACATCCATTGACTTTATTCTTTTAAGGCGAGGGCCTATTGGGAACAACCACTCCACCCTTAACACGTAGAGGTAAGGTCTGCATACTTCCTACCCTCTAGAGACCTCACCTGTGTGATTACTGATTACATTGGGTTTGTTGTTGTAAAATTTGTGTGTGCGTATACTTAGACCAAGTAATACTGGAGGCTTAAACTGGGTGCTAGTAATATCATTTCTTTGCATGTTTTTTTCATGTGCAAGCTACCCATTTTTCTCTCTTGCTTAAATAAACTCATGAGTGGGTTTCTCTTTTGGACTTAAAAATCTTAGTTGGATTTCAATTTGATCCTGACAATGCTTCCATTATAATCCTTTTACAATTAGGCTGCATTTCAATTTAGCCACCTTACTATCCAAAATGATGCATTGACGAGTGACTCCCTTTTAGAAAAAGTTTAGTAGTTAAAGGTATTACAGATATACGGTAATATTTTGGAGGGAATCATTATAGGAAATTCAAGAAGTTACAAAAATGATAGTCCAAGAAAGTGTTTTATCTTGAGTTGTGCTGTTTTCAATTTTCTTTGTTTTAGTGCATCATTTGAATATATAACAACAACAACAACCCAGTTAAATCCCACAAGAGTAGGGTCTGCCCCTACTCGAAAGTAGAGAGGCTGTTTCCAAAGAGACCCCCGGCTCAACGTCGAAAGTTGCATTGCTTGACTATCTGCTACTTCATTAATTAAAGAAGTGCAGATAGTTTAGAGATCCATTTTGATTTATTCCATCACACCCCAAAGCCAAAAAATGGTGAAATTTTGGCTCCATCGGAGATGATGGAAAAATATTTGAATATATAACAATGATTCATATTGGCACTGCCCCCATTGCATTATATCTACCTTAATGTTTGTTTTCACTTTGAATTTTAATTTTTGTTATATTAGATGAAGGACAGTATAAGCCACGACCCCCGGTACAAGGCTGCCAAGCGTGAGGACAGGGAGGCTTTATTTAATGAGTATCTATCTTCACTAAAGGCGGCTGAAGAAGAGACATCACGAGTGGAAAAGTCCAAACATGATGAGGAGGTGAGACATGAGATACGGGATTCCTTGTCATCTTTAACGACTTTAAGTTCCAATTTTTTTGTCTTCTATTTTTCTTATTTCATGATACATGTCTTGCTTACAGATTATAATGTCATGATCTTACCATACGTCATGCTTATATATGCCTTTAGTTTTTGCTTCTCTTATACATACAAATAGATCCAAGTCGAATACTCCTTTCGTCCCAAAAAGATTTTCACAGTTCAACCTAGCACTGTGAAGATGATATAGATGCATAAGAGAGAAACACTGGGGATCACATAAAAGTTTTTAAATACCTATAGAAATAGAAACATCATTTTGGGAAGGACCAAAAAGGAAAACATGCACTTTTTTTTTTAGGTCAGAGGGGGTACTTTATTGTGTGCACACACACATAGGTGTGGCTGCCATAATGGGTACCAGGTGTTCATCCAAGGGTATTGGATCTCAATCATTACATTCAAGGTCAAACAATTATGAATGAGTTCATTTAATGCTTGCATTAGAATATGTGCTCATTTAATTTGTAGCTATAATCATTTTGCTTGACTTATTGTGAGCAACTTGGCTTATTCCTTTTAGGAGAAGTTGAAGGAGAGAGAGCGAGCATTGCGGAAACGAAAAGAAAGAGAAGAGCAAGAAGTGGAAAGGGTACGATTGAAAACATGTAGAAAGGAAGCAATCGAGTCTTATCAAGCTTTGCTGGTTGAAACTATCAAAGATCCTCAGGTACTTATGGAAAACAGGACTGTATAATTATCTAAATCCTCGATCCGGAAATTCACATTAAAAAGGTTGGTACTGAGATATGGGGTTGAATAAAAATTGAAGGTGTAGTTTTGTAAGATGTAACAAAATGTAATGAAATGGATGTGTAATCATCCGCATTATTTATGCTAAAAGTATATTTCATTATTACGGCATTACCTTTTTTCACGGCATTACCTAAACGGCACCTAAATTCTTTAATATTGTTGCACTCTCTAACTGCATCATGACATGACTCTGTAGGTTTTCTTTTCTTTTTGATAGACATGTTGATTTTCAACAAAACTGAAAAAAAATGATATGGTTTTAGCTGTTTGGCATAACCCAATATATGAATGCATACCATATTTTCATATGTACATCTTTGCATATTTAGGAATGCTCACACTATTGTTCCACCTGTGTGTAACCTAGGCATCTTGGACCGAGTCAAAACCAAAAATAGAGAAGGATCCCCAAAGGCGTGCGGCCAATCCTCATCTGGATCAATCTGACTTGGAAAAACTCTTCCGAGAACATGTAAAGACCTTGTATGAGGTAATCTTTAAATCTTTACGAATATGTTTAGCTCTTTTATACTCCCTCCGTCTCAAATTAATCCTCCTTATTTCCTTTTTGGGCTGTCCCAAATTAATCTTCCTATTTCCTTTTTTGGAAAGCTTTTTGTGGCTCACTTTTTTTCTCTTTCATGTGCATCACTTTCAACCACACAATTTCACTTTTCTTAAACTCCGTGCAAAGTCAAACTGTGAGTATTAATTTGGGGCGGAGGGAGTGATTTTTATCCACCTCACATATTCACTCTGTTTATTCGCAATCTAGAATGGCTTATTGCTTTAAATGCTATGACACCATTGTGCTCGTTTGGCAACAACTTCAGTGTTTAGCTTTAGCCTTGCCTTTTGAAAGTGCTATCTAACAACAATGTTTGGTTTTAGTATTTTCAAAAATAATATGCACCATAGAAAAATAATCCAAAATGCTAATTGAAAACGTGGTTCCCAAACAAGGCCATAATGTGCTAACTCAAGGCCTTTTAATATTTTCAGATTCAAATAAGCCCAATATGTAAGAATGATTCTGGACAGTAAAACACAACCAATAATCTTAGGATGTTCATCTCTTCTTATATGCCGAGTGATATGTTGGTATATTCCCAATGTAGTGTTCCTGCACCTTAGCCTTTTAACCATGTCATACCACTTCTACCTGTTGTATTTTGTAGCGGTGTGTCCACGACTTCCGTGCCCTTTTGGCCTCTGTTATAACTACCGAACCTGCTTCTCAGCAAGAATCAGAAGACGGGAAATCAGCGTTGACTTCCTGGTCAACAGCAAAACTACTACTCAAAGATGATCCCAGGTATGTTAAGATGGCTAGAAAGGACAGGGAACCCCTATGGCGTAGGCACGTTGACGACATCCAGAGGAGGGCAAAGTTGGCAAACGAACACGATGCTGACAAGTCATTGAGAAATAGAAGTGCGGGCGATTCTTTGAAACTACCAAGTGGATCAAAGAGAGGTGAAAGAAGATGAAGGTAAAAAATCTCTAGAATGAATTTGAGTGTGTGTAATCTTATAAGAGGTTGAGGAGTGTACTTTAACTTAGTTTAATAATCATGAATGAGTTAGGATTGAGGGGTTAAATATCTTTGGGATGAATGGCCAACCTTTTGGTAGATTTCTTCTTTGATCTTTCCCTTTGTCAACAGTACAGAATATCAGAAGGCAAATTCTTATGGGAAACAGTCAACATGAAATTGTTTCTCAGGTCAATGTGTCATATTTATAGGATTGCATGGAGTATCTTTTAGGAATGATCATGTTTCTTTTGTTAAGAGTTGTATGCATCCACTTCAAAACTCCAATTTAAATTTAAATTAATTTTCAAGAGTATGCTATTTTAGAATGAACATGTTTCTTGTAAGGGTTGTGTCCATTCATTCCAATTTAGGGTCCGTTTGGAAGAGATGAAAATCACTTTTGAAAAAATAGTCATTTTTCCGAAATCAGTTTCTTTTTTGGTGTTTGGTTGGAAATGTGAAAATTTTATGTTTTTGTTTGATTCATTTATGAAAATAGAGAAGAGAGAGAAGACTGAAACTGTAAAGGGGGAGGGAAAATAGGCTGAAGAAGAGAGGTGGAGACGACAAATAGAGATGGCCAAATAAGTGGGAGCTATGGGCAAGGCGGAAAATGACTTCTGAGGAAAAAAATTTGGAAGTCTCAATCTTGAAAATTAACCTCATTTTCCATTTGACCAAGGGTTGTTTTCAGTTGACCATTCATTTTCCATGTTTGATAAACAACACAAAAAAGGAAAATGATTTCTTGAGGTCATTTTCCTTAATCCCAAACGGATCCTTAATTTTGAATTCAGAATACATAATAAACTCCAATTTGTTTATTCCAATTTTTCATCCCTCTCTAAAAACATGTTTAGATATCCGAAAAAATGTCACATTTTATTTAATGAAAAAAAGGAGTCCTCACAATATTTTTCTTTTTGCATAAATTTGAATAAATAATTTTACTCCGTATTTTTTTCCTTAAACTTTGTGAAAATCAAATCATGACAACTTTTGTGAGAATATTAAAATAACCCAAGTGATACGGACTATTTTTTTCCGTCTCAATTTAAATTATACATTTACTATTTATACAACTGAATTGTAACTATATTTTTTATATTCATTTTCACCACCATTAGATAAAATAATATAATCTTGTTACATATTATCTATGGAATTGAAAACAACTTCAACTAAACTTCATAAACAAATTGTGACCAATGAAGTATAACACATGCAACACACATAACTACATATGTTACTTATGACTTATGAACCATGTCTCATCGTCTTAGCTCATTTAGTTCATGTTTTACCACAAATTTAGCACATTTTCATGGTGTACAAAATTGGGGGAACCATCATTGTAATATGCAATCACACATCTATACCCAAAATTATATGGCAGAGAGGGTGTGATATATAATTTGGATGCATTTTTGGTGTATCTTTTTTTTTTTGTAAAATAAAATCTGTTCATTATAGTTATAAGTAACTTTAGTTTAAATAGACACTACAAATAGATGTTTATTTATTCTTTTTCGTTCTTTAAAAAAAGTTACGGAGTGTGATTTAATTTTAGAGATCTTTAAATTGACAAAAACTGTGAATAAGATTTATTTAAAAGATACTACGTAAATAAATATTGTAATTAATCATTTCTTTTATGAAAAAATAAAAAGATTATTTTGAGATTGACTAACAAGAAAAATATAAATTTTTTTGGGGATGAAAGAAATACTACGTACTAATTAAGTAAAAATGAATTTTTATATGGAGTATTAAATTAAAATAAGTTTCATATACTCAATTTTTTTTTTTGGAAAATTAAAGTTTTATTTAAAAGATTTAGAGTGATGTCAAATGTGATGTTATTACAAATAAATCAAAGAAAATTTCTATACTAAAAAAAATGTTACCATAGAATGTAGAAGCAACGACCAAAATAGCATATTTCTCTTCTAAAGAAACAACACCAAGGAAAGCCAATTGAAATGCTTCTTGGATTATCATCACATAATCCAGTTTGGCGATTCGTGTTTCATATTCAAAAAACCAGCTAGCTCCCCATCACTTTTCGCTCGTTGCTCTTCTTCTTTCTTCTTCTTCTTCTCAGTCAACTGTCGCTTCGGGAATTGCTGCATTCAAACTCCCTCGGGATCAGATTTTCCTCACCCCGAGGTGTCCAAAGTCTCTGTTTTGATCTCTCTTGAGCGTGATTAATGGTGTCCCATTATCACCATAGCTCCGGATTCATGTTTTCTCCATCGCTTTCTCTCTGGGTTCCTCATTCTCAGTCTGTTGTTGTTCAGCTGCGTGTTCTTAAATGACTCCGCTGTCTGTTGCTTCTTCTTCTTCTTCCTCAGTCGCTGGGAATTTCTTGGTTTTCTCACCTCTTTGCCCATGTAGACGGAAGACGGGCTTGGTTGCGGCAAGGAAGTGGAGTTCGAAGCGCGGCAGGAAATGGGTATTTCTTCGAGCTTGCGTTAAAGGCGGCGACGGCCACAATTTCAGCTTGGACCTTTCGAGTTCGGCTGGTAAAGCTATTGTGATTAAAAGGTTCTCCGATGAATTTGATTCTTCTAGGGCTACTACTAGTGGGGATAGGAGCAGCAATTTTGCTAACTTTCAGGAGGATCCAATTGTAGATAAGTTGAGGACCCAATTGGGGGTTATACATCCAATCCCTTCACCCCCTATGAATCGCAACATTTTAGGGCTTTTTGCATTGTTTTTCTTCGTGGGTGTGGTTTTCGATAAGGTATGGAGTTCCAGGAAGAAGAATTACAACAGGCTCGATAAATCGGGTATATTGCCTCAGATTCCAACGAACATTTCGTCATTTCTGGAGAAGGATTTGCAGAGGAAAGAATCTGTGGAGTGGGTGAACATGGTGTTAGGGAAGCTCTGGAAGGTCTACAAGGATGGGATTGAGAGGTGGATTATTGGCTCACTCCAGCCTGTTATAGATGATCTTCAGAAGCCTGATTATGTGGAGAAAGTTGAGATCAAGCAGTTCTCTCTTGGAGATGAACCACTTTCTGTTAGGAGTGTTGAACGCAGGACATCTCGTCGTGTTAATGACTTGCAGTGCGTATAATGATTTGGGATTCTGTGTTTATATGTTCAACATTACATACTCTACTCTTGTTTGCTACATATTCTGCCAAGAAAAAACAATTTTGTTGTGCATACATAGTTGCAATAGTAAATAAACTACCAAAAACCCTGCATTTTAATAAAACTGATCATGATGCTTTTCCCCTAAGAACACATATTTTGCCTTGTATTTTCAAGTTGTCTGACAATAAATCTGAAGCTTATCATGACTCTTTCATGCCAATTAGGTACCAAATTGGCCTCCGGTACACGGGTGGTGCACGCATGCTTTTGATGCTCTACCTAAAATTTGGCATCATTCCTGTTGTTGTGCCCGTGGGTGTACGAAATTTCGATGTTGATGGTGAACTTTGGGTTAAATTGAGGTTAATACCCACAGAACCTTGGGTGGGAGCTGTTTCTTGGGCTTTTGTATCTCTTCCAAGGATCAAGCTTGATTTGTCTCCTTTTCGCTTGTTTAATCTAATGGGTATGCAATCTAACTCTAAAATAGATTATATTTTAGATTCCTTTTTTTCATTTTTATGAAGGTTATGACTTCTGAAAGGAAGGTCATCCGCTCTAATATATTGCTACTATGTTTTCACATGAATCCATAGTGATAATTAATTTTTCAGAATTAAAAAAATAAATGGCACTTTAAATTTAATGGCATCTACCCATTTTGCATAGGGACATAGGCACCAATGCAGCATCTATCCTTGTACAATACTGATGCCAGAGTGTATATCAATATGAATTATACATTTATACTATTACATATCATTAAAAGATCAATATGGTCTGTTACACTTGTTTAATCATCTTGGTTCCTGACACACTCTTAACATAAGGGGTGCTCACATTTTGGATTAGATGGTTATGGTTAAAATTCTATACCACAATCTGAAATACTGGTTTTGGGATTTTTGAAAACTAACTGGTTTGTTTTTAGAGCCAATTGACACTAGAATATCAGTGTAAATTGCTTGAGTTACCATGTTTTCAATATACAACCATAGTTTGTAAGTTTGATGTAATATAGTATAGTTCAAGGTTCACCATAAAGAAAGACAAACTCATACAAATAAAGTGTTCATAAATTGAAATCAATAAGTATACGTTTATAGTGGTTTGGTTTAAAACTGAAACCTAAACCTGGTGTTTGCACTGAATTGGCTGGATTGGTCTTTTCTTTGAGGACCCTAACAAGAACCCTCCATGTCTCTTGCCAAATTGGTCTTTTCCATGACAAAACCCTCCACAGCTCTTGCCATCCACATGGACGGGTCCATTTGATTAATTATTTAACATCCCTACTTGAAACTGACAACCAATCTTCTCAAAAGCATTTGTGTTTTTTTGCCTAAAGTACAGGAATCAGAACTCAAATTATATCTCATTAGACTTATTTTTCTTGTCATTAAGCTTTATTATATTACTCTATAATGCATGGTGTATATCTTATTCTAAAGTGTTCACATGCCTTCATGTGTACTTTTTTAGCATTGATTTTTACTAATCATATTACTATCAAGATAAATGTTAACCCATGTTCTTTTTTGTACCTTCTTTTTTCATGCATGTGTCGACAACAACACCAGCTATTCCTGTTCTCTCGACGTGAGTGGACCTAAACTTCTTTACTTGTTATATTTTGGATGAAAAGTGGTATGTTGACATGAATTCTCACACATGTCATGTATGGGTGAAAACTTGTGGGACAACATTGCAAGCTCCATTTTGGATACTTCATGGAATCACATGGGTCGTGCAGCTATTTTGCAAAGCTTGTATTTTATCTTCAACATTTTAGTTTTGAGATTTTTTTTTACGAATTAATTTGTTTTTTAATAAATGTGATTAATGTTTTAATTTCTAATATGATGTTGTTTTCAATCATTTAGTCCAAAGCAAATGTTTTTGATGAAGTAATACTTTTCACCTTGAATTAAAATGGAATTATTTTACAGGCAGAGACACAGTTGCATGCCTACTTTGAACTTAGTGATTAGATATTACTCCTTTCTATTTCACATTGAATTGCAACTGATGTTGCAGGTTTTTGACAAAACTTCTAGCTGAGGATTTACCTCGTCTCTTTGTACGCCCAAAGAAGGTCGTTTTGGATTTTCAAAAGGGAAAGTCGGTTGGCCCTGTTAAAAAGGATTTGACTGAACCAAATGAATCCAAGTCCTGTGAAGTACAAGGAAACAGAGATTTTGCTGGAGAACTATCCATTACTATTGTAGATGCTAAGAATCTCTCATATATTATCTATGGTATGATTTTTTCCAAGTACCTTGTTACTAGTTACACATCTGTTGTTATACTTTGTACTTTTACACTCTTTTTCTATGTCTTTTTTTTTGTGGCTTGAGGGTTATTTCAATCAGGGCTAGATAACCTAGATTGAAGAGTCGCATTTTTCTCTTCTATTTTGAAGAGAAGAAACTTATAAAGTCCGTTTGTTGATACTTTGTTGCCTGAATCTAGGTTTCTTGCATGTGCAAATGAGAAATGCTGTAAAACTATAGGAGTACATATTATGATGAACATGTACAATTTCTATTTGAATCATCAAATACTTATTATTCTATGTTAATATTATTCTTTTCTGCATCTGTCTCCTTTCCCGGAGCTGGCATTTCTGCACTTGTTCATGTTCAATATCAAGGTCTACTTTCACTTCTTGTTCAGTACTTCAGTAATCATGCATTGGAGACATAATAAGAGATTAGTATTTGATTTTGGTTTTATTTTAACAGCCCTCTTAAGAAAATTCATAATTGATAGTAGCATTTGGTGATTGGATATTGTACTTTGCATTTTCCAGATTTGTTTTCTTTGCTAACTTCCATCGTCATCCAGGTAAAACTGACCCATATGTTATTCTAAGACTTGGAGATCAAGTGATACAAAGTAAAAGGAACAGCCAAACTACTGTTATTGGCCCTCCTGGTGAACCTATCTGGAATCAGGTCAGATGAAATAACTCAGTATTGGATACCGGTGGGTAGTAGGGTTGATGTGTGGGTTAAGTGTTATGATCATATGATGTTCAAAATCTGCTGTTTCCTATTGATCTTTGCCCCACAGGATTTCCATATGTTAGTTGCAAATCCAAACAGACAACATCTCTACATTGAAGTGAAAGATTCCCTTGGATTTGCAGATGTGACAATCGGGAGGGGAGAGGTATAGGTCATTCCACTTGCAAATTCTTGTCTATTCGTTTTTTACTTGCATAATATATGGATTTAGTCATTGTCACCACAGACACCAAAGCTAAATGAAGTAAATTTTTGAGTATCCTAACGGACATTGATATCAAATGTTCTTTTGTTATGTTTTTCAAACTTTTGAGAATTCAATTTTCATATATCTTACTTGTTGCTTGTACTTGGTACTTTATCTGTATTATACTGTGTTCCCTTCCTTATTTTTGTGCAGGTGGAGCCGGGGGTCTCTTGGAAACAGCCTCCTTACTTCCGAGTAGGGGCAAGGTCTGCGTACACACACCCTACCCTACTGAGGGATTCACTTGGGTTGTTGTTGTTGTTTACTTAATACTCTGTACGAGTTAGGCTAGATATCAATATGTCTTTAATGTTAGAACCATGGATGTAAATTTGGAAGTTGTTATAAAATTCAAGAGTTACTCCTATACAATCTGAAGGTGATGGGGGAGAGATTCAGATTGAGAAGAGAGAGAGAGAGAGAGAGAACAATGATTTGTTTCTTCTATTTATTTATCCGATTTTGCTGGTCTGCCCGTCTCTCTTTAATATTACATCTGTCCTAGTGTATTTGTCTAGTTTTTTTGAGTCAACTTGAACAAACTTTGATCCTCAATAAAAATTACATTGCATTGCATATCAGTATAAAAATGATTTCATTAGATTTATCTTGCGGAGAACTTTCGATTTTTTATTTCATTTTCTTAGTGTGCAATAAAATTTTAGTGTAATTGATGATTAATGTTCGTCCAATTTGACTAAAAAAGTCAAACTAGACAAATATACCGGGATGGAGGGAATATTAAGCTATGTTTTAAATTTCTATTTATGTATAGCCTTTTGTGTAGTTGACATTTTCTAAAAATCAAACTTTATTATAGATATGTGGTAATAAAGTTTGGGGTGAATCAACTTACTCCCCAACACCCTCAACGGAATGGGTAGCACACACCAACTCATGCAACACTTTGTCTTAGCAGGTGACTATATTTCCAAAACGAAGAATGAGTTACCGAAATGAGTTATGTCACACAAATCCATGGCGAAAAGCCCAAACAACAAAAAAATGCAACAATATGACATAACTGAAACAAAAATGTTTCTTTTCTTGTTTATCTAAGGTGCACTTAGATTTCACAGTCATAGTATATGGTATTATACCAAACAGTGAGTAAATGGATTTCAGGTCAATCTCGGATCACTGAAAGATACAGTGCCTAAGGACAAGGTTGTGAAGCTAGGAGGTTGGGGCTTATTTAGTCAGAGGCCAGCTGGAGATATCTTACTGCGGTTGACATATAAGGAATATGTGGATGATGATGAAGATGAGAGGGGTGTGGCAAGATCCTTAGATGCAGAAGGATCAGATGATGATGACGAACCGCCCGAGTCTGTGGGAGACAAGACATATGGGGAAATGGATAAAGAATCATTTATGGACATTCTTGCTGCTCTAATTGTTAGCGAGGAATTCCTAGGTATAGTATCATCGTCTGACACTGGTGGCAGAGGAAAATATTCAGATGGTGTTAAAGGTGATGAACCGACACCGAAATCTCTCAGCTCTACGCCCAAACTTCCACAGCAAAGTTCTGAAAGTTTCACCGAAGGGTTTAGAGGTAAATATTGCAGTTTATTTGTGTAAGTATTAATCTGGTATTTATTTTTTTAATATTTTTGAAATCATGAATAAGGCCTCTCTTTGCAGGTTCAACATTGTTTTGGCTTGCTTTAGTTACAAGTATCTCAGTACTTATTGCTTGGAATATTGGTGGTTCAAGCTTATTTAACCCTTGATTAATGGCGTGCTCCTTCGACTGAATTGTGGTAAAAAAAAAAACTCCGGCTGCAGACCAACTCCTACAACTCTGCAAGCCATCGTGCTGATTCTTTCGTGTTTTTTACTTGAGGTAAATGCCATTCTTTTAAGAGTGAAGTTTCTTATTTTGCGTTATATATTTGTTGCTCTGAACCATCTTTTGTGATTTCTTGCCGCTTTTTTCCATTCGGTGCTTTAAAATTTTTAAGGGTCAGTTTGGAAGTCATATGGGTTTATCTAACCATTTACCAGTGTTATTTTGGATCATACACTTTATGTTCTCAATACCCAGAAAACACTTATTTTTCCCAATTTTTGAGTTCAAAAACTGATAAGCATATAATCCCCTCATCTTGCTCGATTCTTTACCGTTATTATTCATTGCGCTATTTCTTTGCATTTTTCCGTTTATCATTTGGTAAAATAATAGTAGTCATGTTATCTCTTGTTTTGTACTCTCTCTGTCCCAAAACTATAGGGGACATTTGATTTTATCGGTCAAGCTGTTTCACATTTTGATCACAGGTTATGAAAAAACATATTTCTGTCATAACGTAAGATTAATATAATTTGGTTCGTTTTAAGATGTAGTTTTGATTTGTTAAATCTTTATAACATTTATTCATTCAAAAATATATTTAGTAATTCTTATTTTAGTTGGTTTATTTGTTTTGCAGGCTGTACAACTCTTTCTGGTGCATATAATAGAGAGAGATTCTTACACAGTAGATGAACACAAAGTTTACAGATGTCATCATCCTTTTTTATTCTCCTTTAAAAGAGTGGAGAACAAGAAAAGAAAATCAAATGTAGACTTTCAGTATAATTTCTTAAAGTAGTGTTGCTAATTGTAGAATAATCTTTAATTATAGAGGGCCATTTATGAGATTTACTCTATTCTTCTATTTGTTGATTATTAGCTCAAGTGTCATTTTTATGGCATCTCAGTTGATTTCCTTCTCCTAATGATGATTTATAATTGCTGAGTATTTTTTAAATCTTAGAATAACAGATAAATTTATAAAAAGAACAGTATCCCCTTCCCACTCTTTTAAAAAATTTCAGCCAAACAAGCCCCTAGAGTTATCCATATCATTAATATACACACAAGTCTCTCTCTCCCTCTCCCTCTCATTTGACATTTGATTATTGATTAGATGGTAATTCCTAACTGTTGTAGTTATTCTCTCGTTTTATGTTTACTATTTATAAATTCAAATTTTAATCCTGTTCTTTATATATTTTTATTACTTATTTGATAAAATAGTAATCTTATCACTTTTTGTTTTGTAAAATTTTTATTTAATTTTTAATATATAATTCTTTAAAAATTTCATATCAATTTTTAACTAAATTGAGTTGAGTAAAATCTCAGTCAAACTTTTAATAATAGACAATTTAATTTGGGATAAGGAAAATATTATAAACATCTACTCCGCAACAACCAACCATTGTCATAAATGATAAAAGAAAATGTGATCCATTAAGCACAAGTAACTCTTGAATCTATTTTACCTGAATAATTAAGAATTATTCAGGTAAGTAACTAAAAAATTGTGCTAATATTCATTTGTCCTTAAACACTATGTAAGTGAAACACTCGAAATTGACTTTGAAACAAGGAAACATTATGGGCTTCATTAACTTTTTTGATCAAATGATGTCATAAAACATAGCTTAGATGACAAAGAAGAAATGTGAAAAAACATAACACTCACGTTTGAGATGACAAAACATAATGTAGTACAAAATTCTTGCACTCATCTAAAACAAAACTTATTCTTTATTTGTCAATAAAAGATTATAAATTAATTAACCTTCTTTTATTAATACTCATCCTTTTTCCATTGGATCAAATGAAAAAAAATAAAAGGTAAAATGGAGCGACAAAAAATTGAACAGAGTCAGAGGGAAAGTGCACAAAATAATTGGCATTCAAAACGCATTGGGATTCGCATTCACCTTTTCTTTTCTTTTTTTTTTTCTTATGTGGGCTGCCGTTGAATTCCAACTTTGTTAAATTCTTGGTGTCAAATTTGATGGAATTTTAACATGACTTCACCGTTCACAAGTTAGAGCACTCGAAATGGCTTGAAACTTCGGGGCTTTTAATTTTTTCTTTTTGTCACGCCAATTTTAATTTACTTCACGGATTACTCTCGTATTGTTGGAAGAATCACATTGGATACTCGTTTGGTTCAAGACCATAGGGGAAAAAACCGGAGGAATTTATATTAAAAAAATTGATGAAACGAAAGATGCAAAGAAGATTGAGGATTGAGGTCTGATATTTTTAAAAAATCAAATTAAAGAATTTGTTTGGGTGTAACAGCTAAAATAACCGTTGGGAGGGGGGAATTAACGTTACTGTGTGTTAAACGTTTGACCGGGGCGATGACGCACGGATGAAGCTCGATGGAGGACAGTGTTTAACGTCGAGGAGACATTAAACGCCCCATGGCGCCCCTGACGACAAGAGCATTGTCATTGCTCTTACATCCTTGATCGGGAGAGGTCTAAAAAAAACCGTGAAAACTTGAGACAGAGTAAAAATTATCATATTAATGCATGGTTATGGTAAGGGGGCACCAGTACGAACGAACAGGGCTAGAGACAGATTTCATTTTCTTTTACTCGCTTGAAATTAAGGTTTCATTTATTTAATCTCAAATAACTATTTGAGTCAAGCCTAAATAGACCCTTAGAACGTGGTTTGTCTTTTTTTTTAATTTGGACCATCCAATTCGTGTTTTTTATATTTATTACGTGTTGGGCTAAATTAATTTTACGAACAGAACATGGTATGCGTTTCAAAAAAATAGCGACACTGCTAGTGACATCGAAACCAACCTCTATAACAATTGAATAACTTGAATAAGTGACCGGGGCATTATTTAAAGTTGTGTAAGAGCATCTCCAAAGGGGCTTGCTATATATGCCTTGCTTTTGCTTTTTTAGCAAATGAATAGTTTATTTTACCACACTCTGTATAATTTAGTTTTATCAACATTTTGTAATATTTATTTGCAGAGTATCTATAAATATAAATAATAATGATCAAGTGTATTATATTAGTGACTGTAAAAATCAAATTCAGAGTTTAGATTATTACTCTTACTCTTTTTAAGATTGAGAGAGTTCTCTTATTATTACCCCATGGGGGAGGGGGAGTCGACTGACATGAACCCTTAATATCTTATGAAATGGGCTCTGATTTTGGTACTTACAGTGTTTCGTTTGGAAAATTGATTTTTCGTATTTTTAATCTCCGGTCAACTCTTTCACTCCAGCTTGATCCGAAACCAGTTCCGCAACTCCGTCAATTACACCCCACAATATTTAGTTGATTTTTGGTTTCGAAATTTAGTTTCAAAGTCAACTAAATTTGTAGGCTCCAATTGACCCATGGTAAATCGGAGTGGGTTAGAAAGTAAGAAAGTAAGAGCTATTAGGATCCGTTTGGTACACGGAATTAATAAAATTGGAATTAAAATTTCATGGGATTCAATTCCATAGAATTGAATTCACCAATTCCAATTTTTTTGCACTATCAAGTCTAAATCCACATAATTTTTGTGCTACCAAACATGAGAATTGAAATTAAAGTCTTCAATTCCAATTTCATATTTCTGTGTACCAAACGGGGCCATAATATTTCGAACCAAATACGTACTACAATATTGTACCCCGTATCATTTTGTTCAGTTTGTTATTTTTCTCTGTCTCTAGTCCCTGACCTCACGCTCGGTGTAACTCCACTTTCTCTATCCCCCACTTTCTTCCAATTACTGCTCTGCTCCTTCTCGATTATTGCAGGTTAGGGTTTTTCCATTTCCATCCAGTTGCGATTCAATGATGCTCTGAATTTGCATTCCCAATGTAATTCCAACTGGCCTTCCCACTTCTCCTCGCTCCAAGATTCTTCTTCTTTTTTTTCTCTCTCGGAGAATGCTCTGTTTTCGCCCATAGTCAACCAATTTCACCGGACGTTGTTCGAAGAAGCTGGCCGGGAATCTTAATCTGTGTGAGCAGGGGGAGATTTATAGCTCTTTTGATGGCTTGTAGTTGTTTGCGGCTGTGATTTGGGGATAGTAGAGATAGTTGACCGCATAGGGAATGGCGGCAGAGTCGAACATGGGGTTTCATCAACAGCAAGCTTGGTCTTTTCAGCCGTCGGAGATGATTCCGATTGGTAATCTGTATGGGCATCACGGGGTTAATCTGAGTGTATATAACAGCAACTGTTTTAGTAGTGTTGGTGGTGGTGGTGGAGGAGTGTTGTGTTCTGGGAATCTAAGTATGATTACGGGCAGTCACAATAGTCCCGGAATGAGTCAAGCAGGGACATCTTCGCCTCCCTTTCTTATTGACACAATCCCGGGGCTTAGGCATGACAATGGATTGGCAATGGATTGGTCGGTCGAGGAACAGTACAAGTTGGAGGAAGGACTTGTCAAGTAGGTATTCTGCTCCAGGTGACTGGATGTAAATTCTCTATGTCTCGATCTTTGTTTGAGTAAATGGACTAATTGCACATCATCTATCTGTTTCACACCGTACAACAATCATGTATTGTTGCTACTTGCTATAAATGTGTGTGTGTGTGTGTTGTGTGTGTGCTCACTAGAACTTGCATAAGTTTTGATATTTTAGTTGGTCAGCATATTTTCTTGTATAAGTCTACTTTATTGTAATTTAATAAACATTCATCTGTTTCGACCAATAAGTAAAGAGCTACTTATTATCATTATGATTATTACTCCCTCCGTCTCAATTTAAATCGCTTGTTTTAGTTTACGATGTTTGACTGAATTTATTTTCAAATCATTTTATATGGAAAATGGTGTAGAATTAAAAAAATTAAAATTACATATTTAAGAACTACATTAAAAGAGGTACAAAACTAGTAGGGACATGATTATATTCTTTTATCAAATGACTAATGAAAGTAGGGAAAGAAGATGAATGAAGTTTGACCCTTAGAATAGTAAACAAGCAATTTAATTTGGACAGAAGGGGTATTATGATTATTATTATTATTCTTTACTTATTGGTCGAAACAGATGTTACACGACACTTTTCCTTTTTGAAAATTTAACCGATTAAACCATTTCAGCCGAATAACCCTTATGGAATGGGTCCTATAAGATTTAATGGTGATATGTTTGTTATGAGCTTGATAATAACTGGTATATACAATTGCCAATAGTACAGTGAAGACTGGAGATAGAAAATGAAGTAATGGATTATGAATTTTGCATGCTTGCTGAAATTTTACACCGTAATTGCTGAGATCCTAGCTTGAGTATGGAAAGAAGGCTATTGCATCCAACAAATTCATCTATAGCTTAACCTTCTATCTGGATTTATATGACTTTGACTTGATTCACATGCTTAAATCACAATGTTCATTCATTTGTAATTGTTCTAGTTTCACACTTTAACTACTCCTCACACAATGCCTGCAGTCCTAGAGTTGTTATTGTTAGTTAAAAATCCACTTATTCTTCCCTTTTTTGTTTTCTTTGGGAGTTCGGGCATTTCATTCTGACCCTCTTCTGTGACAGGTTTGCAAATGAACCCAATATCATGAAGTACATTAAAATTGCAGCCACACTCCGCGAAAAAACCGTACGCGATGTTGCGATGAGGTGTAGGTGGGTAAAGGTGAGTCATCCAGTCCTTTTATTTCTTCAATACCACTGTACATTCCATTGACTAGGCATTAATTAAACCATAATTTATCAAATTGTCTGTGTGTGAAAAGTGTGTTCAAATTGCCGTGCTTCCCTGTTGAAGATGCATTGATTTATGCTTATAATGTGATCATTATTTGTTAGAGAAAGCGAAGGAAACATGAGGACTACAGTATCAGAAAAAAATTGAAAGACAAGCAGGTAAGTTATTAAGCATGCAACAGCCTGAATTAGTCCCCCTCTTTTGATGATTTAATACCATGTAATATTCAGTCATCTAAACCAAAGCTTTTGTGGTCCACTGGTCCCAATTTACAAGATATCGTCTTCATCACTGTTTTGTGATGAGGGTGTAACCCTTCTTGCATGGTGACTTCTTTGAGTTAGTATGGACCAGCTTATTTTGGAGAATCTCAATGTTATGCATAGAATTCTTTTGATTGCAATACATTTGAGATTTTGCAATGCTAACTATCAAATATGAAAACAAAACGAGTCACAAAATCATTTATTTTCACTCCCCCTATTGATTTTAAACAAAAAATGTATAGTGCAACCTTTTTCCATGAAAATGTAAAGATGATGTATGATTAGGTCTTTGTCCATTTTACATATATTTTTTATGCTAAAGGCTTACAGGATAGTCAATTTGCAAAAAATTGCCAGCCACCTTTCTAGATCCTTGCTTTCGACACCTTCAAATTGTTTATCAGCTAAGTGTCACAGTGATTTCTCATAATGCTTATAATTCACAAGACATTGGATGGCAGGAAAATACTCTGTATTTTTATTGTATGCTTACACTTCATGCATATATGAAGGGTCAGAAAGTTTGGTTCATGTTTCTTTAATAGTTGGACCACACATACCATTCACCCTCTTGGCTATGGGGTTTCCATCATTTGATTCATGTGATGCATGACATTTTTGTTTTTAAACTTAAGATTCTTTTCCATCTTTATTGGTCATCTCATTTTATGCTATTCTACTCAAGTTAATAATTGCCTATGTGTTTCTCTTTTTCATAATTTACACATTGTCGAGCATAAATGTCTGGTTTGACTCTCCCATATTATCAATTATAACAGTGCATTGCTTCTGCATGAAGTTGCACTACTTATTTTTTATGAACTCTCTGCACTTATTTGTCCTTGTGCTTATTCTATATGAAATGTGCTTTTCTAGTGGCCATGTAATTTTTTCTCCACATGTATACAAGAAAGTTTTGAGAAATGATTCTTGTCAATTTCTTGATTTTGTAATACCATGGCCCATGCACTCTCAATAGACATCAGTTAAGTAACTCTATTTCTAAAAAGTCGTGCCTCTCATGTGCAGGATAAAGCAGCTGATTCATCCTTGAAGAATGGTAAAGCTTCAACTCCTCCGTCAAATTTGGCTACATATTCTCCGGCTGTTGATGATCATGACAGGAGTAACTGTGTGAATTCTGGAGGTAGTGGAAATTTTTCCTTTGTTTATTCTGTTTCAATTTTCCAGCACATTTTCCCTACATTACACATCCAACTGCAAGACAAATTGGAAAGGAAATTCTCTTTTAGTTAAACATACTTTTAAGTTCCCCCTGCCATTTATTTAGATTGTTAATTCCTACTTTGTCCATGCCTGCATATTTACTTATTAGGACTACTTGTATGGTGAGTGAAGTCTTGGGGTGTGCGAGACATAAAGAGAAGTCAGGGTAGACAAAAAATGACTTGGATTGAAGGTGTGTAGTGAGGCGCCAGAGCGTTGGGGCGTAACGAGTATATGATGCTTGACAAAAATGAATGGAAAAAGGGGATTTTATTACAAGTATTGAATTATGTATGGTTTATGTAGCCGGCCCCATTGAAATTAGATAAATGTTTTGTTGTTGCTCTTTTCTACCATTATTTCTTGGATAACTTGATCCTAAGGATTGGGTTACTGTTGTAGTTTATTCCAAACTCTTATTGCAAACTGATTTTCTTTTGATGGTTACTATGCAGCACTACTTGGATCAAGGAATCTATTGGAAGAAAATAATCAGGCTCTTGAGCAAATTTCAGTAAACCTGTCAACCTACAAGGTAACATTATAAAGCTATCCTTGTTTAAGTGATACATATCATTAGATGAAAGTAGAATATGAAATAATTTTTTAACAGAGTGATTGATGCTGAAAAAAGCATGATGTTCCTTGTCTAGGGCATGTTCTTTTCAACTTTATATTCGAGACTCCTTTCTTCTAGAGTCCATTTACCATTCTCCAGTTTCTCCTCTCCAGAATCCAGTGTGCAGATTTTAGTTTAAAACTACATTCAGACTTCAAACTTCATCCAGACTTCAATTTCCAAACTCTAGATCCATTTGCTAGACTTCCGACTCTACACTTCAAAGTATAACTAAAATTGAGATAAGAACATGCCCTTACTATGCCCCCTCATTACGTTGTAGAGACAACAATGGCATGTATGCTACACTTTTTGCGAAGTTAATTTAAAATTGTCAAACTACATAACATGAAGAGTGGACGATTGGAGCTTATATAGTGGATTAGTGGAGCAATTTTTTAGTTGGATTTTACTCGAAGCTTTTTGTCCCACTTTGTACAATGTTTCTTTATTATTCATTTTCATCATTTGTGCAACCTTTCTGCTTTATTTTGACTCCCAAATTCTTTCTTTTACACTCAGAAATTTTCAAAAATGATTTATAGACTATAGACTATATTAAACATAGCATACACAGTTAGTTACACACACAAACACACATACAATTTTGAACATTACACTGGTTTTCTGAACAATCTTCACACCAGTTATGACTCCAGTCCACCACTATCAAATTATCATTGACTGGTTCTTTTCTTTTATGAACTTTTCCAACATTTGTTACAGTGGGCATCATGTGTTTGAATTCTTTCAATCTATTTACCCTTCTAAACTTCTTTTTTGTTATTAAAAAACACATTTTCATTAGAAGTTAGAACGCCAATGAGCTTCTTTAACATGGGCAAAGAGGTCTTACGATATACAGTCATGAGCATAAAAACCTTGCTGACTCGTAGACTCTATATCAAGACCAAAACCTCACCTCCAATTTCATGCCTCAACAAAACAATAATCATGTGATTCAACTATTCAAGCCCATTGAAAGCGCGTCTATTGCTCCTCCCATTCCCCTCACCCGAACAGAGCAAGAAATGTTTTTTCTCGGTGTACTTAAATTTTTCCTAGATATGCGCCTAAAAAGGAGTCTTGCGTATTATTTATTAGTCATCACTACAACCCTTTCTTATTTGGAAGCATTTCTACTGTACCCCCATTATGGAAGACTTTATTAATTATTAAGTCATATACACTAGCCGAATGATTCTTCTTAAGGGTTTTCTTGAGACCTTCAGAGTACCCAAGTATTATTCATGCTTTATACTTTAGTAACTAAGCATTCTTTGCTTAGATTCAAGGAAAAAAATGTAGCAATGTGCTTCTTTTCATTAAAATAAAATTATTGCACAAAGTGAAGTCACTTGACATTGACTTGTAACCTTTTAATTATTATCTACCATTTATGCTTCTGTATTTCTAGGCTGTTTTATAGATTAATCTGATATCCTCATGCAAATCAGCAGTTGCAGGATAATATTGATCTCTTCTTCCGCACAAAGAACAACATAACTGCAATCCTGAACGAGTATGATTATTTATCTTTCCTCTTTTAGCTCTATATGTATCTAACTTGAGTAGAATCTTTGTGGTGAATCTATAATTTTTGTGTAGAATGGGAAATATGCCTGGGATTATGAGCCACATGCCACCACTTCCTGTGTATCTTGACGAAGAACTGGCAAGTAGCATTTTACCAAATTCAACTCAGGTATATGTACCATCCTACACGATATCATGGGATCCATTTTAGTTCCTTCACTAAATTTGCCGTATTAAGTATCTATTTACTATTTAAGCATCTTAACTGATGACAAAAATAAGAAAAAGTTGACATTTTTCCATGTAAATGCATGCGACCAATGGTCAAACCTTAATCCCAACCATTGGGTCTACTTGACACAACAACCCATTATAATCTCAACTATGTTGGGGTCTGCATGGTTTTCGTTAGACCCTAGATGCAATGTTGCATTCATTGCCCAAAACTTGAACTAATACAAAATCTTCCAAGCTGAAATACTGAAATATTCTTTTTTCCATGTTTTTCTGTCATGCACCACATTGAGCATGATGACCTTAATCCAGTGCTTATGTCCTCTTTTACACTTCCAATTTCATGCCTTTTTGGCTCTATCCTGACTTCTCATCAAGTCTCCCACACTCCAAGACCGGCAAGACCTCCTTTCCATACCCATACAGACATTCAGTTCTCGACTACTGGCGTGCGTGAACCAATGCAACCGGATGTCTCTTACCTTTATCTTTAATAGTGGCTACACCCACTCTGTGTGAATCTCCTTGTTGCACACACTTTCTTTTCTGGTTTTACAGCTCATCCATGGGAACATACTCATCTATGCCATGCTCTTGTTCTTTATTAAGTCTATTCTTCATTGTCTAACATTCAAATCTTTATAATAATGCCTGTCTTATAGATAGTCATATAAAATTTTTCATCCACTTTAAAATTTATCGGTACATTTTGATCATGTGGTATTTATGTCACTCTTCTCCATTTGAGGCTTTGAGCCAACATGCATTAATCTTCTGTATCACATCTTTGTCAATACCTTCATGGTACTCGAGGAAATCAGCCTATGCAGAACTACTCCTAGTTCAGAGTGAATTATTAGGACTTGACTATAAAAGACTTAAGCTCTTCCTCAAACATCACTAGGGGGTTTATAAATATTGTTGCTACTGCTGTAACTGCTGTTTTGATACGATGAACTGCTTTGCTTCTTAAAAGGCAATTGAATTGCGCTATGTTCTTACATGTGTAACAATTGATTCCTACAGTCCATGATGTTTGGATCATCAAGTGTGGTCCAGCCGAAACACGAACCTGGATGTTGATGAGCCATTCATCGGTGCTGAGTTGGATTATCGGCGCGTGTAAGTAGACCATTTTTTGTTTTGTGTGCGTGTGGTTGTAAATGCATATAAGAAGAAGAAGAAGAAGAAGAAGAAGAAGCTGGAAGTTGTTTCAGGCTTTTGTACGCAACGCCAAGTTTGGCCCCACAGGATAAGATCTACAATACACAGAACTGAGAAGAACCCATCCGGGGAAAAAACAGAAGTATTTTGGTGTAGCAGACAGACACCGAGTGCGACTTGCCAGACAATAACTGCCTCGTTGTCTGTTCATCACCTCCCAGTCTAATTAATCAGAGCATTAAATTCTAGAAGAGCCCAAAATCTGAGTTGTTAGCCTTTTTGTTTCTGGGGTGTGTAAATCTTGACTAATGAAAACTCATAGGGGTTTGTTTGTTATGTCACACTTGTCATTTGCAGCCTTTAGTATTATAAGATCAGTTTCTTTGTTGTATGTTGGGGGGTAAAGGCCACATACAACATCATTCCTTTGTAGGGATTCTACTAATAAATAAAACCATTCACTCATATCTTCATGAAGAATGAATTCTTTTCATTACAGGCAAAATTAACACAATTACTCCCAAAATTGTGTGATATATAGGAGTACCAAATAAACATATAAAAATCCTGAAGTAGTGGTGTCATTGAATTTAGGAGTAATTATTTAAAACCATCCAATTCTAGAACTAATAGTGTGAATTTTTCTTTATTTTCATGACATTGGATTTTAATGTCATGACATTGATTTTAATGTCATGGGATGACATTGATTTTGATTGGAACATTAACGGTGTTTGGTTTGTAAAATTGATGGTTTTACCTTTTCTAATCATCTCACCCGAATTGAACTCTTCCCTTCAATTATACCTTCTAAATTTTGTTGACTTTAAGTTTAAATTTTTTTTACACCAAAGTCAACTAAATTTGGGGATGTAATTGAAGGGGGTGGGGGTGGGTTTGGGTTGGGCCGATGTGGGGTTTTATCTTTTATGGGGGTAGAAACCATAAATTTTACAATAAAAGTCAATACCATGAGAGCATTGCTCTCCAACCTTAACAATTTTGATAATTTTTCTAAAATTGGAGTAGGAAGCTCGGAGTTACTTATAAATGCGACAAAATGTGGTAAAAATAGAATTATTGTGAAGCACACGAACTTACTAAACGATTGAGGGTGAAGTAAGTAGTCTTGATTTCATGTGATAGAATTAGGTTGGGAGGATTGAGTCTTTATTGGGATAAAAATCTATTTCAAATTAATTGTTCCATTTTTATTCATCCCAAAAATAAGTGATTAATTATTTTATGTGATTCATAACTTTATCTTTCTTCTAAAAATATTTAAACGCTTATTTTTTGACTTTCTGCTAACCTATAAAGTCAAACTAAGACGATTAGTTTGGGATGAAGGATTTACAAAATAAGTGGGACTGACATGGTTAGGTGGAAAAGTACAAAATACTCTATTACTCCTCAATTATAAGAGTGGGTTAACTGGTAGTAAAGACAATTCTAGGGTAATAATTAAATTTGGATCATCTTTAGAATAAAATTCCTAACACTCAAAATTAAATTTGAAGTCTTTATGGAATTTTCTTCACTTTTGAGAATATTTGTCGCTACGTATCATTTCTTCACTTTTTGTATGATTGTCCAAATTATTTTATTGTCATGTTTGTTTAAACAGATGTATTTTTTATTTATCAAAATCTAAAAAAATACTGTTTCTGTCTCAAAATATTTGCCATTTACACAAAACAAAACAAAATTTTAAATTTTAATTCATTTTATTTAAAGGTTGATATAGAAATAAAAAAATAAATTTACATATTTAAAAAGTACATCAAAAGTTTTTCAAAATAAGTGGTGAAAAATATTGTATTTTATCAAATAATCGATAAAAACATACAAATAAACAAAAATTATCTGTGATTTATATATACTTGCAAAAATACAAGAGATTTGAAATCTTGTGCAACAAATTTTCTTCTTTTGACAACGACAAGCTATATCGAGATTATCCTCACACAAATGGTGTAAAATTTTATATTCCCTTTCTCTATTCCAACTCTCTTTCCCACCCTTGAAATTGTGACAAATACCCCACCCCTACTTATTTAACACAAAACCACCTTTAAGTGGCAGTGGGATTTGTACTTGGACGGACTTATGATACATGAGGGGTGAGACTCAACTATGAGTCACAATATTAGGGGTGAGAGGAGGGGAAAGGGAGACAAAGGATGTCGTGCCGTTTGTTTTTTGTCCCCCTTCCCTGTCTAGATTGTGCAGAATGATTCATAGTTCACTCTCACTCCTCATTTAACACCAATTCACTCCAACCTAATGTGCTTAAATTATACATCCGGATGTAAAGTAGTTGTTGTACATTCCCATTAATATTCATTTTCAAACAACTGAATACTCATTTTCAAGCATAGCTGAATTTGATGAAAAATAAATATTCAATTACTCAAAAATAAGTATTCATATGCTCGAAAATGAATGTTCAATTACTTGTAAATGGATACCCACTGCAGATGTGCAAGAAACACCATACAGCCGGTGGTACTATATAGGGCGCCCCCACCTATGCTTACGTTTTCTTGATAATGGTCGGTCATTGAATCAAAGACACTATTCACGCATTTTATTAGCAGGGAAAATATGCAAGAAATGACTCTAAAGGCAAATAGATGTAGTATTCCTTCAAAGAAAAAAAAATGAAGTTTAATTTACTTCAATTAGTTAATTTTAACGATCATTGTAAACAAAATAGGTGCAGCGTAGTACTTGTAGGAAAAGATTAAATATTCATGTTTTTAGCAATGTTATAAAGCAATAAAAATAAAACTATTTACCAATGTTAGGGTCCTCGGATATGTCCCAAAACATATTCTTCATTTGTTGACCACACCATATGTGTACGCTTGACCCTCGGCTCATCGGGATTTTTTTCTTGTTTGACCGTTTCCAAGGTTGTGATGGTACCACTTTGTCCGGTTGCGTCACGGGCACTACCTCTGGTTGTGGCTCCGGAACACTTGCGGGGTGTTGCGTTTGAACTTGTGGTGGAACACCCATGACAATTTGTTGAAAACCAAAAGTATTCATTGACATATTTTGTATCATGCTAAAAAGATTGTGATTTGGAATGTCGTCATTATTTAAAAAATCTTGACTAATTGGATAACTTAGAAGCATTCGGGTGTTTGGTGCGGTGGTGGTATTTGGACGAGTTGGGGCTTGTCGGGGTGCTAAAAAATTGTAATTGTTTGGATTTTCATAGGGATGCATCTTGATGTATTTTTTTTAGAGAATGTGTATGAGAATATAAAAATATACTCCTGAGAGTAGAGAAGTGTATAGGGATTTTGTGTGCAAAAATGGTTATGAGATCAATGAGTTTAAATAGGTAAACAAATAGGGAGAAAAAAAATTCTTTTTTTTTTAAATTTAATTATTTGACCGTTTGCAATGGTTAGATCCTTGGCTTCACAATTGCTTGCCCGTTATATGTATCATGCACCAATTCTTATCTCAATTCACGCCTAAAGGGCCGGTCAAGTGTGGCGTTAAGAGGCTTGCATGAGGGATTGAACGCCTCAGTAGGCTTGGTCTAAAAGTTGAAATCATTATACAGAGACTTTCATACACTAATCTTATTATATTATGTAACTGAGATGGCTACAATTACAATCTGAGAGTGACTTAAATTAACGCAGCTCTAGTAACGAGACGGGTGATTCTTTTAGTGTTGCTCATTGTTTCTTTTGTACCTTCCGAGAAAGGAGAACTGAGCACAAAAAAAAAAGTGAAATAGAAGTGAGTTCACAAGGTCCGAAAGGGGAAACAGAACTGCAATTTCAAGGTAAGAACTAAGAAGTGGTGTACGAGGGCTTACTTTCATCCATACTATATGATCTATCAAGATGGAATATGAAGCTGAAGTCAAGATCTAGTTGCAAGGGTAGAGCCATGGCCACGGAGCTTTTACTGCAAAAGAGAAGCATTACAAGTCACTACAGGTTTCGATTTGCTGGGAAAAGTGTTCCAAGAGGGCTAAGATGATTAAGATAAGCATTGTACCGATTCACGAAATAACCAAGATGCATCGTCCTTCATGAAATGTCATGTAAAAGATGTTGTGTCGAATACACAAGGAAAAACTTGGAAGCCGAATGTAACCAGAGTATCTTGTTATAGCAACATCTTTTCTTTTTTTGAATGTTCCCTATGTAGTAAAGAATGTGCTAATGATAAGGAGAATAGAGCATGATTAATCACCTGGCCCATTCGGGAACAAATTTTTTGGTGTGCAAGTCATCCACTTCCTCTTCTTCCTCATCATCAGAGCACTGATATGGAGAAATTTCATACGATTTCTCTCGAATGAAATTGCCTTTACAGATGGAGCTCTTTGGTGTGCATACGCCCTGAGGTGTCATAGGCTAAAATATCAGCATAAAGACTGATAATTTTCCCATTTTCTTAAGATCATATGTTATTGCATTTCTAACCAAATATATAATTTTCATCTTTTAAGTTCTCTTATCTAGCACAGGTGGGAACAACAACCCAGTTGAATCCCACAAGAGTAGGATCTGGGGAGGGTGTGTGTGCACATACCTTACCCCTACTCGAAAGTAGAGAGGCTGTTTCCAAAAAGACCCCCGACTCAGCGTTGAAAGTTGCATTGATCGACTAAGTGCTACTTCATTAATTAAAGAAACGCAGAAAGTTTAAAGATCCATTTTGCTTTATTCCATCACCCCAAAGCTAAAAATAGTGAATTTTTGGCTTCATCGGATATGATGGAAAATTCATGTAATTAGGTAGCCATAACAAGCCTACCTGTTTGTTATCACAAGACTGAGAAGAAGCAGTGCATTGCTTTGAAGAACTAATGTCTTGCGGTTCACCCTCTAGCCTCTTACAAGTAATATCATCTCCTCTTTCTTTGCCTACTGCCTGATGATTCTTCGATTCCATTTCAGTTTCTTTCTTGCTCATCATTTCACCATCCTGGAGGTAAAGAAATTCTCTAAGCAGTGCCTTAATAGAAAAACATAGTGTAGAATCTCGTATAAAAAGTAAGTATCCTACAATATCCAATCGTAGTTTTTCTTTATCTACTTTCTGGGAGTGCAATTTGTCCTCTTGTTTCTTCTGGCGATGTGTTTCATCGATTCTCTTTTTTTTCCTCTCCTTCTCCTTCCTCTCTTCCTCCTCCCTTCGTCTTTTCCTTGCTGCCATATCAGCATCTTTTCTCATCCGTTCCTCTTTCTTCCTCTTCTCTAACTCTGCCTGTTTTGCATTTTCCTGCTCCATCTTTGCTCGTTCAAGTTTCATTGCTTCTTTTCTTGCCTTACGTTCATTCTCTCTTTTTGCTTCAAGTCGTTTCACGGCCTCAGCAGCCTCCAGAGCCTTAACCTTAATATCTCTCTTTCCTGCAAGACAAAACAAGCAGACAGAATAAAGCCATTAAGGTGCAGCACTTCAAGCCATCAAAACAGAAAAGTTAATAAAAAAATTTGTATCGATCATAAAGGATAAGAAACAATGTCAGAGGAGATAGTCCTGATTTAGAAACAGATAACCAAATATGTTGATGCCTTATCCAAACATAAAGCAGGCAAATACTGCAAAATAAGGATCCAATGTAATGGAACAGCATCAAAGAGTAAAAGGCAGAGTTATTTAATGACCGTACATCAAATCATACAAAAAATTAATCGTTTTATCTGCTAGAAATCAATCAATCATAGATGTATCATGTAAAAATTTGTAAGAATGCCAGAAGAAAAAGGTACTGTCTGATAAATATGAATACTAGAGAGATAACAGCAAAGCCAGTACAAATCCAACTCTGTTGGGGTTTGGGGGGAGGGGGTAAAGATGTACATAGTCTTACCCCTGTTAACTAAGGGGCCATTTCGAATAGACCCTTGATGCATTGGCACGTTTACTACCCAAAACTTCATAGAAAGTAAGAAGCAAGGGAAGTTTCACGGGTCATTTTGATTTAATCCATTATTTGCCCAAAGCTAAAACAAGTACCAAGAAGAGGCAATAAATACCTGTACACACTTCAGCTGCTTGTTTCTGCTTGACCAAAGGAATAAATGAAGTTACATTTGAAACAATATTATTGCGCTTAAGTTCCTTCTCTGACAGTTTCCGGGGTTCATTCCTCAGACTGGCTTTACTAGATAACTTTGGCCGGCTGTACCTATTTGTGAGTGCAACCTTAGCCATTTCTGTCCCAATTGCGCTTTTTGACATTAAAAGGTTCTCTTTCCCTTCACCCTTGTTACTGTAGGAGTTCCCAAGCTTACGTTTCACCTTGCTACGAGTCCTAATACAGCTGGCTTCTTCATTCGTCGAATCAACACTGCCTCTACTTACAAATTCCCGCCATCGAGAGATTGACGCTGGAGGTTTCAAGTTTGCTAGAGCTACACTTGTGTCATGTTTCCTCTTAAGGTTGTTCTCCACAAGCATTTCATTTTCTTCTTGAACTTCATCACCATGCTCATCTGCAATCTCGTTTCCATCACTGATACATCGGTCCTCTTCAATAGTGAAGCATGTAAGCTCAGGATTTGAACTTCTACTCTTCCCTGAACTACCTTTTCGGGTTGAGAAACTCTCCCATATTTTACCAACCGGAGATGTGTATTGCTTTACTGATGTCAAACCAAATCGAGAACCAGAACAAGGAACATACTCAGATGGCATTGCTTCAAGACTGCTATTTCCTTTGTTCACATCAGTCAAACTAGCCGATGACTGTTTATAGTAGTCTTCATCTACAAATTGAATATCTGGCACATCTGTTTGCTCAAGAAGACCATTTGGAAGAGTCTGGAACAAATGATGGTATCTCTGGGATTCCAAAGAAGAGGACAGGTCAGATAAATGAGTACACGCACTAGCAGATTTGCATATATGTTCCAGGATGCTTGCGCGTGCTATTGTAGATCTTGGAAGGCCTAGTTTGTCAATATTAACTAAGTTTCCATCAACATCCCATTCTCTGATTTCTGCTTGTGAATTTATGATGAACCCTTCAAAAACAGGCATTGTTTTATCAGCATTCTTTATGTCAAGGTCTTCAACATTTTCTAACTCAATTGAACTGTCCAGAATAGGCTTTACTTCCGAGAGAAATCTCCCACCACTAGCCAACTCTGCAGACATTGCTTGATCATCATAAAACAAACCCGAGTTCTTTCCTTGAGGAGACGGAACTGAACACTGTGGGAATAGGGGATCCTCTTCAGGAACAGATTTCCTTTCCAAAGGATGTGTCTCAGTATAAACTGACTTTTCAGGATTCAGTTGATATCCCATATATTCAAGATTCAATATATGTTCATCTCTGCCGATTTCTACATTGGGAGTAATGCTATTTGCATATAAAGTCGTTATTGTCTCAGCCAAGCACCCTCCTGTGACATCTTCAGTTGCCTCTGCTACAAACCTTGTGCGGAGGATTACTTCTGAACTTTTAGCAGTAACTGCCGGAAGATTCTCATGATTGTTATTGGTCTCCAAAAAATCAAGCCCATCCTGTGAAGAGGAAAAAAACATATAGATCCCTTAAAAAGCATCATGAAGAACTAATCATGGCATTAAGTTTGAAGAAAAAGACTGATGGACTCTGATTCTGTTCACATAACCAGGTGTAACTGCGACCTAGGAGGTGCAGCCTTGCAGGACATATCTTTATGGAATTTGTTAGCCACTACTCTATAGGGATTAAATATGTGAACTCACACTACACATCTTGGAACAAGAAGGATGCAATGGGATGACAGATCCATGTTTACTTTTGATGAGAATTATGAGGTTGTTACCTGATAAGTGTGGGATTGCAATATGCTTTCTAGCGCATCCAGGAATGTTGTAATTTATTTATGGTTAATTATAGATTGTTATGTGCTAAATCTGTTGCTTAACATGTTTAGTGGGTTACTCATTCAATTGGTTCTTAATGTGTAACAAAAAGGGGAAAAAGGGATTGGGACTGAAGGGTTCCTATCTATATCAAGTGCTTATTATCCATGGTTATGAGCATGTTTTGACTTTTCGATTCATATGATTTGTGAGGTGAATTTATTAATATACTCTTGTGCACTATGAGAATAGCCATAAGAATATTTTATATATCCGGTTCAGAAAGATCCAAATGGTCCGAAACACCTTCACACACTAACACACTTGCTAAAAGATTAACACGGTAGAGAAATGAATATCGAGAAACTGTGCCAAGAGATTAGGCGTTTCTAGTGATAAATAATATATCATACATTAATTGCAAAATTCATGTTATTGTCATAGTTTGGGGTTAGGTAAACCCCTGACCAATCCTTTGTTCATTGTTTTCTTATTGTTTCTCAATTCATGGTCTTGCACTCTTCGTGATTTGTAATTTTCCAATCTATTGAGCATGACTAATAACTCATTTGCACTTGTTGACTCCCATCACACACTACAACAGCCATCGTGGATACGACAACCCCACTACTTACTGCTACACATTCATTTGCCCGTACTCTTTACATCATTATTTGAAAGAGGGTTTTGCACAAAATGATCCATATAAATAATATACTAGTGAAACCCCTCATCATTACCCATGGTAAATAACCGTTAGAATAGAGAAAGAATATCATTTCAAACTCTAAACAATTGTTATCATTACCCCCTACGTGAAAACAATCATTGGGGAATGTGTTAAGAAACCAACTCAACCAAAAGTTCAAGCTCCTTGTTGGAGATCTAGAAAATGTTTTATACTCTAGCACGCTCCCTTATTAGTTTATTTGAGTCTTGCACGTGAACATTTCTTTTTTAAAGTGGGTAGAGACGAGATTCAAACTCATGATATCTATATCAATTATCAACAAGACTTTGACACCATGTTAAGGAACCAACTTAACCACAAGCTCAAACTTGTAGTTAGTGTTAGAGTGTATCTCACGTCGGAAGAGTGAGAAAGAAATAATCGATATATAAGCCCAGGAAATGTTGTATACTCTATCAAAAAGTTAACACTCTGATATTAGACTAGATTACTCAAACCTTTAACAACTACATGTGGTAATTAGAACGGCACAAACTCGGGCCGACCCATTCGGCCCCTCCATAAAATGGGTGGAAATGGACAACTATATGAGCCCATGCAGGCTAGCCCGTGCCGGCCCGCAACATAATATGGACGGGCTTGTGTTTTACATTTGGCCCACATGGGCAACAAGCTCGTCCACATATACAAATAAACATATAAATACACACAATATGTTATACAGATGTCTTTTTGGTATATTGATTGAAGCAAATATAAAGGTATAATGATGTACCCGTAACAATCATATTTTATTCATTTTAATATGATAAAAATATTAAATACAAATCTTTGTATATATTTTAATTTAAAATATTTTTATGAAGTATATAAAAAAGTTCCAGGTCGGGCCTGTTTGGATCACCTTCATGGGCGGATATGGGCATGATATTTGGCCCAAATTTTGTGGGCGGGCCCGGAAGATATCGAGGCAAAAATTAACCTCGGGCCCAGCCCCAACTATTTGTAATAATTTTCTTCCAAAAATATCACTACATAGGCTGTCAGGAATCCTCCAAACTTTCAAGCAAGCTACCTAACAGAAATGCTACTGCTTAAATTTGGAAGCAAAAGACAAACACGTAACAAATTCTAGCTCAAGAGATGAATAGATACCTTGTCTCTTTGATCTTCAGGTGGGGAGCCAATACCTTCGTCATTTTTCACATTAGATTTTGTTGTTAGTTGTGGACTCTTATTTCCCAAATTAGAAACGGAACTGCACCTAACATCCTTCAGATCCTTGTAAAGTTTCTGCATTTCTTCCATTGATGATGCAATACAGCAATCAACGTGTTGATCTTCAGTCTTTCTCCTCTTAACCTCGAAACTTTTACAACTTGTTTCTGGGGATAAGTGTGTGTTATTTGCATCTCGAAGTTTCCTTGCTTCTGGATCACTAATTTTTACACCAACACCTGCAGAACTGGCCCAGCAACTGGATCCACCCCTCTCCAGATGAGGACTTCTCCCTGTCAATTTGTCAGAGAAAGATCTGTTGTTTGCAACATGTTCAGCAGAAAGTCCATAAACCACTTTCTCGGGCAAGGAACTTTGGGAATCACCTTTTGCCCCTTCGAGAAAACGTGAGAAGTTAGTTGGCACAGAATGTTTGTGGCTAGATGTTGGACTCCCATCCTTCCCTTCACATCCACACTCAATTCCATCTTGGTGTTCCTTTGCTTTAGGAAAATGAATTATTGCAGCAACGCCAGGACATTTGGCCAAGCTCCTTATCGATTTGTCAGAGAAAGACTTGTGGTTTATATCAGCTTTAGTAGAATATTCATACACCACTTCCTCAACCAAGGGATTTTGAGAGCCATCTACTGCCTCTATCGTAAAACTTGATAAGTCAGTTGGCAAAGAATGTTTGTGTCTGGAAGCATAAGAACATGCTGCACTCCCATCCTTTCCTTCGGATCTACACTCACCCTGCAAGGACATATAAGATAAAAGTCTTAATACAGAAAAAGAATGATATTTGATAGACAACTGAAGAGGTGCTTCGTGCAAGGGAGCTCTTTGAATATAAAATAATGGCATACACTCCTTACACTATCCATCCACCATTCCACCTAAAAAAAGAATGGGAAAAATTATGTTTACATATGCACACTGTAAAGGAGGGGGGGGAGTCAAGACTAAATCTATGAAAAGGTCAAATAAATCTTGATTAAAAATTGCGAACAGCATATATTAATCATTTAAGAAAAAATTAGAGAAGATTTTTTAAGAGACTACTAGACTAGAGAGGTACAAAGAGGTAAACAAAACTAGAAACTTATTCAAGAAAATTACTCTGCAAAAAAAAAAAACAATTTACAATTACTAGGCATGTTAAAGTGGGGTGGACTGGAGTACCTAACATACATGGGCAAACTGGAATTCTCTTTGTAAATATAGGATACATGAAAACAGCAGAAATTATCATACCCCTTCAGCTTGCTGATGTGGTGATGACCTGTGATCTTGTTCGCGGGAAGCATTCAAGTTACTTAAATCTAAGTCAGGAGTGTCACCAGCCTTTGGCAGCATAACATCTTCCTGGTTCGTGCAAGGTGATTTTTCAGTGTACGCAGGTTTTGAGTCATTTTTCATGTTCTTCAAGTCCAAATGCTTTTTTGTAGTAGACTCATCTCTGGCCACCTCAAATTGAAAGTCTCCTGAAACATTAAATTCAACAGAATTCCTCCAGTCTTCTCTTAGTTCACTGTGGACCTTAGGCTCTACCAGTGACACTTTCTCAGTAGGTTCTATTTTATTATCAGTACTGTCCTTATCTGATGAAGATTGCGAAGTGTTGAACCCTTCGGCTGATTTCTCTGTCCTTTTCCTTTCCACTGTTAGAAGAGTAACATTCGAGCCTTCAGTGTGATCAAAGTCAAGCTGCTTTGGCTTCACTCGCATGAAACAATCAGAGGGAGGCTTTTCTGCCAAACACTCCAAGTCTTTTCTGATGTCACTATCAAGGTTGTCCAGTTTGTAACTGGAAGAATGATCTTCTACAACCTTATCAGTTTCCAGTTTATTTTCTACAATAGTATCTCCAATTTCCTTCTGGTTAGTCTTACAATGGATGTTATGAATTACTTGACAACCTAAAGAATTTTCAAGTTCATTGCCAGCAGATACAAACTTTTCTGCGGCAAACAATATGAATTGAGTATTTTTAAGACCAGAAGCACTTGAATTATTGGCAGGAACTGATTCTAGTTTATAGTAACAACTATCTTCTGACCTTCTTCTTTTATGAAGTGCCCCATCTGAAATATAGGCCCCTGCTGAGAATTTGTTGCAATTATCATTTTCTTGCACAATGTCTGAGGGTACTGAGAGAATACCCCTATCCATCCCCGAAAATGAAGAATCTATATTTGGGTTTGAAGCCCGATTAACACATTCATTTTGCTTGCTAGAGCAGTTAGATCTTCCAAATAACCCGCGGGAGAACTTGGTAGCCTCATCATTCTGAGGCAAGCCATCTTCCAAAGTTTCGTCTTTGTCAGCAAAATATTCTTTACTTAGATTAGAAGGGTCAACCAATTTCAGTGGCTTCCTTGCACAGCAAGGCTGTTGAGACAAATCATCCAAGGACCCTATTTCAGCAGCATCATTCTCCTGAGCAATGACATCAGCAAAAGGATAAAGTGTCACCGGATCACATGCACAACTTGCTTGCTTTGCAGAACCTTTAGGCGTTATACTCTTGTCGAGCTGTTTATCCATTACTAACTTTTCTACTTGGCTGTTATCATCACATGTTTCCCTAAACCTGCATCTTATGCTAGAAGTCCAAGACTTTGTAGTTCTACCAACATCAATATCTTTACCTGTTTCCACGCTTTGGCTATCTCCGCCTTTAGATTTAATATCCCCAAAAATTTTGAAGCTTCTGGAGTTTATGTTGCTTCCCAAGTGTGAATTGCTTTCCCTTTCAGAAGCTTTAAGTTCCTTTGTGGGTGATTCCTTATGGATGTGCCGATCGGCAGAATTGTCAGACCTAGTATTTTGAACAGCATGGAGGTCGCTACCATCTCCCAAACCTTGACTATATTCTGTGTTCATTTCTCCATTTTCATAAATATGGCAGCTCACAGCAGAAGGCTCAGGTGACTTCGGTGCCTCATTGAAATGATCAACGCACTCAGACTCTAAACTAGGCATTCTAGTACCGCCTGTAGATCCGTCGTTCCTCTCTTCATTTCTTGGATGATTCTTAGCCACTGACTTTGCACTATTCCGGAGCTCAAGAGCTTTTTGCCTTGATTTGGACCTCTGAATCCTTGCTAACGACTGATCAGGAACACTGTATACATTTGAGATTCTAGCATTTCCATGGTCAACTGGTGAGCTAACACTGCAATCCAGCTCAGAAACAACATCTAGATTATTTTCAACATCAATCTCAAGGCAACCATCCACCATACTTGGCCCCTCTCCCACATCAACATCAATGTTTGAAGCATGAGTTTCTGCGCAGAATCCATTCCAAACCTCTGGGTAGTCTCTGACAACCGGCTTAGTGTTGTGAGAATAATGAGCAGTTTGGTAATGCACTGGACGCTGTGTATGAGGAATCAGAAGTTCAGAAATCAATTCTTCTTTGTTCCACTCTGCACCAAGGAGTTATGATCAGAGTAAATTAGTCTAAAGTGGAACTGAATCCATATATGTTTAAAGACTAAAAAATCAATTCAAAGCATTCTAATCTGATGACCGAAGGTTCAGACCTGAATTTAATTTAAATTGTAACAGAAGATTTCAAAAATTAGCATAAACTTTACATGTCAGTTATGATCAGAGTAAATTAGTCTAAAGTGGAACTGAATCCATATATGTTTAAAGACTAAAAAAATCAATTCAAAGCATTTTAATCTGATGACCGAAGGTTCAGACCTGAATTTAATTTAAATTGCAACAGAAGATTTCAAAAATTAGCATAAACTTTACATGTCTAATGCCTAAATAACAAAAATGAACCACTAACAAAAACTACCTTTACTGTTTAATAAGCAAAAAACATTCTAATCCAGTGTTTGTTTGATGCTTATCTAGTTTCTTAAATCTGAAAAAGATATAAAAGATATATAATCTTCAGACCTATCAAGAAAGGCAAAGAAGGCAATCCTTTGGAGCATGAAGTCTATCAAACTTCTTTTATAATCCTTAATGTTCAATAAAAACCGAGGCAATTACACACAAATTCTATATAATTAACTCTTTGAGTCCTTAATTATGAGGTGACACTGCGTATTGTCACAAAATATCACAAAAATGTTATGTCAAATCACAATGCCAATTGCAATTAATCATCTCTGAGCAAAATCAAATATAATTCATAATTTTATACCAAAAAAGAGGGGGGAAAATGAGTTGAGGAAAGTGAAAGTACGAGTGGAGTGAGAAGAAGGATTAGGGTTCCCGAGCCAACAGGGAGGAGTTATGCCATGGACGAGGAGCTTCGAGGCTATGTGGTGATCGTACAACTCAGCCTGCTGCCTCGCTTGGTCAATTATCCAATCCCTCCTCTCGAAGAGCTGCACCAACAGCTTCTCCGCCGTCGTCATCTCAGCAGCCGCCGCCGTCTGAATCTCTGCGATGTGCGCGTGTGAGAGTGAGGGAAACCAGCGGCCGACGATCACATCATCTCCGACCGTCGCTGCGCGATGAAATGAAGGGGATAACGATGATGACGGAAGGTGAGGATGGCGTTTGGGAAATGGCGGGAATTAGAGCTTTTTCCTTTGTTCAAACGTCAAACGGAATGTGTGGAGAGCAACTGAGCAAAGCAAAAGCAAAATGAACCAATTTGAAAAACGGAGAAGGCGATATCGATGATCGACGGCAAAAGAGGCCCAATTAGTAACACGTCCAAACTGGTCCAAGAAAAATTGGCCCAAAAAGAAAAGTAGAGTCCAATCCATCCTACTAGTCTAATCCATCTTATTGAGAGAGAAATAAGAAAATATTCTAGTAGTCATATTCTTCTCAGTTAATTGAACTTCTGAAATAGTCTATTCTAACCAGGTGTTTTTCCAAAATAGTCATCTGTTAACAATAATTACCAGCGTGGTCCTTTGTAGTAGAAATGTGTTTCCTAAATAGTCATCTACTAAAAATGTCTGTTAAATGTTAGTCAAAATGCTACTTTATAATTAAGTATTTTTTTCAAACTGATAATTCATAAGTAAATGTTTTTCCAAAGTTGAGCTAATGAGCCTACTCAGGATGGTTTCGTTTCTCTAGCAGCCATTCACTTAATTTGAAAAGATCATTTTAAGTATTTACATATTTTAGATAATGGAAAATACAAAAATATCCTTCATCTAACTATTACGTACTCCGTAGTATTTAATAGACATTTTTTTACAGAGGACTATTTAGGAAATACATCTCAATTACAAAAAATTATGTTGGTAATTATTGTTTATTGAGGACTAGTTTAAAAAAACACCATACTTCAAAGGACGGTTTTGAAAATTTACTCTAATTCCTACGTGAGAGTGAAAAGATATTGTCTAGCAAGGACAAGCTGTTTGAGTGGACACTACAATACCAAGGAAAAATCACTATTTTTAATGAATCAAATTTTCTATTAACTGAGTTGTGGCTATCAAAAATTTGATTCATTAAAAATAGTGATTTAAAATCAAATATGATTCTATTAAGATCTAATCTAATCTAATTTAATTCTTGTACTTTGTACAACATACTATATTTTAAAATATTCCATATCTAATTTTGATAGGAATAAATTGAGAAGAAGACTCTAATACTAGTAAGGCTTTCTATACCATAAAGTGGTATGGTTTGTTTTCATCCTCTTTAATACGGATGACAAATTATACTCCCTCCCTGCCTCTAAGATGTTCTCATTTTGACTTTTGGTGGTTTTTAAGGAGAGTTGAAAAAAGTGAAAGTTTACCATAATACCCTTAATGAAAATGGGTGAAGTGTATTAAAAGAGGTGGGTAAGGTGTAAATGTGTAATAAATAAAGTAAGTGGAGGTAATTGTGGTATTTTAATTGTTAAAAAATGAAATGAGAAGATCTATTATGGACAAAGAAAAAGGACTATTGGGAAGATCTATGGGGAACGGAGGGAGTACATAATACTCCCTCTGTCCTATACTATAGCACATGTTTAATACTCAAAGAGTCAAATTTTATTTGTTTTCTTTGTTTATTTTTCAATACTTATTGGATAAAACAATAGCATAATTATGCCACCTCTTGTTTAAAAGAGTTTTTAATGTACCACTAGTTTTTAAATGTATATTCTTCTTTCGTCCCAAAAATTCATCCCAATTCGATTTATGGTACGTTTGGGAACATGGATTTGGATTTCAAATCCGGATTTGACTTAAATTCCATGTTTGGGAAATCTAAGCATTTTGAATTTGGATTTGAGTCAAATTCTTTACATTCAAAACAATGCTTAATTTGAAATCCATGCACCTCCCCTTGTCATTTGAAATTCAAGATTTCAAATTTTGGAATTGAAATGCATGAATTGAAATGAAATGCTAATTGCCAAACACTACCTTACGAGATTTNAATTCGATTTATGGTACGTTTGGGAACATGGATTTGGATTTCAAATCCGGATTTGACTTAAATTCCATGTTTGGGAAATCTAAGCATTTTGAATTTGGATTTGAGTCAAATTCTTTACATTCAAAACAATGCTTAATTTGAAATCCATGCACCTCCCCTTGTCATTTGAAATTCAAGATTTCAAATTTTGGAATTGAAATGCATGAATTGAAATGAAATGCTAATTGCCAAACACTACCTTACGAGATTTACTTGTAATTCAATTTATCATGCTATAGTCTATAGATGTACAATTCTACTTCCTTCATCCCAATTTACAATGCCTATTTCCTATTCACGGGATCAAACTTTATTCACTTTCTTTCTCTATTTTCATTAGCAATTTAATAAAATAAAATACTATTGTCACTACTAGTTTTGTACTCAGTAAATTTTTTAATGTAGTATTTTAATATATAATTTTTATTTTTTAACTATATACTATTTGTCATATAAAATGATTTAAAAATAATTTCAATCAAACATCTTAAACCAAAACAAACACTATAAATTGGGATAGAGGAGTTAAGAGGTGATATGACATTATTATGACAATTTGACTGTGCAAATACCCACCGAAGATGATTTCAAAACGAAAGGAGTGGTTTTTATCTTTTTTAATTTCACCCAAAATTTGAAACAAATTAGATTAAAAATAACTACAGTCAAACATCAACTGAACCAAAACAAACACTAAATTGAACTAGCGGAAGAACTAGTAAACAATTTACTTGAGACAAATTAGTGTATACTGAAAGGCATACTAGTTTATACGAAGTACATACTAGAGTAAAACAGAGTTCAAAGGCCTATCCAGCTGCGCTAATCCAATATCTCAAATGTTTCACTAAGGCCATATCCATAAAAACAAAATCGAACACAGATGTTATTATTGAATTGGCAACTTCAATTTATCTAAAAAAAAAAAAAGAAAAGAGTTGCAGGGTACATGAGAACTCAAAATCAGAGAAGAAACAAAGACAAAGCAGTACACAGTTCATGACAAGAGAACCATAGAAAATTCTAATGTGTGATGATTGATGAACTTCTCAGACAGACCTCTTGACCAGCTTGTGGTATATAACACGGTCATCCCTTGACGTGTTGCTCTCCACAAGCGCGTTCATAACCAGATCCTGCACGTGAATCGAGTTTGCAATGGTAATATAAATAAACAAACATTCTTGATGGCAAATTGTTGCCGTCTTAAATCGTGAAAATGCAAAAGAAACACATATACCTTAACATCCCGGTTTGATAGCGACTTGCCAAGATTGTGGATAATTAGCCTCAGATCTGCTACCTGTTCATGATATAAGGTCAAGTTTAGGATAATGTGGCAGAAACATTAACATTATGTTATGTTCTAGGAATTTGAGGAAAAAGGAAAAAAGGAGATGGAAAGCAATCTTTCATTTTTGGTTAGAGAGGAAAAAGAAAAGAAAAGTGAGAAAACAAAATAGGATAAGGAAAACTGGATTCCTTGTATTTAGTGAGGAAAAGGAGAGAAAGCATTTTCTTTTCCTTCCCTTTTAAATTTCCATGAGCCAAACATAGGGTAAAAGAGAAAGCAATGATAGACTTTCTTTTACTTACCCTTATGTAACCCACACGGTTTCGATCAAAAAACCTGAAAGCCTGTTCCAACAAAAAAACATCATAATAACAACATTAGTTTCAGTATCAAACTAGTCCATCATCCATACACATATCTCAATTTGGTGATTTAGCTTCAGAGACTCATTAAGATTATGGACTACTCCATCCTTCCCACTATTTTTATCCCAAAATATATTTGGTCATATCTGTGGTTCACAATCATTGATCATTCTTACTTTATCTTTACTTTTATTAGTTTCCGTGCCACTCCCTTGTCCTAAAATTGTGGGATGCAGGGAGTATAATATTGAGCATTATTCAATCCTTGCACATATATGGTTCTAGTTAGGTTATTTTTTTTGTTCACTAAAATTTGACCCAATATCATTCAATTTGATCATATTTTGGTACTCGGACACTTCTCAATAAGCTTGAAGAAAGCATGAGATACTACATTGAGGCTAAAACCAGGAACCATATTTGTTTAAGTATCCAACTTTGGAAGCTGAAGAGAAAATAATGAATATGTAAGCATTTGAGTTGAACTAAGTAGTTATCGGATTCAATCTTATCATTCAGTCTAGTAATCCTAACCGCAACCTAAATTTGATCAATATATATTCCAAAAGAAAGTGTATGTCAAAGTTAAAGGTAGAGTATTAACTCTAACAACAAAGTGAAAAAAAAGCACAACAAAACTAATTGTTAAATAAAATTGAACCTGCAATAGGTCCTTGTCAATCTCAGCATGAGAGCCCTTTGTCTCTGTCTCAGGCTTAATTGTATTCTTGTCTTTGCTGCTTACACTAGCAGCATCTGTGCTTAAATTAGAGGCTTCTACACACATTTCTTGTTTCATATTGGCCTCATCCCCGTCTAAAATTTCAGTCTTAACAGTGACATTAGTGCCATCTTCAACATTTTCCTGTATAGGACAAACAGATATTTAACAGTGTTCTAAAAAGAGCTAAACGGGGGCCACGCGGGACATCTCTAACAAAGATATTTGGGTGAATGGCCTGTCTGTTCTAATAAAAAATACAGTGGGCAGAGCAGCACACTTGTGAAGAGTGAAATAGCAAGCTTGAGATTTATTTAAAAATGAAAATTGCAAGCCAAGAAGGTAATGCCTATTGTAAGACCATCAAAAAAGGACGAAGAGAAACACTAAAGAACAAATACCTGGAATAAAAACTTAATAGAAAGACATTAATACCTCAGAGTAATATTTATCATACTAATTATTATTATTATTTTTATTATTAGTTTTCATTACAAAAAAATATTATTATTATAATGGTTGGTATTATTATTGTTATTGTTATAATAATAATAATAATAATAATAATAAAGTAATTGGAGTAATTGATCCTTTCTCATTATTAATTGCACTACAGACTTGTATAGAGTAATTGGAGCATTGGTCCTTTCTCAATATTATTATTATTATTACTATTATTATTATTATTATTATTATTATTATTATTATTATTATTATTATTATTACCCCATATAAGTAAAAAGACTGTAGTGAAAAAATGTTTAATTAATTGATTAGAAATAAAGTAAAAAGACTGTAGCATTATACTATTTTTTTTGAAATGAGTCGTAAATCGGTGGAGAGAGAAAGAACCACAAAATGAAGTGTAGAAACAGGCGAGGGGATAATTAGGGTGGTTGTGTCAAGTAATTATTGATAGAGGATTGAATAGGCATTATACTCTTTTCCTTACCATTAAAAGGAATGTAGACAAATACACTAGGTCAACCCAAAAAGGAATACTATGAAAACGACTTGAATGGAGGGAAGCTCATTTATACTAATATAATTATTATTGTTATTACTATTTTAAGTGGGGTTCCGTTGACACTGGCCAACAGTGCCACAGCGTTTTTGGAGCAACTCTTTGTTGGCAAAATTGATGATCCCCCCACTAAATCCCCCACCCCAGCCCCCCTCCAAATGTGTGTCTATATGAGGCAGGGGTGGGGGTTTAGGGGTTGGTACGAACGATCAATTTTGCGAACGGAGCACTAGAGGTGCTCCAAAACCACGGTGGCACCATTGGCCAGTGTCAACAGAAATGTGCCATCATTTTTAATAATATGGGCATCGCTATTTCGGCTCCCATTTTGACTAAATTCAAACCTTAATGTTAAAGTGACAACTTTACCTTTAAAAGTTGTCTTGCATCTAAACTCTCTCTTTTATATTTTTAAGGGTAAAGTTGTCAATTGAACATAAAAGGAGTGGATTTAGTCAACGTGTGTGTGGATATAACCAAACCTACGGTGCTCCTTTCACAAAAGTGACAGTTCCTAACCACCCACCCCGCAAAATGTGTGGTCATTAGGTAATTGCCTTGTGACCACACATTTGGAGGGGGCTGGGAGGGCAATTCTGCGAAAAGAGCACCGTAGGTGCTCCAAGAGTTGAGTGGCAGCAAGAGTTGCACGGAACCACCCCATTATTGTTATTATTATTATTACTATAATAATAAAAAAAGGCAATAATATAATCAAAAGAAGAATGTTCACACCTTCTCTGTGTCACTCTGAGGGTTCACATCAGGGATCTCTTCATCAGGCATTTCTTCATCTTCCGCATTTTCTTCATCTTCTGCATTTTCTTCATATTCTTCAGGATCTTCCTCTGGATCCTCATCTTCATCCGTCTCATTATGCATTGAAGAATCATCTTGCATCTTAACATCTTCAGTCTTAGCAGGAGAGCTAGTAGTCTCTTCTTCCTTCACTGGAGACTTCTTTATATCTGGAATAGCATCCTTCTGGTGTTTGTCAACCTCAGCAGATTGATTATCATCCTTTGGTTCTTCTGTTTTGGCTCGCTTCGCCAATGATTTCTCTTCACTCTCTTTCTTAGAAGCTTCATCTCGCTCTCTTTTCCTTTGGTTTCTCTTGGTTACAGATTTGATGCGTAATTCCTAAAACTCAGTAAAATGAATGTGTTCAAATGAGAAAACTAAAATCAATTAAAACACCGCCAAACTACAACCATTGGATCACAATTATTACCTTAAGAAATGTCAACAGGCGTGATCCCATTTCACAATAAAGCAGCTCATACATAGATTCAGCAAACAGTGATAGCTGCACCAAACATTAGAATTTGCAAATCACCAATGGAGGAAGATAACTGAGGCGCAACCCACCAATAACCTACCCCAACCCATAAAAGAATGTAATTAGTTATTTAAAAGAAAAATTACCTCAAATCTCGAATCATCAACATCCTTGTCAGTATAATCCAAGAGAGAGTCCAGTGAGAGGGACATCGAATGCAACTGTAATAGTAATTTAAGAAATTCAATTATAAATTAAATGTTCCAAAAAGAGCCACTGAACCAACAACAGTAGTGCATTTTTTTATGTACCTTCTGATTTTTGTTACTTTGTGTTTGAAGAATGAATCCAGGATGGCGGGGTGGTTCATCACTTTTCTTTTCTTTAACCTCCTTGATGGGTTTACTTTTAGAAACTTGTTTTTCTTCTTTCTTGTCTTCACTTTTCTTTTCTTTGACCTCTTTGACTGACTTGCTCTTAGAAACATCTTTTTTGTCATTCTTTGCTTTCTCTTCTTCTGGTGTCTCCATCAATTCCAGTTTTACACATTCCTCATTTGGAGAGTTCTTCTCTATGTTGGTTCCTGGCTCCATTTTGGATGAAGAAGCACTACTAACTTCTTTAGCCTTTTTTTCTTGAGTCATGCTTGGTGATGACGGATGTTCCAATTTAAGACCAACTTTTGTTTCTGGAGATATCATATGCTGCTGAGCATTAGATTCAATTTGCAACTCTTTATCAGCATCAGCTTTTACTGGTGCTTGTTCTTCCAAACCTTCTTTAACACCCTCAGCTACAGTTAAACCATTGCTGCCATCTGTTTTAACTTTCCTTTTAAGCACCTTTTTAATAATTTTTTTCTTAACAGTCCTTTTCACACTGGCTTCCTGAACCCCGGAAGTGTTGTTAGCACTATTATTTGGTGCATTGTCTTCAGGACATTCAGATTCCTTTGAAGTCTTGATCTCAGAAGGTGTCGATTTATCAACATCGGACGGAACTGGTTCACTAACAACAGAAGCTGCTGGTTGACTAACCTTCTTTGCTGTTTTCACAACTGGGACCTTCTTAATAACCTTCTTCCTCACAAAAGTTTTGACTGCACTAGGATTAGCAGATGATGCAACCTGTGTGGAGCCACCATCTAAGCTTGCAGCCTTTTCTTCAACTTTTTCTTTCACCTCATCATTCTCTTTGGGAGAAGATGTAGCTTCCACTTTCTTAACAATAGCTTTTTTCACAATTCTCTTTATTATTTTCTTCTTCCCAGTCTTAACACTAGCTTCGGCTTGAACACCACCCGTTTTGCCCTCACCAGTTGTAATGATGGTGGTAGCAGCACTTTCTTCATCATGAGATCCAACTACAAGTTCACTATGTGCTGTTATCTTTTCACTTCCATCCTTATCAGCTTTGTTCTGTGAAGTTTTCTTAGCACTTCCATCCTTATCAGTTTTGTTCTGTGCTGTTTTGGTGTCACTTCCATCCTTTTCATCTAAGCTCTGACCTGTTTTCTTATCACTACCTTCCTTGTCAACTTTGTTCTGTTTCCTCTTACCATCATTCTCCTTTTCTAATCCCTCTATTAATTTCTTGGATGATGAAATGTCATTCTTTTTATCTACCTTAGTATCCCTCTTAGGATCTTTGAGTTTCTCAGAGTCCTTATCTAATCATACAAAAGAAATTATATAACCCTCAAATGACCTTTTGCCATGTGATAAAATGATAAGAACTCAAAAACAGATTCTCAGGAAGTATTTACCTTTGCTATCCTTCTTTTCAACATGTTTCTGTTCAAATAAAAAGTAAAAAAAGTTAGTGTTCAGATATATACAAAAAAAGTAAAAGAACACAAGTTAACCAAGGAAAAGGAAATGTATAACATATATGATGGATGGCAGGAGGAAGATTTTAGAAAAACACTGTGCCACCTACCAAGAAGGATAATGAATATGAAAGGGAGCTCATGAGTAAGATTTAATAAAGTTTCAGAAAAATAGAAATATAGGGCCATGGTAACAATAAAAGATTCATGCACGTCTTAAAGATTAATAACATGAAACAAAATGTTAACCACTTGTTGTCAATGCACAGTTCTCTTTCTTTAAGAAGATGAAATAAACTGGGTTAGCAGGAGTGGGAAAAAACCTAGAACAAGTCTGCTCTAACCAACTTAATTTCTGTTCACTTCAGCACTTTCCAGTTAAAATTACACTCCACCTGTCCCAAAATGAAGTTTTACACTTCCTTTTCTAGGATGTTTGTTTGCACTTCCTTAGTTTACTAAGGAGGAAAGAAATGTGGTTCACAGGATTTCAATCGCACACTTTCTAAATTTCAACACTTACCATAAACTTCATTTTGGCTCAAAGGAAGTAACTAACTTTAAGTTCTGTTCAATTATAATCAATCCAATTAGGTCCAATCCAATCATTCAAACTCACTTCAATTCAGTAAATTTCATTAAAAAACGAATATACAAAATATCAAATCAACAGAAACTATTACTCCTTGTTTTTTAACACATTCAAAAAATCAAAACACAAGTTGCATTAAGAGCATTCCAAACAAAAAATTAGTGACCTTCAGAAAAGAGTTTCTCACTGTTTATCATATATCAAAATCTATACGGAGTATATATCACCATCTCCACACTATACAAACAAGATCCGTCTCACAGCCATATTCAACATTTATACCCCTTCAAGTTTTCATGTCTACAATAAAATAGCATGTGGAACACAAGTCGCTCTCAGTAGTGACCATAAAAGTTGTCCCGTTTAAGAAGGGAAGGGGCGAAAATACCTCTTTTCTGAGTGCCTCTTGGCGTTCTCGTTCAGCAATTGCCTTCTTGTAAGTAACCCATTGCTCCCGCCACAAATCCATTGAAGGTTTACAATCAGACAAATCTGGAACAAAATAAACAGTCACCTCCTTGTGACTGAACATGCCATCCTTTCCAAATCTATCATAATGTATCTGTAAAAATCAATATAACACTCCTTGAGTAAATTGTAAACAAAATGATAAAATCAATTGACCTTATACAATTAAATGATCAGTCATGGATACAAATATACAAGCAAGTAAAATGCCACGTAGTGATAGCATGGTGAAGTAAAATCACAATCTTCACGCCAATGTACTATTGGCATTAGAAAGGTAACAAACGGCAAAAAGAGTAACTGGGTGACTATTTATTGTCATTTCCATCCATTTGGAGGCGGAGCTCCCCCAATTTCAATAATGGAAAGAAACAGAGAAAGGTAAGGCACTTGAGAAGGAAATGATGCATAGTAATAATATCAGGACTTTATCATTATACAGAGTACATACACCTGGTTTGCTTTGGCTTTTGCGTGATAATAAACTGACTTATCTTAAAAGATTACATGAAGTAACTCATGAACAAAAAGATAAGACCAAGTAAAACAAATGCATCACATCATTGATTATGATGCATCATAGATGTAGACTATGTTTGGTTCAAGGAATTTGGAAGGAAAAGAAAAGAAAATGGTTTTCTCTCATTTTCCTCTCCAAAATGGAAGGAATTTGGTTTTCCCTCCACTTGGTACATTTTGCCTTCTCATTTTCTTTTCCTTCCACTTTTCCTTTCTTTTCCCCTCTAACCAAACAAGAAAAACAGTTTTCTACTTCATTTTCTTTTCTTTTCCCTTTCAAATTCCTTGAACCAAACATAGTGGTAATGTAATCTTAAACAAGGAGTCCATATTACCTCAAGGAAACGATTCCAGTGTTGGCAGTCCTTTAACTCAAGATGTGTGGTCTCCCTTGCATATCTAAAAATCAGGTAATATAGTCACAGATAAGAAGCAGCGAGACATCTGGGGACTAACTAAAGAAACTCAAGTACAAACCTAAGGATAGTCTGAATCAAAGCAGTATCATCAACAGATGGATCCCCACCATCAACACTGTCCCATGGACCTCCAATTGCCATTAAAGAATTATCCTTCTTAAGAAGGGCAAATCTTAGCATATTGCAGAAGTGAGGTATGCGATCATCATAGTTTCTTTCAGATGATAGCTCCTCTAAAGCATTTTTACTGAGTCCACTCATCAGAATTATCTGCATGCAAGACAAAACAAAACATGCTTATGCAACACATTGGTGCATATTAAAAGAAACCAACTGAGAACAAGCACAATATTAAATCTTGGCATGGAAATAGACTGTATAACAATTTAGACTGGTAAAGAAAGACCTTGGCACTCCATATTGTAACTCCATGTTCTACTCCTTGGAGTTCGCTGACAGATTTACTTGGCGATAAAATTTTCTGCTCCTTAGTAGCCTCTCCTTCAACAAAATCATGCTCAAAACTGCTTCCATCAGAAGAAGCACATAAACGCAATCACATAAGCAAACTCCAAGAAAACTAAGAATTAAAATCTTTTATATCAGGATCGTCAACTTCAAATCTTTTATTAGTAATATATTAGCCCTTTATCAATACACAGGCAGCATATGTTTGTTTTCTTCAGCATAATGAATACTAAGTCTACACAGATCCTAGTATCCTACTGCCGAGTGGAACGTACGAGATATATTTGGTTTGGGAAAGCATGAAGTAAAAAAAACGTATCAACAAAGATACCATACCTGACTGGAGTATATAAAGAAAGCTTAAGATTCCCATTAGGCCAATGTACAACTACCTGCATATAAAAGAGGCGCCATCTCAAAAATCAAATATGCAACTTGTTTTCAAAATATGAAGTTCAAAAAAATAAGAAAGTGACCTTTGTGCATTCGGGAGAAATGAAAAGTCGTGGATACAACTTATCCAATGATAAATAATCTCTCTCAGTTTCCATCAAGCGGGATGAGTAGACCTGTAGAAAAAAGAAAGATTAGACATCATATACGAAAAATGTGTTTGATAATTTATCTTCTCATCCAGTTGTTTTGATTTGCAAGATGAAAAACACAGAATAGGTATCAGTCTTGCTTCAGGACTAACTTCAGTTGCTCAAGTGAATCTATGAAAAGCTGCAACTGAAAAGATAACTGTTTTGTAGGAATCTGAAAATAAAACATAATGCAGGAGAAAAATGACTGTCGGTCTTATGGAATAGAATGATGGATGGAGAGATCAAACCCAGTAAAATAGAAAAATATAAATTCCTGGAAATGATATGAAGTATGAAAAAGAAAAATAGGAGCAACATAAAAATTGGGAAGCAGCGCAAAAGTCAGAAAAGAAAGAGAAAAAGGTTCCTGAACCAACGCCAAAATAGGAGAAGGCTGACACATGGAAAACAATGTGAGAGAAACCAAATGTCATGGAATTATAGACAAGACGTTTTATGAAACAGGGTTGCTTTTTGGGGAGCTGAGCATTAGAGAAAATTGTCTAAAATGGAATCCCCCAGACAGTCGAAGCTCTAAAAGAGAGCCAGTAATGATGAATCTGCTAAACTCATGCTTTACCTTGCACACATACTCTCTCCTCTTTTCTTTAACTGGTGAATGGCGCCTTCAGCATAATAATAGAAGACTAGGTTAGTTGTGAAGGCTGCAACATTAGCCAGCAGCTAAACATACAGAAGCAGGGTAGGACGTAAAAATAAAATTCCACCTATGCAGAACTTCATGTCGCGGAGAGTCACGTCTTAAGGACTTGCTGTCCTTTGTCACTGATGTACCTCGGGGCTCCCTGGACATTCTTGGTGGTGTCCGTTCAGGCCTAGTTTCAGTTCCACGTTTGCGCTCGTTATCACGTTCCTTCTCTTTCCGCTCCAAAATGCGTTCTCGTTCTCGTTCTCTTTCTCTTTTCCTTATTCGTTCACGCTCCCGCTCCCGCTCCCTTTCTCTTTCTCGGTCACGCTCCCGATCTCTTTCTCGTTCTCGCTCTCGCTCCTTCTCCCTTTCTCTGTCTTTATCATGCTCGCGCAAGTATAGACGCTCCTTTTCCACCCGTTCAAGCTCACGAGCATAAGCAATCCTGTCATCCTTATAATCATCCATCCTTGAATGGCGTGCCATAATACTTGGAAAATCTGAATCAAGGGAAGACGCATGACGCCCTTTTCCAATTCCATAGTCTCTACCAGGAGGCAGACTCACACCATAACCAGGATTTGAAGAACTTTGAGAATACATGAGGTCATCTAATGGTCTTTGAGGTGCTGCCCCTAAGATCGAAGGAGCATGTTGTCCATCAAATGACGAACCGCCTAATGCTGATAAGGCACGGGGATCAGCGTCCGACCTGGTGCTGTAAGCAATAAGATCTTGAGCTGAGAGGCGATTTTGGGGTGCATGACGGGCAGCTGCAGTTCTTGCTGCGAGATAATCAGCTTGTCTGCCACAAATTAGTTTCCATTCAGTTCAGTACAATATACAGCTCCAGCAAAGAAAGCTGCGAACAGGGATGCTGCTGCATTCAAATCCTATGCTTTCGCAATAAAGGCCTTTTGTATGCATTAGCAAATAGAACCCACACATTTTCAAGATAAAAAAAATAACTTTGAAGACAGAACCAACATTACAGTCATTATATACTTGTGTACATTCATAAAAGAGCAAAGATTCTTTTTTAAGAAAAACATGCATCAGATACCTTGGAACCCCTTCAAGTGATCCAGATTGAAGTCCTTGTGCCTTTAGCAGCTGTTCTTTTCTGAGGATCGATGCTTGATCCATGCGATCATATAACTCAGCCTGTTCCAAGGAAGTAACCATGTAATAACTATCTTATGCAATCTTTTTTCAAGTAGGGCCATAGCATACCTGGTGTTTATTAAAAGAAATGGCATCCTGATAACGAGAGGCGGGTTCCATGGTTAAGTCTCTGCCACCCACATATGCACTATGGGGATCACCATATTGACGTCTTTCCAAGGTAGAGTAATCAGGAACCCTATCTGAATAACCTTCAGACTTATGGCCATATGCATGGCTAGATGATGAAACATAGTCACCCAAAGGAAACTTGGATGAGTCTGCAATGGATGATGCAGGTGCTTTTCCACTTACAGAACTAGTCTGCAAATAGAAGGGAAAAAGGCAATGATATTTTTATTTACAAGCAGCAACATTTATGATGAAAATTAGTAGCTAAAGGATGAAAATTAGTAGCTGAAGTATCTAATATGTAGAGTTAATATAATCACTTTGGATCTAAAATGAGAAAAACTTTATTTAAATATAGAAAGCAGACCTGTTGAGCAGTAGAACCATAAACCGCACTGTATTGTCCTCCATAATTAGGCCCAGAAGAGGGGTGATGACCGTGAGCTCGGTACCCACCTGCATTGGCATCTTGAGAAGCCCCAAGCATGGAGGAATGGCGTGAAGCTGCTAGCAGCTGAGAGGACCCATCAGCCGAACCCCCGGATACCAGCTACATTCCCAAAAATATAAAATGAAAAAAAGATAAAACATTATAATGCTTGAATAAATGAAAGGACAGAAATGGCTGGTCAGTATCACTATAGCTAGATTGAACAATACAGGAAGGTAACTATTGTATCTTTTTACAAAACATGAGAGATGAGATGAACAGTGAAACAAAAATAGCAGATTAGCTTAAATTCCATATACACCATCATGTACTGAAAAGTAAAGTCTAGCTAGAAGAGCTGTTTTCTTGATATTTTAATTTAGAAAAAAATGTGTTTTTTTATAAATCTCATGGAATAAAAAAATAAAAAAAATATAATTCAAGCAAGAAGCTTACGCTTTGCTGATAGGTTGATTGGGAAGAGTAGCTCTGATGCTGTCCATAAGCACCAGTCCCACGAGAAGGATACATCTCTGAATTGCCAAGAAACTGAATCCAAAAGAACACCCGCCAGAAGATTAATGAAATTCAAGAATCGATCGCCGTTACAGTGAAGACGAACACAAAAAGGATATCAATTTACGAAAAAATAGTTAGGAAACCTCTGCAAATCAAGGAGGGGTAGGGAGCTAAACAGACCTAACCTATTTGCTCATGCGACAGACGGCGATGCAGCAGAGGCGATGTTAATCGGCGACGGACGGCGGCGGCCGAGTGGATTTGGATGATTGATACCGGCTCAGATTGAAGCGAAGCGTAAATGGCGACTTTAAGCCCTGTAACCCTTTGCTTTTATACGGCCAAACTTCTTCTATCTTCTGATCTCTCTTTTTCTCTATCTAGCTCTTCTTCTTGTGGTATATATACTATATGCACCGAAGATTGGGCCTGCTCTTTTTGGGTTTAGGCCCCTTTCAATTCAACTTATTTTTTCCGCTTTTTTCTTAATCTTATTAAAATCAAATCAGATCTAGTCAGATCAGATCAAATCAGAACCAATCAGATCAGATCAGAACCAATCAGATCAGATCTAATCAGATCAGATCTAATCAGATCAGATCTAATCAAATCAGATCCAATCAGATCAGATCAGATCCAAATAAGAATTATTATTATTATTATTATTATTGTTATTATTATTATTATTATTATTATTATTATTATTATTACTACTACTACTACTACTATTATTATCATTATCAATATCTTTATTACTCCTTACTTTTTAAATTCCATATTTTTTAGTTGTTTCACTTGATATGGTTCTTTTAAAAAATAAATTTAATTCGATTTAAAAAATATAAGAAGAAAGAACATGAAACTTTTTGTGTGATTATAATTTATGTAGACTAAAATAAATGATATGAAGCACAATTGTTTTCTTAAAAATGAAAAATAATAAACTTTAGAAACAAGCTAAATAGAAACCCGAGAAAGTAATCTTTAATTATTAATGAAAAATGTATTATTTCTTTGCTTAACATTGATAATATAAGGATGTGATCTTTTAATAAAAATATTAATGATTATTAATAACATTGATTATCTATATTAAATAACATTTTAGTGCATATATAAATTAAATAATTATTCTAATTTTTATATAAACTAATTATTCAAATATTAAATCAATATTATTCATTAAAAAAATCATAAAATAAAAATTATTATTACATTATAATATGAATGATTATTCTAATATATGAGTTAATTAATTTTGTTTCATTAAAAAATAATCATAAAAAAATATTGATTATATTATAATATGAATTATCATTACAATTTTTAATCAAATCAGAACCAATCAGATCGGATCAGATCAGATGAGAACCAATCAGATCAGATCAGATCAGATCCAATCAGATCAGATCAGATCAGATCAGATCCAATCAGATCAGATCGGAACTTATTAAAATCAGATCAGATCAGAAAAAATAAGTTGAACGGAACGGAGCCTTAGCCGCATTTTTTGCTCGTCACATAAGTTATGGAGACTTTGGGCTAGACAAAAAAAACATCCATCCCATATTATTTTGAATAATTAACTTAGGAGTACACCAATATGGGATACCCCATTTGTACACCAAGCCAACAAAGATACACATAGACACAAAATATCTGTGCAACACTGTCATTTTGTGTTTGTGTGTGTCTGTGTTGACTTGGTGTACAAATTGAGTACCCCATGTTGGTGTACCTCTATCATTACCTATTTTGAATCTAAAATAAACCTGGCAAAAAACGACTCGAACAATATTTGCACTAAGATCCAAAAGTATTAGGTTTTGAACAAAAGTTTCGTTGACTAAACCCGAACTTGAAAAAATCGACCCGCTAATATAAAAGTTTTCATAACATTAATGTGTCTTATGTTCAAACTTGAGAAGAGTATTGCAACAAACTGTGTTTGCAAATACTTGAGAAGAGTATTGCAACTGTGTTGCAAAGGGGTCGGCAGGTTGCAGCGGCGATCATTTACTCTATCTGGACAGCGATGAATAAAGTTGTGTGGGAGGGTTGGGTTCTGTCTGTTGCAAGGAGTTGGAATACGGCAAAATGCATGGTGGAAGCTTGGTGCCAGACATGGAACAGTCTTATGCAGCAAAGAAGAAAATGCAGACTACCTCCGCAAAGACGATATGATGCATTTACGTGTTTCATCGATGGTGGTTTTAAGTCGGACACAAAGGAAGCATCTTTTGGATTCGTCTTGTATGAACAGGGCGGTAATTTTGTGAAGGCTATCAATGGTAAACTCAATTTCTGTTTGAACTCGCTTATGCCAGAGGCTTTGGCTCTCAATGAAGCTTTATCTTGGATCAAAGACAAAACCATTCCAAGAATTCAGATTTTTTCGGATTGCATGACTTTAATACGCTCCATCAAGAATCATCGATTTGTGGGTTCATCTTTTGAGGCATTGACTATTCTTCAATGCGAATCGCTTATGCAATCCTTCAATTTTTGTTCTTGTGATTTTATTTTTCGTCATTTTAATTTCTCTCATATTTTAGCCTCTGAGGCTTTTGGTCAACAATCCTTTTGTCTTGGGACTTTGCTCCATTTGTTTGTATCCCGAACTCTTTAAATTAATAGAATTAAATTTGACTTCAAAAAAACTTTACTTTATTAATAAATAAAAATTAAAATCAAACTAGGAGGTACTATTATACTAACAAAATGTACAACGCCTAATAAATAACAAATCATGACCTTGCCAAATACGGAGTACGAGTAAAACAACACCAAATAAAACTCATGCGCCTCTCATCGTCCTATAATATACTGAGTAAAATGTCACATTATGCTCAAATTTTCATCTCTAGGCAAGCTTTGAACAGTGTCCGACCATCTCCCCGGAGAATGGTCACTGCTATTGGACGACACCTGAGCCTCCGCCCTGGCATCCCTCACCATCTTCAGCACCTCCCTCATCGTCGGACGGCTCTCCGGCGAGACCGCCACCGCCGCCATCGCGACGCCGAGCAGCGCGGCGAGCTTCTCGTCGGCCGCCGCGCCGGTTCCCCCGGCGGCGGCGGCCGGCTCGTCGCCGGAGTCGGCCTCCTCCTCCCGCACGGACCGCACCCACCTCGGGATGTCGGAGCCGTGCTGGTGGACGAGGTCCTGGAACGGGGTCTTGCCCGTGAGGAGTTCGAGGAGGAGGATGCCGAAGCTGTAGACGTCGGATTGTTGGGTCGGCGGGCGGCGCGGGTCCCGGCACTCCGGCGGGCGGTAGAAGAGGGAGGCGGCGCCACCGGATTCCTCGGGGGAGTCGGGGTTCCGGAACGGGGCGAGGCCGTAGTCGGTGAGGCAGGACTCGAAGTCGGGGCCGAGGAGGACGTTGGAGGACTTCAGGTTGCCGTGGGTGAGGCCGGCGGGGCTCTGGTGGATGAAGAGGAGGCCGGCCGCCACGTCCTCGGCTATTTTCAGGCAGGATGTCCAGTGGAGTGGCTTTGAACCACTTGAAGTAGCTCTTGACCCTGCAACGTTTTACAACAAAGGGCTAATGTCACAAAGATGGCATATACTCCCTTCCTCTCTAAAAATAGTTCTCATTTTGACTACTTTTTATGTAATTTAATTAAGAAACATTTTTACATTGATTTTTCTAAATTAGTCTTGATTTGATGGTAGACCATTAGTAAATTAGAACAAATGGATTCACTATCCATTTCGGAATAAGAAGCTGCAAAGATGTGGATATTCCCTTTTCACATGGATGAATATATCAACAAGGAATTGAATCAAAGAGTTAGAATCATCAAATCAGATACATGAATATATCGAAAAAAAAGAAGAACAAGGTTTGGGATAGGACATTACTGGAACAGGATCTGTTCTATAGGGTTGTACCTCCAAATTCTTTACTCTAAGGAGAAAAATATATGCTGAGGAATGGAGACATTGTTTTTCAAAAACAAGTAAAACATGTGAACAGTGTGGAGTACTTGTTTGTTTGCTTTTTTTTTAAAATTTAAAAAACAAGTAGAACATGTGAACAGTGTGAAGTACGAGTACTTGTTTGACTGAATTGAAATATAAAAAATAAAAAAAATTCGGAGACTTGATTAAACAAAAATTAATACGGAGTACTAGAGAGACAAAATTGGTTCAATTTTCGGTACATTGACTAATTTCAATTATTCTTAGATAATACAAGGACATCTACTCTATTTTATCAAAGTATTTCATATTGAAAATTCAAGATAAAAGTAGTCGGTATATAAACTCTTGACCTGAATTAATTAATTGATTGGATTCAATTCAAGTATTTTATAACTCGTCCAGTGACTCTTACTCATCTAAAATTCTATAAAAGATACATAGTATAACTTAATCCAATGAAAGGTGTAATTAATTTTGGACGAAGAGGGCATAATTTAATCCAGTGAAAGTCGCACATTATATGGTACAACCGTCAATTAGATCGAAGAAAGGAGAGGCACACCAATGAAGATGTCATGCGATGAATCTAATTTTGTCGATGATAGAGATATGCGATGAAGATAGTTGTGGTGGACTATAAGTTTAATTAGATTATTAGATTATATTTTCCAAATCTGAAGAAAATGAACACTAAGTTAATTGAGAATGAATATTATGAACTCAGTAATAGCTTATGAAGTATTTTAGGAGAAAAGAGTAATAAACGAATGAATAAGTAAAGATTACCATGGATTAAGGAGAAGAGGCTGCCATTAGGGAAATAATCGTAGACAAGCAAGCGCTCCTCTTTGGCTTGGAAATAGGCTCGGAGAGGGACCAAATTGGGGTGCCTCAGCCGGCCGAGAATCTCGACGCGGCGGCGGAACTCCTCCAGCGGCGGGTACCGCGACTCCCTCAGCCGCTTCACCGTCACGATGTAGCCGGATTCCATGACGGCCTTATATGTACTTCCCATTGTGCCCCTCCCTAGGGTCTCTGCCGAGGCCCTCAATAAATCCTCCAGCCTGTAATTCATCTGCTGATCCCCTGGTCCGCAGAACACCAGTGTCCCTGCACCTCCACCTCCCTGATTGTCGTCCCACGAAAATGACCCTTCTTTTCTCCCGTTATTACCTCCCATGCCACTGGTCCCAGATTCATCCCCACCCGCCGCCGCCGCCGCGGCGGCTCCTTTGCTCCTCACTTCGCCGCCGTTTCTTCTCCGTCTCCGTCTCCTTATCAGACAGGCGGTCAGAGTAGCCAGGAGCAGTAGCAGAATCCCACCGGCAACGGGGAATACGATCAGGAACAGTTTCCGGTTCCTTTTCCGGCGGCTTCGTTTGGTTCCGGGGCTGGCGGGATTCGGGCATTCTTTGTGTAATTGCACGCCGCAGAGTTCGGGGTTACCGGAGAACGCGGATTCGTTGAATGCTGCCAGGGCCGGAGTGGTTGGAATTCTGCCGGAGAGCCGGTTGTTGGAGACGTTGAGGAATCTCAGGGTTGTTTGGTTAAATGCCGGGATTTCTCCGGCGAACTGGTTGTCCTGGAGGTAGATGGCATAGAGCCGCGGGAGGCGGAGTAGCGACGGCGGGATTTCGCCGGAGAGTGAGTTCCCGGAGAGGGCGATGATCTTGAGGCGGTGGAGGAGGGCTAGGCTCGCCGGGAATCCGCCGGAGAAGTTATTGTTGCTGAGATAGAGAGATTTGAGGTTGGGGAGGGCGGCGAGGGAGGGGATTTCGCCGGAGAGGGAATTGTCCTTGAAGCTCAGCACCCGGAGCTGATCCAGCCGCCCCAGACTCCGTCCATCCACCGCGCCGCTCAAGTTCCGCCCCTCCACCACCAGCTTCGTCACCCTCCCATTCACGCACTCCTTCACGCCTCGCCACCGGCAAACACTCCCGGCGCCACTACCCACCCAGTCAGCCAGCGAGTTCCCCGGGTCAATCCCAGATTTCAACGCCAGAAGAGCGTCGGCGTCGCCGGACCTCGCCGCCGGGAATTCAAGAACCCCCAACACAGTCAAGAACAGCAACCCCATATTGCCAAAACCTCCCATTTTCGACCCCAAAAAGGAAACAACAACAAAAAAGGAAAATCTCAAACCATTTCAGAGCAAAAGATCGATCCAAGAAACAAAGAAAAGATTCACACACACACACACAAAATCAGCTTTTTATGAAGCTAATGGAGAATAATCAGGTCAAAAAATGGAATCTCCAGATCTAATCTAAGAAGAATAGGCGAAGATGACGGGACGGTGCATCCCATTCCGGGCCAAAAACCCGATTTGTCACTGTAAAGGAAAGTTATTTACATTTGCTTTGACCATTTTTTGAGAAAAACTGAAAGAGGAAACCCTGAAAGAAGAACAGAGAAGATGCATTGACATGAATTTGGATGGGGAGGGGGGAGCTCACTCAGTCACTCACTCACTCTCTGGTGGAAGGGGAAGTTAAACACCAAAATGACAACTACAACTCTTTGTCGGACACCACCCACCCAAATGTGCAGAAATGTAATGTAGCCATTGACACGTACTGCATTGGTGATATACATGTGTGTACGGTTGACATTGGTCATTAGTGGGCTAATTTTAGTCTTCACTTATTGGGCACACAAAAACTAGACTTGTGCAAATAAGGATTGGCCTGTTTAGTCCGTTAATAATTTTGTCAAAAAACAAACGTAAAAAACGAACATGAATCCATTGTAGACAATCTTGTCAAAAATGGAGGTCAATAGCTTTTCATCGCCATATTATTAATTCAAATACGAGTAAAACATCTCATAAATAAATAAATGACTGAAAGACATGAATCCATTATAGACTATCAGACGCCTGAACCAATATGTGAGTCATCCAAATCGTTGATAACCTAAACAACGTCTCAGATCATTATTTTACAATAAAAAATATCCTCTTGAATTGCCTTAAACACTACCTCATTGTGTATCTCAATGCTAAAAATATTATGTCTAATCGATGTCCTCGGCCATTTCAAAGCCTTCGAGAGACCCACTACTTCGACCATCTGTGCGACCTCAAGGCGTCTTAACCCGAAATATGCTCCGTGCTAGGAACTCTCTGAACGTCTAAAAACCACCACTCCACCTCGTGCAACCCTTGTTTGCATGTTGAAACTCTAATCCACGATACATTTTAGAACACCTATGTCACACACTTTCTACTTGTTCACCCGCTCCCGACTCAGCTTCATCTCTCCGAGTCGTGGGACGTGCTGCCTGCATTCATGTAGATCCCGAGCTGCTCTAATTGCATTGCGCTCATGCTTTTGTTCTTCCAAACAAGTTTGTTATGTTACCACCACACATCTCAAATTAATCAAATCTTCATTTATAATTAATATAGTACTGTATTTCATAATTTGAATGAAGTATTTACTAATTTTTTTATTTTCTTATTGCTATAATTCTTTATTATTTATTACTCCCTCCGTTCTATAATGATCTTCCCGGTTCGCAAAACGAAGAAAAATCTCAAGTTTTTTCAATCTATTTTATTTAAATATTGGTATATAAATAAAAAATAAAACATACATATTTAAAAACTACACCAAAAGTTCAACAAAACAAGTGGTGACAAGAATATTTTATTTTATCATATAGGCCATGAAAAACACAAATAAATATAAATTCCCGTGAAGTTGGAATAGTGCTCTGGGAAGATCATTATAGGACGGAGGGAGTAATTTTTATTAATGGATAAATACTTTTATTAAATTTATATAAATTTTAAGTAAAAATAATGAATATTGTAAAATAGATGGAGAGGTGAGACAAGAGAACAATAATAACATTACAAAAGTTCCGACCTATGCTAGAAAAGGAGAAAAAATAATACTCCTTTTGTCCCTAAAAGATTGTCATAGTTTAATTTTTTTGGTCAAATTGTGGTACCTTTTGATCGTGAATTATGAAAAAACGTACATTTAGTTATAATGTAAATTTAGTAAAACTAGATTTATTTTAAAATATAATTTTGATATATTAAACTGTTATAATATCTAATTATTTTAAAGTATATCTAATTCATAGTTAAATGGTACCACTATTATACTCCCTCTGTAATCTTCTCAGACACTATTCACAGGGTCAAATTTTACTCACTTTGTTTGCTCATTTTTAGTAGTCATATCATAAAATAATATAGTCTTGTCACCTCTAGTTCTGTAGAACTTTTCATGTAGTTTATTACTATATAAATTTTATTTTAAAATTTTACTCATATAATCAATTAAATTGAATTGAAAATAAAGTCGGTCAAGCCTCGTAACGCGTAATGAAAAGATCTTACATGGACGGAGAGAGTAATTTTTTAGGGATGGTGAAAGTAATAATGTAGCAGTGAAAGGCACGAAACAAAAATTCGCCATATTGTAAGACCATCTCCAATGGGATGCTCCCAAAAGATGCTAGTAGGAGAGAGAGTGAGATGTTGAAGGATGCTATTGTTGTAGGTGGGTGCTCATTATAGCACCGATACTTCACATAGCACCGACGCTTGAGGGAGAAGGGTTTCATGCATTCATTTCTTTAGTTTTGTGGTCTAATGATTATGTGCCATGTGTCATATATATATTCAATTCTTTTTATGGCACTTTTCTTAAATAGTTCTCTTTTTAAATACTTTTCCAACGAATTTTTTTATAATTCCAATAAATATTTTAAGTAAATTTTTTTACAAATAGCAGCAAATTAGGATTTTTTCTTAAAAAATGGATTTACATCGAAATACTACATCCGTTTCTTAAAACCCTTCCTCTTTCATTTTTTTTTGTTTTTCTTAAAACACTTACCTTTTCTATTAAAAAACCACTTTTACCCCTACTTTTCATACTCTACCTATCACATCATACTTTTTCACTAACAACTAAACTATCACATCTTACTTTTACCCATCACATCAAGGGCAAAATTGGAAAATGAACTACAATTTAACACTTCCTTATTTTTCCCCAAAGTCAAAAGAGGAACCGTTTTGAGAAACAGAGGGAGTAGGTTGTTTTTAGATTTTTTTGATATTGATGGAGAACAAGCTAGTTTTAAAATAAAAAGAGTAGTTTTTTTCAATATAATATTTTTTCAAGTTTTGTATAATTAATACTCCGTAATTTATTATACAACTAAATACTTATAATTAACAAAAAATAAAATATAAATATATATTAGTTGACCTACTATATTAATTGAATAGATATTTGGGCATCCAAATGAGATGCTACCATTGAACGAATAAGATGTTGAGAGAGGTGCTAAAATAACATTTTTATAATGGAGCCACACTTGAGCATCTAATGAGAGATGTTGCCATTGTGGATGCTCTAAAGGCTCTAGAGGCCTTAGAGCATGAACAATGGTGAGGTAAAAATGAAATGTCACACGCTGACGTGGAGCATTTCAACCAATAAAAAACAGTCCAGTCAACGAGTGGCACGTGAGTGGAGTGGCATGCCTTGCAGTGGCAAGTAATTTTTTTCATCACTTTTTTTCATATTTTTTCCATATTTGAATTATTAAAAATTATATTACCTGTATATGTTAATCATGAAAATATTTCTATTTACTCAAATAAATAATTTTTTTTATGTATTTTAATTATTAAAAATGTTTTTGTTACCTACTCCATATTTTTATTTTAATCATGAAAATATTTCTATTTACTCAAATAAATAATTTTTTATGTATTTTAATTATTAAATTTTTTTGTTACCTACTCCATATATTTTTGATGTGTTTTAATCATTAAAAATTATCTTTTATTTATTTTATAAATAAAAGATGGAATGCCACGCTCCTACCTCTCCATGCATGGTGAAATTGGACAGCCACGCGTGTCAAATTCATTTTTATCTCCTTTGTGCTGATGTGGCATGGCAAGGCAGCCCATATACTTGCCATTGCATTTGCTCTTAAAGCCGTTAAATGAGAGGCAGAGGGAAGATAAAAGGGAGCACTAATTGATGACATGCGTGGGGGCGTGTTTGGTTGTTTAATACCTCTCAGGCTCTCACACTTTCTTTGTGTGCTTTAAATCTTTTTTACCCATAGGACAAGACAAAATTGGAGCTAGCAAATAAGAGCTATCTTTTTCTCTCTCTGTCACAAATTAAGACCTTGTTTGGAAACCACCGATTAGTGTTAGCGATTTGTATGAAATTTTAACGGTATAAATTAATTCTGAAAATTCTAACGCTAAAGACTATTGTCAGATTAGCTTTTCAAAACACTAATGCCAAACGGAGCCTAAGTTACATATTTCTTATTTACATGATCAAATGTTATTCACTTTTTTTCTATATTTTTGTTATTTACGGAGTATTTGATAAAAAATATAGCCATGTCTCTTTATATTTTGTAAAACTTTTAAATGTTCACTTCTATTTTAGAAGAAAATGTATAGTGAAATTTGCACTGAACAGGACTAAAACATAAGTCATTTTCTAATATAAGACTTAAACTTTTTTATTCTCTAAATAGGACTTAATAATGACTACTAAGAAAAATAATGTCCAAGTGATGGTATATTGGGCTTAGAATATGGATAATGGCGTTTGATATGTTATTGGTCCAGCCCATAACATTTCGGCTCAAAGTTGTTTGTTCAAACCTCACGCGAAGAAGAGTATACCGTTGAAGCGTCTTCTTCATCCATTTCTGCTCGGGACCGCCACCGTCGCCGGAGGATGAGCAGGCGAAATGCTCTCCCTCACCTACTGCTCCTCCGCTCTTACTCCAAGAAACTGCCTCCTCCGCCGTCGCCGCCACCCCCGGCTTCACTTTTTGATTCCTTCAAATCTCCCTCTTACTCTCCAGATGTTCGTAGTAGACTCCCCGGGCTCGTGGCGGAAGATGATCGAAGTGAATCTCCAACTTATTCGCCGCAAGAGTTCGCTTTTTTGATGGACTCTCCTTCGGGGAAGTCTACTGGCGCTATTGATGATGTTGTACTTTCAATTGTAAGCGTACTTAGGGAGAATGGCGGTTTGGGGGAGGAAGCTCAGAAACTTCTTAGGCAGTTTAGGGAGAAGCTGAACCCGGATTTGGTTGTCAGGGTTCTGAGAGAGGTCCGGGATGCTGAATTGGGTGTGAAGTTTTACATGTGGGCTGGTAGGCAAATTGGGTATAATCATAATGCAGCTGTTTTCGATGCTTTAATTGATGTTGTAGTCACCAGGGAACCTGGTAGTTCCGAGAACGAGAAAGTGCCGGAGACAATTCTCCATGTTCTTATGGATGATGATAAGGAAGTTCTGGGTAAATTGCTGAATTTCATGGTCCTAAAGTGCTGCCGAAGTGGGTTGTGGAATTTGGCACTAGAAGAGCTAGAGAGGCTCAAGAATTTAGGGTACAAGCCCTCTAGAGTCACCTACAATGCCTTAGTTAAGGTTTTTCTGCAAGTGGGTAGGTTGGAGACTGCTTCTTTGATTTACAAGGAAATGACAGGGTTAGGGTTTAAGATGGATATGCACACACTGAATTGCTTTACGCGCTCATTGTGCAAGGGAGGTAAATGGAGAGAAGCTCTTGATTTGATGGAGAAGGAAGGATTTGTCGCGGATACTGTGATATACACGTCGATGATTTCTGGGCTGTGTGAAGGTTCTTTTTTTGTAGAGGCTATGGATATTTTGATCTTGATGCGCTCTAGTTCGTGCATCCCCAATAGAGTAACTTATGAGACCTTACTTTGCGCCTGTTTGAACCAAAGGAAACTGGGCTGGTGTAAGAGAATTCTTAACATGATGATTGTGGAAGGTTGCTATCCAGGCCAAAAGATATTCAATTCTCTTGTTCATGCGTATTGCAGATCGATGGATTATTTATATGCCTATAAATTACTCAAGAAAATGGAGCGATGTGGCTGCCAACCTGGTTATGTCGTCTACAACATACTGATTGGAGGTATGTGCGGCAATGATGACTTACCGAGCAAGGAAATAATGCAACTGGCTGAAAAAATCTATGGGGAAATGATTGATGCAGGGGTTGTTTTGAATAAAGTCAATGTCAGCAATTTCGTCCGCTGTCTTTGTGCTTTCCAAAAGTTTGAGAAAGCTTTTTGTGTAATTCAAGAAATGATGAAAAAGGGTTTTGTTCCTGACGTTAGCACATACTCTAAAGTTATAGGCTTCCTTGGTAATGCCTCAAAAATAGACAAGGCATTCATGTTGTTTCAAGAAATGAAAAATAATGGGCTTGTTCCTGATGTTTATACGTATACAATGCTGATTGACTGTTTCTGCAAATCTGGATTCATTCAACAGGCTCGTAGTTGGCTTGATGAGATGAGAAGTGTTGGTTGTATGCCCAATGTAGTGACTTATACATCTCTTTTACATGCATACCTCAAACAAAAGAGGATTTCTGAGGCAAATGCGCTCTTTGAGCTAATGCTGTCTGAAGGGTCCATTCCTAATGTTGTGACCTTTACTGCTTTGATTGATGGCTTCTGCAAAGCAGGGAATGTAGAGAAGGCCTGCCAGATTTATGAAAAAATGAAGGGAAGTGTTAACACTTCTGAAGTAGACATGTACTTCAAGACAACCGATATGGGTAATAAAGAAAAGCCTAATCTTGTTACATATGGGGCTTTAGTGGATGGCCTGTGCAAAACACATAGGGTGAAGGATGCTCGTGATCTGTTGGATTCAATGACAGTGGATGGGCAAGAGCCAAATGTTAATATATATAATGCTCTAATTGATGGGTTTTGCAAGGCAGGAGAGATAAAGGAAGCACATGAAGTGTTTTCCAGAATGTTGGAGCATGGGTATGATCCTAGTGTTTTTACGTACGGTTCTTTCCTTGATAGGCTTTTTAAAGACAAACACTTGGATCTTGCTATGAAAGTTTTGTCTCAAATGCTGGAAAAATCTTGCCCCCCAAACGTTATCATCTACACAGAAATGATAGATGGTTTATGTAAGATGGGAAAGACTGATGAAGCTTACAAGCTTATGTTGATGATGGAAGAGAAAGGTTGCAAGCCAAATGTTGTGACTTATACTGCAATGATAGACGGATTTGGTAAAGCTTGTAAAGTTGAAAAGTGCCTTCAGCTAATCCAGCAGATGGTTTGTAAGGGTTGTGCACCAAATTATATTACTTATGCGGTCACGATCAAACACTGTTGTTCTGCTGGGCTTCTGGATGAGGCTGTCCAACTACTAGAGGAGATGAAACAAACACACTGGCCAAGACATATGGACAGTTATCATAGGATTATTGAAGGCTTCAACAAAGAGTACTTGATCAGTCTTGGCTTATTGGAGGAAATGAGTGCGAACAGTTGTGTCTCCTATTTTCCTGTATATAGGATTTTGATAGATAGCTTTCTCAAAGCAGGAAGACTGGAAGTGGCTGCTGACCTACATAAAGAGATTTCATCACCTTCACATCATGACAAGAATGTTTATGCTTCTTTAATCCAGAATCTTTGTGTTAATATGAAAGTTGATAAAGCATTTGAGTTATATGCCGACATCATAAAGAAAGGGGTAATTCCGGAATTGAGTGTCTTTGTTAACCTCATCAAAGGGCTTACATTGGCCAACCAATGGGAGTATGCACTTGAACTCTCTAAAAGTCTTTGTGACATGGTCAGTTACTTTTCACTCCATTTACTATCTACTAGCACAAACATGATTATATATGTCTTACTATTGTTATTGTTTATTTTTTCAACTTTGACTGGACAATATGGTACTCCCTCTGTTCCAAAAAAATCTTTAGGTTTTAGTCCAACTCTGTCCTTTTTCTTTACCTATTTTCATTGATCATTTGACAAAATAATATAATCACGCCGCCTCTTGTTTTTAGATCTTTTGATATAGTTCGTAGTTTATATATATAAAACTTTATTTTTTATTTTTGCACCAATTTTGAACAATTATTTTAATCATGCTAAACAGGATGTTTGCTGGCTACCAGCTAACAAGAAAATGGATGGCAGCTAATATGATATATGGCTTCATCTAAGTTTGTTCCTTTGCCTACTCACATGTTGCCACGAAGTTCTTTAAGGATATTCAAGCAACACAACACCGGAACCTCTACTCCAAACACCATTTGCCTGAACTCTGGGTAAATAAGATGAACTTATGTACTTGTGCTCAACTTCTTCTCGATGTTATATTTCCTTATATTAGCATTCTTTGAAGAAAAAAGTGCTAGGTCAGAGGCATACTAGGGCGCGAAATCTCGGCGTGCCTTGGTGGGATAAGGAGAGACAGAGATAGGATTACACATGGGTGACATGTCTGACCAAGAAAACCCGTCAAACCAAAACCGACTGACAAACTGGCCAAAACCAAACTAAATATTGGTGCTTTGGTTTGCTGTTTAAGATTTATGCGCTAAAACTGACCAAACACGACTGAAACCAACCAAGGCTGTCCGAAAGCGACAAATAATTTAGCTGAAACAGACTTGAGGACCTGTTCTCTTTGCCCGAAAAATGTGACGTGATCTGTTTTGAATTAATCTGATCCGGTATGGTGTAATATATTAGATTTTGTCTAACTCTCTGGTTTATTTTCAATGTTTCAAGCCTGGTGTGGTCTGCTTAGAATAGTAGTAAGGAATAAGCTTTTGTCTTTTGGTTTTGTATTTTCAAAACTGAACCCACCTAAACTGATCGAGCCAAACCGAATCGACAAACACCCCTAGATGCCATATAGTGATATAATGTATCCGGGCTGGTATTCATATGTTCCGTGGTTGAGAAGTTTTTCATTTTCATTGAGAGTGCTCTTTTACATAGTGTGATTGGCAGGCAATTGGGATAGTCTTGCTGAGTTGACATGTGTTGTATTCCAGTTGCAGCGAGTGCCACAGATATATATGTCCATGAACCAGAATATAATACTCCGTATCAGATATCAAAGGGCACCACTGTTCATCTCCAATGGCGGGTTCACATTGAGGTATTTTTTATGCCCAGAGTTTTCTTCTACTGTCTGTGGTTGTCTTGAGTTATCATTTTTTGTTTAAGAGATCGGAATTTGCTTCACGCATATGCACTTGGCAGGCAAACAGAAATTTGAAGTTCAATTACATTTTTACAAGAAGAAAGCATAATGAAATTGATGGATCTTATAAAGTATTCTGCAGAGTAATAAATACGCGCAACACACACCGTATATGTTAATAGCACATTAGCACCTGAACCCAAAAAAGCCGGTTTATCAATTTCGGAACCATGATATTCAGGGTTATATTGAAAGACATTTGGAAACCCAGTTTTTTTTTTCCGGTTTTATCACCCTTATCAGTAAGATATTCTATCTTACGGAGAACTAATTAAAAACAGTAGTGCATGTCAGTACTTTTGGGCTTTGGCCGATATGTTTGAAATGAAGATTATTGATACAGAGTACTTATACTCCCATCTTATACACATTATCTCCTTTAATTTCTTAATAAAATTTTACATTTTAGATATTCCATCTGCCCCCAACTTAGCCTCTCATTTTCCTTTTTTATGACTCACAATTATCTTCTCACTTCCTTTTTAAGAATTATGTGATTCATACTCCGTATTTGTTTTCTTCCATTTCTAAACAAATCTAAATCACAACTGGTATGGGATGAGGCAGACAAAAAAGATAACCTCTGTGTGGGTTGGGCACATGGCAAACATCTTAAAGATTGTGATATCTGTTCTTATAGGCCAAAAACGGACACGCCATGGTACTGGAAGAAAATGTGTAAATATAGGGACAATATCAGTTCATCTAATATCAGAAGGGGTCTTGGAGAAAGCTCTAATGATCTGCTGGGATTGTGATCAAAATCATCAAACCCTTTGTGGGTACCTCTAGTGTGGGCTAAACTCTGCCAACCCAAACATCAAGTCCAGTTATGGTTGTTGCAGAAGGAGAGGCTCCCTGTTAAAACAAGAGTTGCCAAATATGTAATTATTGTCAAGGAGTGTTTTGTGCAATAAATGAGGGTAATGAAGAACAGATGTAGGCAAAAGTGGCCTTGTTTAAAGAAACTGGATGGGAGAGCATAGCAGAGGAAAATGGCCTCAGATTTCCAGGAATGGCAAGTGAAATGATGATTCCCTCCACAACTATGGCAGCCATCATCAATGAACATGTTGCCCACTTGTATATGTATATAGTTGTGCAACTTAATTGTTCACAGATTTGTTTTTTTTTGTTTTGTTTTGTTTTTGGAATGGAGGGAGTATAAGATTATGACATTTTGTGGGATTTTACTAACTCTGTTCTTGTTGTATATAAGATGAAGAAGTATATGGTGATGTAGTTTTATTTTTGTCATATAGATTGGTTGGATCAAGAGTTGAGTAGTGAAATGTTCACTTGGTTACAAAAAAAAAGGGATGGTTCATGTAAAAGTTTGTGAAGTTTTTCGCTCTAGTTAAACGGGATCTCTCTGCAATGCAATCGACAGATATTCCATAGCAATCTAGCACAACGTAGTGGTTAGAGCTCCCTCCTCCATGTGTACTAAAATACCCTTGGATGTTTATGAGGCAAAATGAAATTCTTTTTAAATACATTTTACTTGAAAAATGGTATTAAAAACTAACAAAAAAACCCTTACATCTGGTTTTGGGTTATCCTTAAAGATGCCAAAACTTACATAAACTGCTTCTAATTAATAATATCACATTGTGAATTTATCTACTCATGCCCTGATTTGTTTTAGGACATTTCATTTCCATCTGGTTTTGTGTTATCCTTGCAAGACTGAAACACAAGACAAATATGGAAATACAAACTGGTACAATGTAACCACAGCAGCAGCACAATAGAACAAGACCACATAAATAGAATTCACTCACTCAAAGACTAGACTTGCCCACAAACAAATTTTTACATGAAAACAAAAAAAAAAAACACCACCAAACTCAAATACATTAAAATGTTCTGTTATTTTGTTTTTGGGGGCAAAAGGGTCATCAAAAAACCCAAAAAACAATCAAGGAAGAGATGAAGGAACTAACAGATATGGCTAATCAAATGGCAGCAGAGTTCATTCAACCAATCAATCAACGGCCAGCTTGCGGCGCTTGTACCTCACCATGACCTTCCCCTTGACCCCCACGACCATCGCGTTCCAGTCGATCTCCGGGAAGGGGGAGACGAGTTCCAGCTCAAAGTTCCTCAGCAAGTGGCTCCATATCGCCTTTATCTGCAAGTACGCAAACGGTTCGCCCAAACACCCGTGCCTGCCGCCCCCGAACGATATGTACGAGAACGGTCCGGCCACCTTGTCCTCCTCCCTCCCCGGACCGAACCGGTCCGGGTCGTACGCGTCCGGTTCTTTGAAAATGTGCGGGAGCCGGTTCGCGAAAGCAGGGGACGTGGCCACGATGTGGCCCTTGGGGATGTCGTACTCGACCCCCTCTTTCGTGGTGACCTGGAAATCACTGTGTGAGCTTCTTAGGAGCATTATCAATGGAGGGTGGAGTCTCAGAGCCTCCTTTATGCACCTGTACAAGACATCCATTTCAGACAAGACATCATGGTCCACCTTAGTAGCACCATGTTTCTTCATCAGACTCTTCTGCTCTTCCAGAACGGCCGACATGTGCTTGCCGTGGCAGAGGAGGTAGGCCCCTGTCCAAGTCGAGGTGATGGAGCTCGTGTGCTGGCCGGCGAATAGGGCGGCAATGAGTAGACCGGTGACTTCGGATTCGGTCGTCTGGCGGCCGTCTTTGTACTTGGATTCTATGAAGCACTGTAGCATGTCGTTCTCGGACTTGCCGGTTTTCTTGCGGGAGGCGATGATGTCAGAGAAGATCTCGGCCAGCTTCTTGCGGGCCCGGTCACGCCGGCGGTGGGCCAGAATGGGGAGGTAGGGGAAGATGACGCTGATGGGGAGCATGCCGTTGTCAAGGTCGTGGAAGAGAGCCGACACGTCTTCGAACAGCTTGTTGCGAACTTCTTCCCCCAGCAGGCATCTGCTGGCTGTGAGGATGATCAAGTGCTCCAGTTCATATTTTAAATCCACTTCACCACTGTCTGCCCATTTGGAAAAGTACTCCTGGAATGGATGAAAAAGTACAGAGTGAAGTGTTTTTTTTTTTGCAGGATTGAGGGAGTATTCAAACCATTGCATTTTTGCTTGGGAGAAAGGAAAAACGCATAGAATTGGTTTGAAAAACAACATTTTTCACAACAATGATGAGGCATTTTGTGATTTGAACCATAATCTAATATCAAAGTTTTATGCTTTCTACTGATTTCTATGTCGCAAAAGTGACATATAGTAAGCTTGAGAAGGATTGAATACTAGAAACACAAAACCCATTAAGCCTGTAAGACAAATATGGTATTAGACGTAATATAGATGAAAGTCGAAATCATTGACAGACCAATAAGTCTTTTACTCCAACCAATTAACCATACAACAGCACAAGTGCATTATACTATGGTCTTTACCTTTACCACACTGGCATGGGTCAATGGTTTCAACTTTCAAGTGCGTAGCCACCACAAAACTACGAAATGTGGTCGTGATTCATATAGCCCGTTAAATGAGTGTAACATCTGGCTAAAATGGCTAAATTAGCTTAGAGATTGACTGAAATGGATGGATAGGTTAACTTAACCAAACTGCTAATTCCCCGATTCTCAAAAGACTATCTTGTTTGTAGTACTTCATTCTGAAAACAATAATCATGCTTGCCATAAATTTCAGTGTCACAAAGATAACTATTTTTATACACTGAGAGTACTATTTTGTAAATGACTTCTTCGGATAGATGTAATATATAAACAGAGTAATAGTTTATCTTCCCGCTTTTGTTTTTTGGATGTTTCTAATTGATCTTCCCATTTCCTTTTTAAGGAAATGAATGGTTTGCTCTATATATATAACTTTGATCTCCTCTACACAAATTTCAACTCTCTTAAATGCCATGTTAAAAGCAAATGGGAAGATGAAATAGGGACGGACGGAGCAATATTTTTCAAAGATAAAAGTATCTAAACATAGCAAAAATGTTCTTTCCTTCTTCTTTTTCCTTTTCAGTTAAAAATACAGCCTCAAGATCACATTTTTAACACCAGTTTCGGCAACCCAATAAGTTAGGGCGTGTTTGGTATATAAATCTTCAAGACAACTCTTTTCACTATCAAGATTTCAGTACCCAAACAAGTAATATACCTCAGCTTCCATGATCATCTGATCCACATAACCTTTGAGCTTAGTGACTCTGAGAGACTCAGTAAAGAACCTGAACTGCTCTTGCCTGATTGAGTAGTCCACATCGAAAACCACTCCCGGCCCGAAAGTGGGCACATTGAATTGGTACACCTCCTGCTGGCTGAGATCGGATTCCGGGGCCTTGAAGAAATGGGCCGAGACCTCCGGCCCAATCAGGAACGTGATGTTCTTGTTGAGCAGGTTTAGGGTGAAGACGCTCCCCAGCTTCGGGTACTCCTCCCGGAGCATCACGATCGGGCCTCTCAGGAACCGGGCCAGCCCGCCGATCAGAGGCCACGATTTCACCCTCGGCGGCAGCCGCTTCTTGGATCTGGGCATGATCAGGGCGGCGATCAGCTTCGCCGCCGCCACGGTGGCGATCAGCAGCAGACCCATATTCAACAACTTGCTGTCCCCTAAATCCATTCTTGCCTTTTATGTACCAGATTGAGAGGAAAGGGGCGGGTGATAATGGATAAAGAAATGATATTTCCGGCCTGTAGCTTAACAGACCGTCTGAGATTCCGGCGTACTGAGAAGCATTTCAATGAAATTTAAGGGGAAAAAAGGAAAATTTTGGGAGCTGATGAGAAGAACGACAGTGTGAATTTTCTTGTTTTTTTGTTGCCCCGTGAGTTGTTTCCACTTTCCACTCACATCAGTGGGTACGGGGGGTATCACTCATTTCAAAAAAAAAAAAGGAAAAAAAAAACTTTTTTTTGTTATAAAATGAAAAAATTTACGTCAATAAACTTACATTAAATATTTTTTGCACCCTAATACTTTGAGAAATTACCCAATTTTATATCATTACTCCCTTTAACTTGGATTTGTGTTCTTTACCTGATTAAAATGATTCTGATCTGATTGAAATAAGTTTGATCTTTTCTAAGTGTGATTATATTTAAAACTATTTCTGATCTAATTTGATTTGGTCTGATAGAACCTAATCTGAATTAATTCAATAAGAATAAAAGAAAAATTTGTTGGTAAAAATAGCAAAAAACTAACGTGACGCCGAGTCGGCACTCAGCAGGAAGATCTAGAGGTTTGGAGGCGAACCATACTTCCATACTATACGGTCTTATTTTCAAATTTCGGAAGCAACTATTATAAGTATAAGATCTGAGAAACAAATATGCTAAGCATAAAGCTTGTGCTGACAAGTGCAACTAATCTTTTGGTGGGCGTTGCAAATGTGATGGGGAAAATAGTTTTTATTGGAAATCACTTTCCCTTCTAAAATATTTTTCTTGGAAAATATTTCTTTTCTAACCAAATACACCCTTAATTACAAATCTCTAGTGTGGGATTGGCTTTCTATTGGGCTGAAAACTTAAAAGCATATTGCATTGGGCCTTTTAACCACGAGAAAAGCCCGAGTCACATCATAGTGGAGTTGGGCCTTTAAACTTAAGGACCCTCCAACTATCTTTCCATTCTTTTTCACAAGCCAAGAAAGTAAGGAGAATCTGAAACCCCTTTCGTGACGCCGAAGTATTTGACAACCCCAATACCTCGGCTTGTCAAAGAGGCATCGTAGTTCTTCGTTAGGAAACCCGATGGAGCCACCCAATACGGGTACAATTTCTAATACGGGTGACCATTCACGGGAGATTGAATGTTTTCACGACGAAGTACGTCGGATATTCTCTCCTCTCAACCTGGGTAATGCCATAGAAGAGATAGGGCATCCTCGAGATTGACGGACAAGAGGGGAGATGAAACTGCTGCGTTATGGCCTTCCACCGAACCAACCCTCTTTAACATACAAAAAATATCTTAAGAACACTCATGTCCTATACATTTTTGTTAAAACAAGATTTAAAAATAACAATTAAAGAAAGAATTAGAATAGCCATGGGTTAGACCTGTGCAAAGGATCCGGGCCGGATCTGGGCCGGGCTTGATACAAACTTTTAGCCCATTTGAATGGGCGGGCTTGGCCCGGCCCGGATTTGATGGGCTAAACTCTTTACCCATACCCGCCCACCTTAGCGGGCCGAACTGCCCACAGGGCCGCCCGGCCCGGATAAAACATCAAGAAAATCTTTTTTACACAAAATTCAAAAAGAAAAAAATGAACTCGTTTTCAAATGTTTAAAATAAAATTATCACTCACCACATTTACATAGAAAACATAATATAAATATTGTTGCATAATTAATTAATAAACCCATCATACAGATTCATTAAAAGACTATAGATTTTTGTTTAAGAGGGGTGAGTGATATGAACTATTATACATGAATTACAAAAAATTTAAAATTTATATAGTCTAGGTAATTAATAATAAAGTAAATGTATTTAATGAATATGGGCGGGCCGGGCCTTTTGGCCCGGATGGGCTAAAAGTAACTTTCAGATCCGCCCAAATATAATTCGGGCTTGGGCCGGCCCGCCCATGTGGCTATTAAAGATTGTCCATATCCGCCCATTTTAAAGGGCGGGCTGGGCGGGCCGGACGGGCCAACCCTTGTTTGCACAGGTCTACCATGGGTCGACTTATATATAACTTTGTTGAACAATGCAGGCTATAAACAAAATCTCCACGAAAAATTTAATGCTCTCCACGCAATTCATTGCATTCTTTAAAAATAGTACACTCTAATATAAGATAAAAGATTATTAAAAACCTAAAAACAAAGCTTTATCAACTATCCTTGATTGTTGGAGGTGCATTATAAAGTTTGATAGAGATCATTTGCATAAAGTTTTAAGTTGAGATGTGCATATACGGTGAGGTGTAAGAAGAGCCTGCCGAGGGCATGGATTGATGGTAATATATTGATGATATATTATCACTTGGAGTCTATAGTGCCCATTTATGAAAACGATGTTATATATAATCAATTGGAGTCTATAATGCCCATTTATGAAAACGACTGCTCCAATTTTATAAAATGACTATAGTGCCTATTTTGATTATTTTTTTTACCGAGTTGAATTACTTTTCAAATTAGAGTCTCTCACGTAAACTTGTGAACCACATCACTTCTCAATGAGCAAAGAATTTACTTCAATTTAATCTCTTCTCTTTTTTTACAGAGATTGTTTTGAATTTAGATTTTAAAAGATAATGTCATTTTTTTTTTGCAGGATTGAAGGAGTATTCCAATTTCCAACCATTGCATTTATGCTTGGGAGGAAGGAAAAATACATAGAAATGGTTTGTAAACAACACTTTTCACAACATTGATGAGACATTTTGTAATCTAAACCATAATCTAATACTCAAAGTTTTATACCTGGTAGTGATTTCTATGTAGCAAAAGTGACATATAGTAGGCTTGAGAAAGATTAATTACTAGAGACAAAATCCATTAAGCTAGATCACAGTTTTTAATACATAGTAAGCTTGAGAAGGATTAATTACCAGAGACAAAATGCATTAAGCTAGATCACAGTTTTTGATACCATGTTCAAAGTTAGGGTGTGTTTGGTGTATAAATCTTCAAGACAGGTCTTTTTCACTATCAAGATTCAGTATCCAAACAAGTTATATACCACAACTTCCATTATCATCTGGTCCACAAAGCTTAGTGACTCCGAGAGACTCAGCAAAGAACTTGACTTGCTCTTGCCATTGAGTAGTCCGATTCAAAGGTCCGACCCAAAAGTGGGCACATTGAATTGGTACACCTCCTACTGGCTGAGATCCGATTCGGAGGCCTTGAAGTTTAACTGCCCGTCGGAGATTCCGGCGTAGGGAGAAGCATTTCTATGAAATTGAAGGGGAAAAAAAGGAATATTTTGGGAGCTGATGAGAAAAATGACAATGGAAATTTGCTTGTTTTTTGTTACTCCGTGAGTTGTCCACTCTTCAAGTTTACATGTGAAATGTGAATCTCTTAATACGCTTCATGTACTGACAAGTGGTTTTTTTTCAAAAATATAATTCTTTTAGGATATCAATACAATAAGGTCAATAAAATGAATATGGATTTTAAGACCACGTAAGAGTTTGCAGTTAAAAAAAAGGAAAAGTTCACGACAATACACTTAGCTTTGACCAATTGTATAATACAGTTATTCTTAAATATTTTTTCCCCACCAATACTTTGAGAAATCACTCAACTTTACAGTTTACATCATTACTCCAGCCCGACTTAGCTTTGCAGTACAGCTTGTTGCTCGTTTGATTTCTATTTTGATGTATTATTTCTCTTGTTAGGCTCGTAATAAATCATTGTTTTTTGGCTACTACAGAAAAAATTGTTGGTAACAAAAAGAAAAAAAATTGTTAGAACCATACATCCTTATCATATGTTTTTTTTGCAAATCTCAATTCTTGACGACTGCATGCGCTCGAAACCAATTATGTTAAGTATAAGGTTTGCAATGACAACTACGCTTGATGACAATTTAATCGTCGGCAAGCGCGGCATAGTTGAAAACGGAAAGGAAAAAAATAACTTTCAATTGGAAATCATTTTCCCTTAAAAATATTTTTCTCGGAAAATATTTCTTGTCTAAACAAACACACCCATAACAGCAAATCTGAATGGGCTTTCTATTGGGCTGAAAGCTGAGAAGCAAATCGCATTGGGCCCTTAACCGCAAGAAAAGCGCGAGGCACATGATCGGCCCACATCCAAGAACAACGTTCAAGTCTCTCTCTCTCTCCCGGTGAAAGAAGAATCGGGTAAGATTGCGAGAACTAAAAAAAATATAAAGACGACTAAATAAATAAATCCGCAGTTTTTTTTACCGAGTTCAAAGGAGTTTTGATTCTTTTGAATAACAATAATACTCGTAATAATAATAATTGAAGTAAAAAAAAATTAAAAGGAGACCCCCAGCAGGAAGGAGAAGAAGAAGAGAAGCGATTAAGTGTGAGCAAGCATCGTCTCTTACGTCTCCTTTTTTATTTCTTCTTCAATCAAACCATAACTTAATCTTTTTCACAAGCCAAGAAAGAAAGGAGAATCTGAAACCCCTTTCTGAGTTTTTCCGATTAATCACACAATCTGATTATATATTTCTTTTATTTTTTCAAATTATTTATTTCTTGTTTTTGCATCTTCCCTTCAAATAAAGATTTTTTTGTAGTGGGGGGTTATTTTGTTTTGTTTTTTTATTGGGAATTTGAGCTGGGCATTGACGCTAACAGTCGGAGAGTGATTCTTTTCTTTCACAGGTTAGTTCTTTATTGAGTTCTGTTTTTTTCTTTTTTTTTTTGGCATTTTATGTTGCCTTTTGTCTGGATATATACTGTTTTCTGGGACTTCTTGTGAGAAGAACTTGCTATTGGCGTTGTATTTTTTATTGAGGGGATGAGTAGTTTGGTTTAGTGAAGTTTTAAGCAATTTGTTTTATGTTTTCTGCTTAGGATTTCTGTTCAGAAATGTTTTATTTAATTAAAGGTTGCGTGTTTTACTGGAAAATTGATTACACCTACAAGTGGAAGTGATCAAGGCTTGTATGTTGTAATTCTATATATGCTTGAGTTGTAGATATCGGGTAGGAAATGATCATATGAAATGTCGGTTATTTCTACTCTTTCGAACAACTTAGGGTTTGAAAACAATGTTTCAATACCGTGATATGGGATCGGTCTGCAAGTTTTTTCAAAAGAAATGAGGATTAAAAACTACAAGGAAAAACAAGAAATGAAGTATGTGGGGATTAGAATCTTACAATGAAAGGAAGCATCAAAATAGAGGAGGGTGGGAAGATAGTTTGTGGGGATTAGAAACTACAAGGAAAAACAAGAAATGAAGTATGGGACTTGATGCGTCGATGGAATCCTGGAGAATCCCATTTATGGTTATTTCTCTGTTTGCTTAGTTTAAAATGTCAAGTAGGATTCTTGTAAGCTCTGTAGCTTTCTTCCTTTTTTTCCATGGTAATGAACTAGTGTCCGGCCACACAAGTTTCCATTCACACATATGCATATACAATGATATTTATCTTGTATGTTATGGCATGGTTTTATTGTGTATTTGAGAAAAAGTGTTTATTTGAATAAAAGATGAGAAAAAAGACAGAAAAAAGCATGAGGCCTTGCAACTATGCAAGCTTCAATGATGTGAAATGTGATATGATGTGTCAAGAAGTAATATCCTGATGTGTGCTAGTTCTGTCAATATTTTTGTTGGGATTTTTTGGGCCTCCCAATTATTTTATTTACTCTTTGGTAAATGTATGACACCTTACATATTTTCTCCACACATTTTGACTGCTTTCTTACTTTTACCACAGTTAAGCTTTGAAGGAATTATTTAATAATGTTTCAGTATCTTACCAAACCTTTGATAGGAATGCCTAGAAATCTAATATTAAAGTAATGGGATAGAGCTTTGGACCTTAGTTTATAATTTATGCAAGTGCATTTTTACCGTATTTTGTAGCTTGTTGTTATTTTTATTTTTGTTAAAATATGGATTACTTTTTTTAATCTCAGCAACATGCATTAAATTGCTGCGCGTGTGCGGAATGGACTTGCCGCGCTCCCTTGCCATCAACTTTCACAAATGATGTTTAGCGGTTTGAAACTTGCTCATGCCCTTAACATATTCAAATGGAAATCGCGTGGTGAATCATCCTTAAGTACAGGCTTACTTGACTACTCCTCACCTCCTGAAATAGAGTTGTCTGACTATCACAGAGCACCAAGTCCCAGCAGTGAAAGCCCTTCGGGGCTCCTCAATGATGAGAGCTTTACCATTGAACCTATTTCCGATTTAGACCTTTTCTTTGAGAGGCTATACAGCTACTACTGCGAGAAAGGTCTATGGTGCATCATCATCAAGTGGATTTTTGAGCTTTCCGGTTTGGCCTTCACCATTTGCTTCTCTGGGTTTTTCTTGCTGTTTGTTGATTGGAATGGGCTTCGTAGTGCCAAGTGTGGGATGGAAGCAGTAGAATCTGGCATTAAGCCTTGTGAACTGTCTAAGGAAGCTCTTCATCAACACCCACTGTCCCCTTTTACAATATCTAAAGCTATTGTTGTTGGTTACCTTGGAATATTCTCAGTATACTGGATATTTTGCTTTTTTAGATTCTTTGCACAGCTAAAGGACACCTTGAAGATTCGCGACTTTTACTACAACAGGTAAATACTATGTAGTGCGCTGTATTTCTGTCTAAAAGCCAAAACAGTGGGAAATATCTTTATTATCTCATCTGTTATTTGCAAAACCGTAGACTATGAGGAGCTCCCAGTGCTTATTGCCAGTTTTTTGGGTCACCTGACTTACCAATCAGAATTTTTACAGTTCTTTTTACCAAACTAATTTATTTGACTCATTGTGCGTGCTAAGTTGTTTAATATTAAAAAAAACAGGACGGGTAGTGCTTCCTTGACTGAAGTTGACTATATTACCCTTTTCACATTTTGTTCTCTATTTTATGAATACAAAAAATTTATATTTTTTCATAATTCAGCAACTTTAGCAACTCCATCAATATCAACAATTTCTGGATTTTGGCAACTTTAGCTATAGTTCACACTTACCAGTAGCTACCAACGGGCTCACAGACATTAATTATACTACCTTTACTGTGTTTTGTGTTTTACAGTCTCCATATCACAGACAATGAGATGCAGACCATGCATTGGGCATCTGTTCTTGAAAAAATCGTTCAATCACAGAATTCACAACAACTGTGTGTGAGCAAAGATCTTTCAATCCATGATGTGGTTATGAGGTTGATGCGGAAAGAGAATTATCTGATTGGAATGGTCAACAAAGGAGTGCTTGCCTTCCCTATTTCTTCATGGTTACCTGGTGTTGGTCCTGTCAAATTCTGCTCAGAGGGTGTCCAACACCGTCTAATACTAACGAAGACCCTTGAGTGGACCCTACATTGGTGTATATTGCAGAACATGTTTGATAGGTATGTCCAAAACCATACATCAAGCACAAACCCAGTAAAAGTGTAAAATCCTATAAAAAATAACAATGATAATACTCTTTGGAAAAATGCCGTGGTAAACTACCCATCTTGTTCAGAACCAAATATGTATTGTATATGGAAAAATTTGTGTCTGAAAAGATACGCCTTTTTAGAATTTAATGAAATGAATTGAATGCTTTTGCCTCTGCAGGAACTATTGTGTTAGAAAAGATTTTGTTTCTGATCCTAAAACATTAAAGAGAAGGCTTGTGATTGTTGGCATTGGAATGCTTCTGGTTTCCCCATTTCTTGTGATATTCATGCTGGTGTATCTCTTCTTGAGGCACGCCGAACAATTCTACAACCACCCAAGCACGGCGTCATCTCGAAGGTGGTCAACACTTGGCAAGTGGATTTTTAGAGAATATAACGAGGTATCCCTTTTTTCTGTCCATTTTCGTAAAGTTGTGACATATTCTTGTTTTTTAATTCGCATGACGTTTTACATTTACACTATGTTTGGTTCAAGGAATTTGAAAGGGAAAAGAAAAGAAAATGAAGTGGAAAACCATTTTTCTTGTTTGGTTAGAAGAGAAAAGAAAGGAAAAGTGGAAGGAAAAGAAAATGAGGAGGCAAAATGTAGCAAGTGGAGGGAAAATCAAATTCCTTCCATTTTGGTGAGGAAAATGAGAGAAAACCATTTTCTTTTCTTTTCCTTCCAAAATTCTTGAGCCAAACATAGTGTTAGAGGCACTTTCCTTACATTTAGACGTTTTACTCTCTCACTTACTGTTTGTGTTTTAAATCTTTTTGTTACAGGTTGACCACTTATTCAGGCACAGGATAAATAGCAGCATAGTACACGCATCTGATTATCTGAAGCAATTTCCATCTCCTATTTTATCACTGGTTGCAAAGTTCATCTCTTTCGTTTCTGGTGGCTTTGCTGCTGTTCTTATCATCATTGCTTTCTTCGATGAATCTCTGCTGGAAGGCCATGTATTATTCCCCCACTCCTCCTTTACTATATATGAACTATGAGTAACCTCTGTATCAGAATAAACTTCTAACTTTCCTTTTTGGGTTGTCCCATAGTAAAAGCACTGTATTTTGGACGTAAACTAATTTTAATACAGTACATATTTGTATCCAAATTAAAAGGGTATTTTCATCCGCTCATTAAGTTTAGATCCACTTTAGGACTGATTTTGTGCTCAACTATGCTATATGCTCCGTCACATAAAAATCTTTACTTTTTTCTTTCAAGAAAAACAATAAGTGGCTCAGAAAATTTTCACTTTCCAACAATTCTCTTAAACTTCTTTAAAGTGATACATAGAAGATTTATATGGGACTGAGGTAGTATATGCTATTTGGACATATTTAGTCCTATGAAAATACCCTTTTAAATTCAAGCAAAATATGTTTGAGGTCTAAATTTGGTCCATGCTGCACAGTTGTTGGCAAATCTAGTGCAAAGGAAGTTAGGGACCAGACTGAGTAATATTTTATAGCCGAAGGGTTAAAATAGACATTTACTCACCATTGGGTAGTTCGCTTATGGTGAAATCTGTCTTGAACCTAACAGATTTTTGGACGAAACTTGCTATGGTACGGTGCTGTTTTTGGAGCGATTACAGCCATAAGCAGGGCCGCAGTGGCAGATGAAGTTCTTGTTCTTAATCCACACGAGTCAATGTCACTCGTAGTCCAACATACACATTACATGCCCAAGAGATGGAGGGGAAAAGAAAACACTGAGAGTGTCCGGTTGGAGTTTGAAACTCTATTTCAGGTTCGTATTGCTACTTTATTAAAAAAAATACTTCCTTTTGATTCGGGAAATATGCTATAGTAACACCACCGGTGACACCAAAGTTGACACCACAAGTTCCCTAGTTGGTAGATAAGTCGAACTCGACACTCGACATTTGTTTTTGCACAATTTTTTAAAATGGATTTTAATAATTTATTATAGATTTATTATGCTCTTAGGTAACTTAAGAATTGAGTTGTTGAAATTGGTGTCATTTTACTATTATTAAATGTTAATTCTATATGCAGTACACTGGCATGATGTTGCTGGAAGAAATGGCTTCAATCTTTCTTACACCATACCTACTTCTATTCGTTGTTCCAAAGGTTGTTATTATTGTTATTATTATTATTATTATTATTATTATTATTTGTGTAAAATTAAGTTATGAGACAAACCTTAAGAAATATTGGATGATGGTTCCCTTTGATGTTGCAGAGAGTGGACGACGTTCTGCAGTTCATTACAGATTTCACTGTAGATGTTGAAGGTGTTGGCCATGTATGCAGGTTATATTTATTCCCTATATTGCTCAGTTCATATTCCTTATTTATTACCATCAATATATTTATTCTTTTTATTTTATTTAATATAATTTTGTTTCATTTTTTTTGGATTTTGCAGCTTTAGTGTCTTTGACTTCAGAAACCATGGGAATACCAAATATGGTTCACCTTTCAATGCACCACGCACCCGAAGGAGTTCCCAGGGAAAACTGGAAAAGTCGTTCTTGAGGTTCAGACTCAACATTCTAACTCTATTAAATCATCTTTTTTTTCGCTTAGTTGCAGTTTTACATTGGTATTAATTCTCTCTAAATGTTTATTATTACTATAATTATGCAGTTTTCGTATCAGCTACCCGTCCTTGGAACCCAATGTGGAAGGGAAGCAATTCCTTTCAACATTGAAAGCCTTCAAAGAGAAGAAATGGTATGGGCATGGGATGAGACCAGAAGCTTTTCAACATATGAACTTTCACCCGCCATGGGTTCTCGACTTCAGAAGTGATGATGATGACTTGGGAGATGGCCATCCGTACATTCTTGACTGCTACTACACGTCCCACGCGACATGCTGCCCGAGAGAGTCTCGGGCTGACCGCTTTGACGGCGTGGGACCCGATCACGACCCGACCCGACCCGTTTTTAGCAAGAGACGGTCATTTGAAGTTAGGTCGCAAAGTTATATGCATGCTTCGACTTCGGCTCCCCTCTTCCGGGAGAGCGTCTTTCGTCATCACTATGATCAAGATGGTGGTGGTGGTGACGCGGGTCCCACTTATGCGAGGCGGGACTGGTGGGCCCGAAGCGGGCAACCGCCGGTCCGGGACCCACAGACAAGCTTTCTTGAGCCTCCAGCTTTTGGTGGTGGTGGCGGTGGTGGTGGTGGAGGAGCTCAGGCGAGCTTTATTGAGGCTCACGACTACGGTGATAGTTTCTTGGAGAGGTGTGTAGAAGATGATGAACACAGAGATCATATGGGTTTGGGAAGGAGCTCGAATAGTTTGATGGCGAGAACGGTGTTCATGGATGAAAGTGTTGGAGAATTCAACCTTCCATTCGATGATATCTATGGGAGGCGTTCGGGCAGCCCGGGTTCTCATGAGAGCTCAGATGAAGCAGCAGCAGCAGAAGATCTTGTGTGATGGTGTTCTCTCATCTCTCTAATAGGTAGTGATGATGATATGCTATGTTCTTTGTTGTTGTTGTTGTACATAATAAACCCATTGAAGTTAGAGTAGGAATGGCCCGGGCCCACGGGCGGGGCGGGGTGGGGTAGGGGGAGGTTGAATCAGAGTGGGTGATGCTCCGGTCACGTCACGCGGATAACACCAAGTTTGACACCGTCGCTATCTGCGCGTGATTGTCTCTGATGGTGTCGATTTTGATGTCATCCACTGGGATTAGAGTACTGTGGTGTTTGCCAATTTGGATTTGCACAGTGATTTAGATGATCAGTACTCTCTCATCCTTTTGCAAATGTGTAAAATTTTCACATTTGTTGCTAGGCAAATTTGTTTTTTTTTTTTAAAAAAATAAACTTAAATACTCTTCGTACGTTTGGTCAGCGGGTGATATATGCGTTCTGAAACTACTCCCCCATCTCAATTTAAATTGCATGTTTTGACTTTTGGGCATATTTAAGGAAAATAAAAAATAAAGTTAATTTTCTGAAATTGTCATAAAAGTTTACGATAACAAGTAACAGGTAACTTATTTTGGGACGAAGAAAAAGGCAAACAAACTGCTATATACATGCTAATATGCTTTTGTCTTCTCCTTCCTCTAAGAGCCATTAAATTTATTCTGATTTCTTCAACCTTAGTCCCTTCAAATTTTCTTCTAGTAATAGTAGTTGTTGTAATGAATAAAGGCCAAATTCCATAGTACAATATTTCTCAAACCCAGGCCTCCATATTTTTTAGGTAGACATGCCTACTCCCAATTCACCAAAGGCCATTTGGAATAATACAATCAATACCTAAGGGACTTTTGGAATCTAAGAGACAACCCATATATAGGCGTATCCATTTACCTTTTATTGGTTTCTCAATATGGAGGAGTCATGGTTCTCTTGTAACGATTTTTTCAAAACCCTACTAAGATAAAAACAAAAGATTAGAATAGAAGAAAAACTGGAATTCCTAACAGCTATTCACACCTCCCCCTCCCCATCCTTGTAAACTTTCTTTGCCAGTTATGTTTAATCTCATCAATGATATTGCGAGTATGGCCCCTTCTAAGAGAAGTGTAGTCGGCCAACCACCTTATAACTTCACTCGCGTCTGTCTCAACCTCAAGTTTCCTAACACCCTTTACACATATTATATCAAAAAATTTGTAACATCAATTTTTATTCATCCCTTAGTATAACATTAATTTAATATAAGTGTAAAGTTAATGTAAAGTTAACACAAAGTTAAAGTGTCAAGTCATTTTGGACACAGAAAAAGCATTTATGCAAAAACAAAAAAAAAAGGATGAAACCCATCCAGATGCTCCTCTCAAAATCCGTGATTGAGAGAATTAATTAGACTTTATTCATATATTGTTGGCATTTGAGCAACAAGCTATAAACTTAGATAGCATTCCGTTCAATTTATTTTTTCTGCTTATTCTTACTATAATCAGTTTAGAAATATATTTAATTATAACTACAATCAGATCAGATCAAACGAGATCAGATTAGATTTCCAAAAAATCAAATCGAATCAGATCAAGCGAACGGAACACAACCTTAGTTCCCAGGCACTACAGGACTCTGACTTATCAGAGCTTTTATGAAGCCATTCCCCACACTGGATAAATACAAATAATATACTCTGAATATAGCAATGGACAAGGTCAATACCTTTTTTTTCTCTTAAGAAAATTACCCTACAAATTGAAAAATCTTTAAAATTGCCCTTCTTACACTCTTACCCTACAAAAAAAAATTAGTTCCCATTTTACACTTGTGTTTCTTTGAAAGCCCAGAAATACATCTAACCCAGAGGAAATTTATTTTATACAGAACTTTTCATCTTACAATTCAATATGCATGGTTCGTATATGAGCTTTGATTACACTTTTTACCAATGCTTAGACAACTAATAAAGTATAGTTACTAAAACACTTAAGAAAAGAGCACAGGAGAAGTGAAAGATGTACTGTAATATGGCCACCCTCCGAGGCCCTGCGCAAGAAGTCGGTTAGGCGTTGAGAGACCAATCAAAATTGTGGTGAACAATGTTGATCGGGCCATTGTCGCTGAGGAGGTGTGTGAGGAGACCCGCCTTTGTCGAGTCCAAGTAACTTTGCATCCATTTCAAGATTTGCTTTTGCTGCACGAAATCCGCGCTGTACCTACACGAGAAGCTTATGTTCAAACATACACACATGCACAAAAAACACAAAGCTTTATATATGTTCATTTTTTTTTGTCACAAACCAATGTCAAACAAATTGTGGGTTTGGGCAAAAGTTGATTATAATGCTAAAAGCCAATGCATGATGGGTTCTATTAATAAGATGGAAAGGTTAAAATGATATTTGAGATTTTGGGAGGAAGGCTTACCACTTGATTGTCCGGTTAAGGTAGACAATCCTCTTGCTCAGGTCAACCTGCATCGCGTCGTCCCTCTGGAAAAACTCCCTTGTCGCGCTTCTCAGTTCGGATTCCACACTCTGAGGGGTGAAGAACTTTGCAGCTGGGCTTGATCTTGTGGCATTGCAGAGCCCGAAATGGATCAACGGATTCACTTTTGGGAATGCCATCTGTAAACGTTTATCCCCATTAGAGAAAGGTTTAGTCAAAGCAAAAGGGGCTCTTTTGTTGCCTCTAAGAATGCCATCTTTTATTGCAGAGAGGGAGTATGGGTACCCCCCAACCAAGTACTGGAACTCGGCAAAGAAGGCCCTTCGGTCAATCATGCCCCCCGGATGCCCAATCCTTATCACCCCATGAATGGCCATGGCATTGTACAAGTTGAGAAAGAAAGCCAGCAACTCATTCCCTGAGAGTGTCTCCAGATTCACTCTCTGCATGTCATGGACCAAACTCAAGTACCTGCATTACAAAAACAAAACCAGACTCAAATGATTCGCCACGAAAACTTATAATTTTAATTACTACCTTCTGAATTCTTCGCTGTTGCTGATGCCCGTGTAATCAAGACGGCGCCTATCTTCAGAGGCATATGTCTCCAGTACTGCAGACATTATCTTAGAGAGCTTCAGACCCAATGCAGCAGAAGCTTGAGGCTCACTGTCATTTGTGGATCCTCTAAAGTTGTGGCATTTGGGAACGAAGGGTTCGTGTTCTAGGAACCGATAGAACTGCTGGTTCCCATCTTCAAACTCCTTTTCCCTGTCATCCATCATATAGTATATTGTGTGCCGTTGAGTTTTTTTGTTTTTTAAAGAACGGAGAAAGTTTCATTAGCTGTGTATATGTTATCAGTGAAGGAATGGCATGCTCTTACCCGAATACATGATGAATAAAATGACTTCTTGTTAACCGTTTCCCAATTTCAACTGCCTGCAGGAGAACATAATTGAGCTTTTGTTAAGTTTCTTTTGCTACAACTCAGCCCACAACCTTAAAGTGAGGTGTTCACAAAGAAACAAAAGGCTACCAAAAGTAAGTGAGTGTTTTTTTGTACTGTACTTATAAGCTGATCAAAAGTGTTTAGAAGTTGTTTTGAACTTATAAGTCAGTTCATGACGTGTTTCTCTATCTTTTTAAGTACAAAAGGTAGGTCTTACATACTCATTTTTAAGCCATTTTTTTTTCATTTTACCGTTTTAACCAGATTATTTACAAAACTATCTCTCGTCATTGATGAATATTTCCAAATGACTCATCTATCATTTAAGTCATTTTACTTGCACGAAAGTATATTTAACATATAAGCATCTTATAAGTTAAAAATTGTCCACTGCCCAAAACCTTAATTATATCAATGTTCTCTTGTCAAACGAATGGTAAGGTTAGCGTTGGAACACCCATACTTTTTTAGGATAGCACCGGTATAAACATACAAATATTCTGAAATCATCAGTGTAAATATATTGAATTTGTGAGTACTTTTGGAAAATTGCACAGTTCTAGGAGTAATTGTGTAAATTTTTCCAAAAAAAAACAGAGAAAAAGAGATAGAAATAAAAGCATTCACAATATTTATATTGCTTCTTAATTTCAAAACTTGAAGTAATGAACTACTACTAAGTATTGCACAAGACAAAAGTCCTTTTAATTGTGTTTTGCTACCAGAGCAAAAGAACATCAACAGTGATTGTTTATTTGCACGTAGCATTACGTACAGAGGCCATAACTCATAAAGTCATAATAAATCTAAAGACAAAACACAACTGTAAGAGTCCCAACCCCCAACACATGAATTGCTCATAATACTCCCTTCCTTCCAAAATAATATACACCATTTGACTTTTTTGTCAAACTATGTTACTTTGAATTTTTGAACAATACTCCTTCAATCTTGAAATATTCTTCACATTTGACTTTTCACGGTCTCCAATGTTGCACTTTAACCATTAATATCTATATTTATGTATAAATATATTTTTTAAAAATTTGATATTTCAAAACTGTGTTTCAATAGAAATATATTGATATTCTATTATTATCATACAATGTATTTTTTCCACATGTCAGAATCATAGTTTATAAACTTTGACTAAGAAAAGTCAAATGATAAGATCATTCCCTATAGCTTTAAATAATTTAATGTTATAAAATATTGATATATATTCATATTATAATTAAATACTACCTTCGTCTCTGGGTAGTTGTCCAATTTTGAATTTTGCAGTCAATCATTTTTGGGTTTTTGACTTATAATTAAACAAAATATATATTGTATATTAATTAAATAAAAAAATATTTTGAAAATACTCTATAAAAAATAAATCAAATAAAATAATTTTTGTATGAATTTCTAATATTATTTTTATTTAATTTAAGGTCAATTAGCTAAGTATGGGAGGGAGGTAGTATTTCTTACTTAAACAAAGGAGTTCATGGCTACCATTCCAACCAATTGGCTAAGTCAACTACGTACACCAAGTTTCTAAACCGCGTTTCGATTGTCATCGTCACTGCATAAATAAAACTTTACTCCGTAAAAACCACTATACATCAGTGGGCCCCAGAGAGGAAGTCTTTTTTGCAAATTTCCTGGTTGAAGGGGACTTTGGCACACCGGCATTATACATCCTTCCTTCCCAATTTGATTACAAATTACGGGTTACGGAAAAAAATTTCTTATATTTTGAAATCATTTTATTTATAAATTGGTATATTAATAAAATATAAAAACTACATATTAAAAAACTACGTCAAAAGTTGTACAAAACAAGAGGTGACAAGAATATTTTATTTTTTCAAATACTTAATGAAATCGTGTAAACAAACAAAAACTGTCAAGAGCAGAGAAAAAAATTGTAATCTATTTAATCGAGAGCAGAGAAAAGTTATCTCTTCTTTTCATTGACGGCTCGTGTCATGATATGATATTGGCTCTAATCGTGAATTTAAAATTAACAGTTCATATCTTATTTAACTCTCGATGAAAGCTCTTATTTTGGCTATACTCACCGACCACCCAACCTTCTTCAATTAGACTACCCAAGTTTTGTTACTTCTTGGTCAAGTTTTTTGACCCCAAAATCAACTAAACATGGGTGATCCAATTGAAGGAGATTAGATGGTCGGATCGAGTTGGACTAGGGTGCGAGGGTGTATCGAGAGTTAGAAATAAAAACTGTTAATTTTACGAACAAGATCTCTTGAGCCAATGTAAAAGAATGTTTTCCGTGAATCTTTCCTTCATAGCTCATTGATATTTATACCCGTATACAAGGAATAATCTTGACATACATTTAGGCAATAAACTAGGAAACTGATCCTATAAACAAGGTAACAATATATATACACTTTGACTAAGCTAATTATTTACATAATTATCTTAACACACCCCCGTAGTCAAAAGCAGGAGGGCCACGGATGCTGAGACTATCCTTAAACTCTGCAAACAATATACGTGGAAGCCCCTTAGTAAATATGTCCGCAATTTGATGTTGAGTAGGAATATGGAGAACCCGAACATCACCACGCGCAACTTTCTCCCTAACAAAGAGTATATCCATCTCGATGTGTTTGGTTCTTTGATGATGAACGGGATTACCTGAGAGATATATGGCGCTTACATTGTCACAATATACTAAAGTCGCTTTCCTTAGGGGACAATGTAATTCAAGTAACAAATTTCGAAGCCAGCAAGATTCGGATACCACATTTGCTACTCCACATAAGGGTCAAACTCAACAGTTACATTATTATCAGTGGTAAACTTACGAACTGAAATAAGATTTTTTATGAGTTTGGGAGCATGGAGTACATTGTTTAGGGATAAGGGAGGATTAGGGGAAGTGAGAGTAGTATGTCCACAACCATGAATTGGAATAGTATGACCATTACCAACAACAATAGCATTAGGATGATTGCTCAAATTAAAATAAGACGCGAGAGTACCGTTGGAGGATGTCATATGAGAAGTGGCGCCGGTGTCCATGTACCAGGAGGGGTCGGGTTGATGTAACCTCATAGTGTGCATAGCAGACTCAATGTCTGTTGGAGCGTACTGCATAGGCTGAGTGGAAGTTGCATAGACTTGTGGACGAGGACCTAATAAACCAGGCTGCTTAGGTGGGCCTAGAGGTCGTGCCCAGCCCTGATTGGGGTATGGACATGGAGGAGTAGCCCATTGAGGCATCCATCCCCAACCCGGGTACTGTGCCCCCTGAGGCTGTTGCCAGGGTGCCGGAGGATTCTGCCACTGCTGCTGATGTGGTCCAGAGCTTCCACGGCCGCCACCCTTCCCACCGAACCGTCCACCCCTGCCACCAGATTGCTTTCGGGTCACAGAATTTTTCGGCTTTGTGCGGCCACGTGAACCCCCAGTATTATCAGGACCATCCTCAGAATTGTCACGGGACTGAACCACCATGGCCGTCGCAGACCCTGTGGTGGCTTGCTTTGCGAGACCAGCCTCCTCTAGCGTAAGCATTGACCGAGCCTGAGAAAACAGTGGAAGGGGATTGCTCTGTCGAATAAGGGTAGCAACACCCTTGTATGCTTCGGTGAGACCAGAGATCAATTGAAGAACCAATCTATTATTATCCACCGGTGCAGCAACGCCTCTCAATTGATCGGAGAGACTCTTGAGGTGTTGGCAATAGGCCGAGACATTTGGAAAATCCTCCATCTTTGTGGTTGAAAATTCCTGTTCAAGAGTCAATGCACGAGAATTTTGATTATCCTGAAATAAATCCCGCAACCTACCCCATGCCTCCATAGCCGTAGCATCTGGTTCGATAATGGTGAGCAATAGATCGTTGGAGATGGTGGAATAAATCCACGAGAGTACAGCAGCATCCAGAGTAGACCAAGTGTCCTTTTCTTCATCAGTGGTAGGAAGCTTCGCCTTCTCCTTAGGCGGAGGGATAATATGGTCTAACACTTTGTGAGAACGAGCATGAATTTTGAATAATTCTGCCCATGTGGAGTACTGAGAGTTTTGCAATTCAAGAACAATAGGAATGTGGTTCTTGATATTGTTGACGGTAAGAGCAGGGTGGAACGAGGATTTTGATTCCCCCATAGCAATAACAGAGAAGAATAGAAGAAGAGAAAATGATAAGAAGCTAGGGTTCAGCGGAAGATAATCGCCCTAGGTTCTCTGATACCATAAAAGAATGTTTTCCGTGAATCTTTCCTTCATAGCTCATTGATATTTATACCCGTATACAAGGAATAATCTTGGCATACATTTAGGCAATAAACTAGGAAACTGATCCTATAAACAAGGTAACAATATATATACACTTTGACTAAGCTAATTATTTACATAATTATCTTAACACAATGTCATATTAGTAAATTTGGCCCTGGAGTCAACAGAAGTAAACTCTTAAAAAAACAGCCTTATCATTTACGCTCCATTTGAAGACAACTACTTCATATCAATAAAGTTTTGACATTATTTTTTAATAAGAGTTGAATATTTTATTTTGAGACAAATGAAGTACGATGTGAAATTAAGCTTTGGTGTATAATTCCCTAAATAAAGCTTTTATGTATAACAAATTAGGGGTGGACCTCCCCAAATAGATTGATGCATTGAATATTACGGAGTATTTAAATATGGCTTAAGTTTTCTTTATGTGGATATGGCTTAAGTTAGTGATTCATCATTCTAAATTTGTAATTATTAAATTTAGGTGCTAAGATTTTGTGGTACGTTTCCTTGTTTTACTCTTCGTAATATCTTTTGTGTGTGGACCTAACAAATTTTATCTTTCATTTTTTCTTTAAAAAAATATCAATGTTTTTAAAGTTAAAAAACCAATTTTAAAAAAGTCTACCTATTTAATTTCACATTTCTTTTCATAAAATGTTATTTAATGGAACTTGATAGAGTTTGATGGAATAATCACCTTCAAAAGTGTGATTACTTAAACGTGAGTGAGTAAAGGTGTAAATTATTTTTAAAAAAGATGTGATTACTTTATTCCATCACATCAAGGGTAGCACATGGAAAGTCTTTACATTTTTTATTTTGTTTTAATCTCAATGTCAAATTAAACGGGAAAAAAAATTTAGATGGAGGGAGTATTTGTTAATAGAGTTTTTGCTCTTTATATTTCAACATTTTTACAGCCTCCGTTCCAAAAATATTACTCCGTACCATATTATTTATCGATTCTAGTGTTTCAATTATATTAATCTCTCCACAATCCTGTCGAGTCAGGTTGTAGGGGCACCCAGATCGGACGTTCCACTTTTTTTTCAATTGCATTAACGTTTGCTTCATTTATACGGAGTAAATTATTGGAGCAACTTGTCCAAATGTAAAAGAGGTGGAAAATACGTTGCACCTAATTGGAATTCCAATTCAATTTGGAAATCATGCCGTCTTTGAATGACTGAATTTCACGGATAACATTATGGTTTACCTGGTCTTAGTCAGCCTAAATAGAGTGTTTCTATGATGAATCAATAATTCACATGTAAAATTTGCCCTAAATAGGACTAAAACATAATGACTTTCTCAATGTAGGACTTAAACTTTTTTATTCCCTAAATAGGACTTAATAATGACCTAGTGGAGAAATAATGTCCAGAAATGATGGACATTTACTTGAATAATAACTACTCCGTACTTGATAATGACCAAAAGTCCTACATTGGGAAATAAAAACATATGGTCCTATATTGGGAAAGTCATTATGTTTTAGTCTTATTTAGATAAATTTCTCGGTGAACTTTAGATTTACAAAATTTTGTAGTCTTTTTCATAAAATTTTTATTTTATATTAAAAAATAAAATTTATCATCTCAGTAATAAGCATTGGTTTAGCTTGCTTACTTATAGTTGCACTGTGAATCCTTATCGTCAACGAGTTGTATTGTTATGGTCCTAAGATCTACATATAAAATATGTACATTTTCACATATTTTTCAGTACTTTATAATCAAAATTTTTTTACAAGACTCATTACAGATAATCATTTAATATATTAAAGTCCGGGAAATGAACATGAACCTAAGAATCACAAAAGAATTTACTTTCTCAAAATATATTATGGATGCGTTCTCTTTGGGAGTAAGATTTCCTTGAGGCGAAGGCTTTTTGTTGTTGATATGTTTGCGATGTTAAAAGTAGGAACAAGGATCCAATAGTAAAACGAAAATTTAGGAATAAAATATAATGAGTAAAAAATATACCCCAAAATAAATACAATTTGACTACGGAGCATCAATTAAATACAATTTACATTATATGTTAATGCAAAAATATTTTTATTTCGTTTTAAAGAATATTTTCAGAATGCTGTTATTCTAATAAAATATACTATTTAATTTTTATTTAATTATAAGTCGAGCATCAATTTTGGTTGACTGTAAAAAGTCAAAACTAAATAAATACTTTGAAATAAAGAAAAGTACTAAATTTGAGAATGATAATAATGTAAACATATACTCCCTCCGTCCCTGAAAACCTTTCTCCTTTCTTTTTTCATCCGTCCCAAAAAACACTTCTCATTTCTATTAAAAAGTCACTTTTACCCCTTACTTTTTCATACCCTACCTACCTTTTTACTAATAATTTATCCATCAAATCATACTTTACCCATCACATCAAAGGACATTTTTGGAAATTCTATACCAAAATACACTCCCCTTAAATCCTCTTCAAAATCAAAACTTCCATGTTTTCCGGGACGGAGGGAGTAGTATAAAAACATTGTAAAATGTCGATATACAGTTTCAAATCATCACAGCATATACCTCTATTTTAGAGATAAAAATATAAAATTCTTATTTTGAGAGTAAGAATTCTATTTCACTTTCCTTTTAGATGAGTTTTTTAATAAGTATATTTTGACATCAATACAATTGGTATCAAATCTCGACAATAATTTTGTTTTGATACAATGTCATGATTTCTACCCCTTAATCCTCTTAAATCACCATCATCTAAACATCATAAAATTGATGTTATGTTTACTACAACTTTTTTTAGATGTTAGAGAGAAAATGAAAAGAAGGAAAATGAAGAAAAAAATGTGAAACAAAAATTGATGATGCTCCTTTATTGGTTCATTTCATTTTCTTCAAGGGAAAGTTTTTGTGTACACTTTACCACGTTTTTTCTACTCCGTAGTATATATCTTCTTCTTTTTTCACTATACAAACAAGAAAAAATGCTCTAAATCCTCTTCCTCCGGTATTTTTCTTTCTATTTTTTCTTCAAACAAATACACTACGAAAAGGAGGAAGACCTTATTATATTACGGAGCATAAATTTATGTATTTAAAATAAAATAAAAAACTTTTAAAATAAAAAGTTACTTGATTATATTATTTTAACAAATGATTCTACATAAGTAAAAAAGACTATTTATGTCATTCTCTACTAACAAATCAAATTAGTTATAAAAAACAAACAAATGAACTTATAATATTCTTTGATACTCATCCTGTCACAAAAAAATATTATGCAGTTTGGCTTTTTTATCAAATTCTTACACACTTTTACTATTAATAATAAATACTTTTCTATTCTGAAATGAATTACACTTTAGGCAAAACGAATTAAAATCTCACATTTTTACAATTCATTTTATTGTAAGACCGGTATATAAATATAAAATAAAACTTGCAAATTTAAAAAGGTAAAAAAAAATTTTACAAAAGAAGATATGACAAAAAATTGAAATTTCATTAAATAAACAATGAAAATATATAAATAAACAAAATTTGTCTTGATTTTTTGAATAGTGAGGCCCTGTTATTTAGGGTTTGAAAAATTAACTTCTAATTTTTTCCAACTCTTTCTCGTTTTTTCCAATAACAACTTAAATAGATATTTAAATATGATGAACATACTGTACCATTATATATCTAAATTTATAACATATCACCTCAAAACATAGAAGGGTGAATTTTTTTTATCCAAATGGAGTTTCCTTGAATATTTATTTGGATAATCATTTAATTGAATGAATTTTTAAGAGTTTAATTTTTCTAACATTTTCCAAGTCCAAAGGGTTTCTTCTCACATCCAAATCTAAAATTCCAACCTAAAAGAACATGGCCTAAAGAGTGCTAATTATTGTGGGACGAAGGGAGTACAATTTTAAATAAATAAATGTCATAAGATTTTATTTTGTAAAAATTATATCTTAAAACAAACATAATCACTGCATACTTACATTGTGTTCTCTAATCAAATATAATTTTTCTACAACTTATAGTTAAAGTGTGTAACAATTTGAAACAAGTGAAGGGATGAAAGTAATGGCTTGTTCTTTTCACTTGATATAAATGATTCAGATCTGGTCTAATCTAAACGAATTCTAATAAGAAAAAGTTGAAAAAAATATACTCTATATAGAGTTGTGTTATTAAGAGTCATACAGCCTATATGTATAATATGAATTTTCTTACATTTTTTATGTGCTCAAAAATATTTTTTTACAAAGTTCAATACAAAATAATAATAAAATTATTTTATATACCGAGTATTGAGTACTTAAAATGAATCTAGAATCACAAAACAATTTGCCTAAGAAAGCGTACCTTACGGCGGCCGCAGTCGAGGTGGTGTATCAAAACCTCCACGAGTTCCCCACCGGCGAAGCAGTTTTTCACTAACTTCATCCTCATTATCCGGTCCTGGATCGGAAGCTTTGCCCTAACCAGTTTCATAATCTCCGCCATCTCGTCCCTCCGCTCCTCCTTTTCCCCGAACCCATACACCGGCGGCGCCGGCGCGTCGTCCGGACACTTGGTGGACAACATTTCTCCCAGTTTCTTCTCCAGCATTCCGCTGTTCCGCAGAGAGTTCAAAGCCACGAGTCCCCCCAGCAACTTCTCGTTGAGGAAAATCTGCGGCACGGTTGAATTGCCTGTTCGCCGCACCAATTCATTCTCCCTCTCCGGGAACACGTCGACGTTGATTTCAACGAAATTGAGCCGTCTCTCGCGGAGGAACGACCGGACCGCCGTGCAGTCTCGGCAATTGGATCGCGAGAAAAAGGTCACCCTACCGAGCAACGGCGCACCCTGTTCCTCCGGCTTCAATTCAACGATCACTTTCGGGCCGGATAGGTTGAACTCCGTCACGCGATCATCGGACTTCGCCTTCTCCAGATCCGGCGATTCCATCAGAGACGATATCCGCTTAGTGATAGCTGCCGATAAGCTGGTGCTCTTCTCCCGGAAGAATTTCCCGATCGCCGGCACATCGAAGCTTTCTGGCATCGACTTAGAGCGTCGCAGATCCAGAGGCGACACGGGCGCAGACACTCCCGGCGGCGCCTCCGGCCGCGGCAGCTGCGAATGCGGTCTGATCATCTTCAGAACCAATCCGTCGTCTGAACAAACCCTGCCACAATCATCACTCACCGAATTCTCATTTCCATCATCCCCGTCCTCCAGGTCACCAACGGAATCTGCGATTTCTCCGCGATCAGTTGCGGACTCCTCGGCAATCTGGCCGATTTCAACCCCGTCTTCTCCGCCTGCCGGGGCCGCGGCGTCAACACCGGCCGGAAATTCGTCTCTGATTGGCTCAATCTTCGACTTGGCGATAAAACAGTCGCCCGGAGAAATGGATTCTGCTCCCATCTGCAAACTTTCTGTTGGAGCCATTGTAGACTGAGAAATTGGGAGACAGATTGGGAGGGAGGGGCGCGGTTATGTTGGAGGGAGTGGTGGAATGGGGAGGTTTATATATATGGAAAAATATTGTTTGCAATTAAAGAAAATTAAAAATTACGCGTAATAGTTTCAGGCAGTATTGTGGAAGTCTAGCTAGACCTGGCGCATACCCGAATGGGTCAAAATGTCAAAACGCAGCTCTAAATCTTAATCCGTTTGGCAAATGGCAATGATGTCCCATTTAATTTTAGGATTTTGAAAAATAAAATCACTCAAAATAATAATAAAATGTTAAAAAGTTATTGAAATATAAATTCTATGTTTTTAATTCAAAACACGGGATCGCGAGCTACAACAATGTAACACTATATATTACTCCATCTGTCTGTCATATATCTTTCTGAATACTATGCACAAGGTCAAATTTAACGTATTATGTTTGCTTATTTTTATTACTTATTCCATAAAATAATACCTGAATATAGTCTTGTTACCTCTGATTTTGTAGAACTTTAATATAGTAAAATTTTACTTCTATAATCAAACAAATTGATTTGAAAATAAAGTCGGTCAAAGCTCGTAAAGCATAATGAGAAGATCTTACATGGACAGAGGAAGTAATATTCTATAGTAATTTTTTTGTTATATATTCATATTGTAATTCTTATTTTGGGAATCAAATTATGGAGATCATATCTTGATATTTTCTTTATGTTTCATTTCTAGTTTAGGGCCTGTTTGGTAATAGCGTTAACATTTTAAATAAATTTTTAACATTGTAGATTAAGTTTGAAAATGTTTGTACTAAATGCTGCCCGTAGATAACCATTTGAAAACGCTAATGCTAACCTCTAACACTATTACCAAACATGTTCTTACTTTTTTTTCGTATTTACACCATCGGAGTTAATTTAGTGATACAAAATCAGAGTCATCCGATAACTTGGTCCATTTATACACACGTTAATTTTTCTCAGAGAATGTCCTTCATACTCTTGATTCTTGAAGAGAACACAAATCTAAGTGGTCCACTAAACGTCCAACACAAACGTATCCAAACACATTTGAATTTTATTGGCCCAAAATTTATTCCAATCCAATATTAATCTGACCTTATTATCAAGTCTATGCAGGAAAATTGACTGAGTATAGATTGAGTCAATTGACAGATAAAGAAGTCCATACTTTTTGGGTGCTATAAATTTTATTATAATGTACTCCATAGTATTTATTTATAATACGATCTTGGATTCCTATATCAAATGAACCAAATAAGTGACCATTCTAATTTGCAAGGGCATTTATGCGGTTTTCCCTTTGGCACCCAATTGTGCTTTATGTTCTAGTCCAGTAGTATATGATCAAATGGCTAATTTAATTGTGTAGGAACCATTCTTGATGTACTGTAATATACTACTCCTTCCGTTCAAATTTTTTTTCCCGGTTTGACTTGACATAGAGATTAAGAAAAATTAAAAAAAAAGTAAGGATTTTACATGTTTTGCTCTTAATGTGGTGGAAGAAAGTGAATTATGTAGAGAAAAATTAGAGATATAATGTTACATTCATTAGAAAAAGTTGTCAAAATAGGAAATGAGAGAGAATTTTGGACGAATAAGAAATGAGAAAAAATTTTGAACAACCCAAAAAAAGAGAAAGAAAAGCATGGAGTACTTTTAAGAGATCTCATTTCCAATAAAGCTACGGCAAGAAAACCAAATCCTTGAATTCTTTTTTGTGCTTAAATTCTTTAATTTGGGCCACTTTCAGTGACTTACTTTTTGGGCCTTGATTTTGTAATTGGGTTTTATCTCGATTTACTTCGTTCGAATTAATACATCTTGGTGCCGGAAACCAACATCGACTTCGTGGGAATTAGAGTTGGCTTCGTGGATTGGGCTAAATGGCTTCATGGATTGGGCTAAATGGTCTGGGTTTAAAACTGGGCTATCACCATGAAGTTAATGGACTTCCAATGACACGTGGCTTACAAGCCCTATGATCAGTGTGGTGGCAAGTGGAATGGTGAATGACTCTAAGTTTGAACCACTAGTATAGCCATTCGAAAAACTTGTTCCGCAAGTATACATCGGAAGCTTGTGGTTGTTATTTTCTTCGTGAAAATGGTGATTCTTAATTTCGATCTAATGGACTTTTTCGCGTTTTGATTGAAAATCTTTTGTATTCAACTTCGCGAGTCAAATTTTTCCAATTTGAGGCCTAAAATAGTTCTCATTGAGTGTATCGATAAGACGAGCATCTTTTCCTTTTGTGACAAATTCAAATTGTTGACCGTTCAAGCTCTATGAATTAATTAATGAATTTAATCATTAATATAGGCATACATACTTTTGTGATCCAAGATACCATGTGTGATGTTTCATCAATCGCCCATTTGTTCTCCACAGTCAGCCGCAGACGATCTTTTAAAAAACGTATCGTATCCGATAAGTTTTATCTGTTCATCGGTTACTATTATGCTCTTTGACATTTTTGGAAATTTTTAAATGGATGTCAAATAAATGAGGCGAGGCAGGTGAGCTATATATTACTTTTCCTTTTATATACCTGTTTGAAATTAGAGCATTAACGTCATAACTTGCTACCATAACACAACATTAACTCAAATATAAATTTTTGCCATCTACATTTACATCCTTCCATTTATACCCACAATAACTCCCATACAAAGAAAACAAAATAAAGATGGCTGGAAGTGGTAAGAAGGGCAAAAAATCCCCTGAGATAGCCAAATATTGGAGGCAACAAAATGCAATTGTGAAGAGAGCAAAAGAGATATGCACTCTTTGTGCCTCGCAGTTTGCCATCATAATTTTCTCAATCGGGGGCCCGATGTTCACGTTTGGCGACGAATCTCTCATTGATCTCTTTGAAGAACACGACGATGGAGTCGTGCCTCATGGATGCACATTCAAATGTACCATCCACAAAAGCCCTAAAATTTTCAAGCTCCAATCATGGAATAAGAAAAACAACACTAAGTCCTCATTGCCAATAGTACAATTACCCTCCAATGAAGAAAATAGAGGCCAAAACTTTGATGGGTTTTTGGAGAAACTCAACTTGGCTCAACTCCAACAGTTGGGAGAGAAGATGGATGGCTTTAGAGAGCAATTGGGTGATTTATTAGCTGCTAATCAAAGTAGAGCAAAATGATTCCCAATTTGGCATTTGGATATATATTGATGACTCAATGTTGTGGGCAAAGACTATTTCTAATTATGGTCTTGAGGTTCCTTTAAAAGATCAATTATTATAATTGATCTCATTTAAATTTGAGTTATATCTCCAATTTTTATTATTTCCTATTTTGATGGTCGTAAAGATCGTTTTATAATTTTGTTTTTTAAAATAATGTTAGAATCTTTGTTGGTTCAAGTGATGAGAGTGAGAGATCAATCTCACTATTATATAAGTGTGTGTTTAGTATGCATTTAGTATTTGTCTTCTGAAATAAATGATCTAATAATCGTAATTGCCCTTAACATTTTATATACATAAGATTTCGGCCTTGTTTGGATGTTAGCGGTTAGCTGTTGGTAGTTGGCTGTGTGTGTTGGCTGTTTTGAATGGCTGATTGAGTTAGCTGTTTTGACCAGCGGATTGTATTGGCTGTTAGGAAAAAATTGTTTGGTAAATTTAGTTGTTCATAAACAGCTGTTTGCAATGAAAATTACATATTTAGACATGTCTCCAAATATGTTGCTTAATTTTTCTTAAGGATGTGTTAATTACTTCCTTCGTCCAGAAATATTTTTCCCATTTGACTTTTTTTGGTCAAAGTTTGTAAACTTTGACTATGATATGTGGAAAAAAGCCAATGTATTAAGATATAACTTTAATATGAATATATTCATTTTGAAATATAGTTTTTAAATATCAAATTTTTTATAAAAGATATCCATGTATAAATAAAGATATTAGTGGTCAAAGTGTAATCTTGGATACTGTAAAAAGTCAAATGAGAAGAACATTTCCGGACAGAGGGAGTAATTTATTGTTTTGAATCGTTTAAATTTTTAAATTTTGATAACAATAACAACCTAGTAGGATCCCAGGAATGTAGGATCAAGGAAGGGTGTTGTACGCCGTTCTTACCCATACTCAGAAGTAGAGAGGATGTTTCTTAAATATAAAAACACATAATTTTTTTTGAAAGTTATNATGATGCTAAAAAAAGAGTAGTGTACTATAAAAATTATTGAAATGAAGAAACATGTCTATGATAAGAAAAAGAAAGAAAAAAAATGCTTTGATAAAAAAAAATGGCGATGATGGGGGCATCTCTTTTTTGGGAACGGCTCAAGAAGGGCAAAAAATTAAATATATGCAATCAGCCAATTAGAAATGCTACTCATGTTGGCAGTTCAAATTTCAGCAGTTCGTGGCCAACAGCTAATTGCAAAAGCCAGTGTCCAAACAATTTTTTTGGCAGATTAAAAAGTCAAAAAAGCCATTCATGGTCAAAACATCCAAATGCTACCTCAACAGCCATTTACCAAACATGGCCTTCATCTCAAAACATTTATTCAAGCTTAGATTGTTAATTATAATCATTATACCAAAAGATGCAAATCCTTGTCTCTATAACAATGAAAGTCCTTCGTAATTATGCTATTTAAATTAACGATAAAAAAAGATGGAACTTCAAGTTTTGCAGGTGTCACTTTTATTCACACAGACATGCACATAGCATGTTACAACACAGACACGGTATACATAGGTTAGATCATCGGCAAAGTGTAGGATTACCGATTCTTTATGTTGGAGGTGAATGGAAAATAATTTCTTACAACACTCATACATTACGGAATATACTAAATTTAATCACTAAATTAAAAGTCTCATTTCATGCAATAACTTACGCGTTTCTATTGTCATACGCCCGTGATGTTTTGATGGTGCAATAAAACATTTGTTTTGTACATTTATCTTAGAGTATCCATCTATTGTACATCAATGCAAAAGTTATTATATACTCCGTACTCTGCGATTGTATTATTTTTTCAAACAATTAATGAAAATAGGTTTTAAAAAAGATATATGGTAATTGATCTTATAAATCGTGCGAGTAAATATAAAGTTTTTTTATTGGGGATTTGGGGGTGTTAGTAATCAGGAGCAATAATATTCGGGCCGATTTGGGCTCGGCTTATGCCCATGGAAATGTTGACTTTATCCTTTATGGTTATTATACACGTAGAATATACGGAGTAGCCTGTTGGACGAAGTCCGGAACCAGCTGTATTAATACTATACTCCGTATATACTGGAGTATTCCGGGCCAATATATTTTTTATCAGTTTTATTTTTTTTGAGTTAAATTGGATGAATTATGAGTTTAATTAAACAAAATTAAATATACATTAATATAAAAATGACTTCATTATATTTAGCTTTTTGAAAATTTTTAAAATTTGGTTTCATTCTATTGAAATGCAATACAAATTAAAAGTAATTGACGACTAAGATTTGTTGAATTTGACTTAAAAAGTCAAATTAAGCGAATACGCTCAATACGAGTATCCCCTTATTCCAAATTATTCCATTGACTTTCTCGAACTAAAATAAATTGACTTTAAAATAATGCGAAGGAAATTAAAATAATAATTTGAAATTTTTATTTAAAATATATGTGAAAAAGGTTTTTTATTCTTACACTAATATTAATCAAACTTCATTCAATCTCACATGTAAATGAGACCAAATCTTTTGGCCCTAAAAGATTACCATAGTACTCCGTATGAGTTTTTTGATCAAATTGTGACACACTTTGATCACGAATTAAATATAATTTAAAATAATTAAACACTATAAAATTTGATGTTTCAAAATTATATTTTAAGAAAAACATAATTTGACCAAATTTACATTATAACTAAGCATATTTTTTTCATAATCAATGATCAGAGAGTGTCACACTTTGATCAAAAAGTCAAAATATGTTAAGAAATTTAACTAGATAGGACTAAAACATAATGACTTTCTCAATATAAAACCATATGTTTTTATTTTCCAATGTAAGACTTTTGGTTATTATCAATTACGGAGTAGTTATTATTCAATTAAATGTCCATCATTACTGGACATTATTCCTACTACTAGACATTAATAAATCCTTTTTACGAAATAAAACAGTTTTAAGTACTACATTTAAAAATGAATGTTTAGTAGTGCAAATTTCAGAATTATGTTTTGTGAGGGTGAGTAGTATTTTTATATAGTACTGTACTTCTGATCTGGTAAAGTGAAGAACGAGTAGTAGTACCATACAGAGTAGTTGTTAATAACGCGGCGTCGCCGTCAACAACGACCACCACAGGTCAGCCGTTCACCGCCGCGCCATCCGCTCCCTCCTATGCTATAAATTCACCGTCAACTCCTCCTTTCTCAACCATCGCATTAAGCTTTATTCTTATACGGAGTATTATTTTTATTCTCTTCAACTATTCCCACTTCCATGGCGTATTATCACAATAATGTATGCATAATTGCAGCGGCATTCAAATTATGCATGCTTCTGCTCCTCTCATCCCCACGGCAATGCCAAGGGCAGCAGCTGTCTCCGGCATTCTATGACGGGACCTGCCCGAATGCGCCCGCCATCGTCCGCACGGCCGTGCGGCAGGCGGTGTCGCGGGAGCGCCGCATGGCGGCCTCCCTCATCCGCCTCCACTTCCACGACTGCTTCGTCCGCGGCTGCGACGCGTCGGTCCTCCTCGACGAGTCGCCGGCCGTGGAGAGCGAGAAGACCGCGCTCCCCAACCTGGGCTCGGCGCGGGGCTACGACGTGATCGAGGCCGCGAAGCGGGAGCTCGAGCGCGCGTGCCCCGGGGTCGTGTCGTGCGCGGACGCCCTCGCGCTGGCGGCGCGCGACGCGTCCGCCGCGGTGGGCGGCCCCTCGTGGGCCGTGAAGCTCGGGAGGAGGGACTCCGCGTCCGCCAACAGGACGGACGCGGAGGCCCAGCTCCCGAGCCCGTTCGACAACCTCGCGAAGCTCGTGTCGAGCTTCGCGAGCAAGGGGCTCAGCACCAGAGACCTGGTGGCCCTGTCTGGGGCACACTCTCTGGGCCAGGCTCAGTGCTTCCTTTTCCGGGATAGAATATACCAGAACGGCACGACGGACATCGACGCCGGGTTCGCGAGCACCCGGAGACGGCAATGCCCCACGGACACCGGGAACGGGAATCTGGCGCCGCTTGATCTGGTGACGCCAAACTCCCTTGACAACAACTACTACAAGAACCTCTTGAGCAAGAAAGGTCTGCTGGAATCAGATCAAGCCCTAGCCGAAGGCGGGGCCACGGCGGGCATTGTGTCGGAATACGCCAAGAGTCCCCGCGCTTTCCAAGCCGATTTCGCTTCTGCCATGATCAAGATGTCTGAGATTCAGCCTCTTACTGGTCAGAATGGGATCATTAGGAAGGTCTGCGGTTCCTTGAATTGATCAGCTGAGCTATGTGCTTCTTTTCAACTTTCAACTTTGTTGTATTATATATCATCATTCTTTTTACTTAGCTTCTTGATTATATTCATTGGTTCATACACTCAATTTGTAGAAAACAAAAAAAGTGTGCAGTAATTGTGATTCAATAATGTAATGTTTACAAATCTTATGGAACTATACTTACATTTGTGATTCAATGTAATTTTCAAGCAAGAAAATGGTTACACAGTTCGTAAACATTGATTGCAAAACGTCAAAACTGGACGCATTCGGACACGATTTGCTAAGCATTGAGAGGTTTGGTTCTTACCGTGTCGCAGCTAAAGTTATCTTGCAACCATTTCACCCGGGTCACCAGCCCGGAATCTCGGAAAGTGTTTAGAGCCGACACGTAAAGCCTCTCGTCCAACTCAATCTCGTCCCCCTTCATCTCCTGCAACAACTTGACCAACTCTTCGAGTTCGTTTGTCTTGGAGAAAACGCCGACCATTATCCCACCCAATGCCTGGTCAATCTTGCCGCCGTCGCGGCGGTTTCCAGCCTTAGTCTTGAAGTTGTGATAGTACTCGACGCATTTATCGTATTCCTTCGCCTTGCTATAGGCGCTTATGACGCTGGTGTAGCTAACTCGGTCGGGCGAAACTCCCCTCCTCTTCATCTCTTTCCATATCTTCTCCATCTGCCTCAGGTCCAAAGCTTTCCCATGGATGTCCAAGAGGGAGTTGTAAACCCAGACGTTGGGTTCGCAGCCTCTCTTCTTCATCCTGGCTAAGACCTTCATCGCGTCGCGGTGTCTTCTGGTTTTGCCGTACATGTTGATCATCGTGGCGTACGCCACGACGCAGTTGTTGAACCCCTTTTGCTCCATCTCCGCGAACGTGGCTTCCGCCTTGGAATGCGCTCCGATTCGGTTGTATATGTTTAGCACCGACGCGTACGTCACCTGGCCGGGCTCGCAGCCGAGCGACAGAAGCTCTTCGTAGACCTCCGCCGCTTCACGCGGCCCGCGTTGTCTTGAGAAAGCGTTGACGATTGTGCATGATATGCAGTCGGAGACGCGGGCTTTTACGCGTCTCATCAATGACACGACGCCGAGGGAGTTTTCCAGCATTCCCTCGGAGACGTACATCTGGACGAGTCTCATGTAGAGAGACTCGTCCGGCCTCAGGAGTCTCTTGCTCTCCGCCTCTCCCACAAGCTCCTCGGCCATCTTCACCTCTCCAGCTACGGCAAATGCCCTTATCAAGGAGGAGTAAAACATGGGGTCCTCAGGGACCCCCTTCCTTGTCGATTCCCTGAAATAGTTCAGGGAATCGAAAGGTCGTCCCATTTTACCCAGAGAGTCGCATAAAAGCAGATAAATCTTTGCATCACATTGCGAGGGCCCGGCCTCTCGTTCTTCGAATTCTTCGAAGATCGAAACAACCTTCTCGTGCTGGCCCATTTTCAGGTACGCCTCCATGACGGCGCAGTAACACCCGGGCTCAAGAACAACAAGACCATCACTTTTCATCCTTTGGAACAAATCAGCAGTTGTAGTATACATGTGCAGCTTATTATAACCTTTCATGGCGAATTCAAAGGCTCGCGAAGCAGTTTCTTGATCAAAAATCACAGTTTCAAGCAAACAATTCACAGTTTTGAACTTCCTAGCTTTAACACAGCTACTAATCATTGAACAGAATGTGGGACTATCAGGCAGCACATTGAATGCCCTGAAATCTCCAGCCAGTGAAGAAATTGAGCTCCAATTTTTCATTCCAATAAAGTACCTGGCTAGCAGAGTGAGGGTGGATTCTTGAGGTACAAACCCTGGGTTCTTCTTGGCTTTCTCATAGCACTCAAATCCACTTTCTGCAGTCTGGGGATTCTTCATCAATCTGCAGATCATGGAGTTCTGATCTGATACTGTGGGCTGGGAACTGGTGTTGTTATCAAGAACTGGGTTTGAGCTTGAGCAAGAAATGGTTGTGGTTGCAAAGGGGCTGAGATCTCTGGGGGAGCTGAGGAGGGGAAGAAAAAGGTTTATTTTTCGGCTGATTCCTCTGTTCTTCGTGGTTTTGCCGGCGGCGACCCACGCCGGAGTCCAGTCCGGGGAACCGGAAAGTGCCATGAAAGGCGATGTTTTAGCTTTGAGTTTCAAAAAAATTTGGAGAGATTTTCATAAAATTTTAAAAAAAAGAATTTTGAGAGATATGTGTAGTGTAATCTTATCTGGTTTGGATTGTGAGGCATTGCCTATCTCACAAAGTTTTGGCCTTTGTGGGCCATTGAGTTATCGTCTTCTCATTGCTAGTCGTAGCTAACATGTTACGGAGTATTCACTACTCTCTCCCTTTTTTGAAAACTATTCTCTTTCATTTTTTTGAACAAAATATTTCTCTTTTATTAAATAACCAATTTTATCTTTATTTTTTTATCCTAACTATCATATCATATTCTTTCTCTAATAATCTATCTATCACATCTTACTTTTATTTATCACATTAAATGTAAAATTGGAATTCAATTATAATTTAATACGAATACTTCCTTAATTTAGCCTTTGGACTAGAGAAGAAGGATTTTCGCAAATGGAGGGAGTATTATAATTGAGAAACTTGATTAAAATAAATATTTTTCGTCCCTACATGAAATTTTCACTCTCTTAGTTATCCAGAAATAAATTTTTAATTTTTTTAAAAATAAAACGAATAAATAGTTCTCTCTCTTCCCTGTGAGAGAGAGAGAGTGTGTGAGTTTTAGTTTGTTTTAAATTATGTGGGAAAAATATTAGAAACTCTAAAATATACGAACCAAAGAGTGTTATTGTTTGGCTTTTCCTAATTTTACATAGTACTCCATAATTGTTTCTTTCATTTTCGGTGAGTATATTTCAAACCCTCGGGAAGAATAAATTTTTCATTTTTTCTTTTTGAATTGTTTCAAAATAAACTTATCATTCTAGAACATTCACACTCACATTATTTCTCTCTTTCTTCCCAGATCAATTTAACATTTTCTTAAACCACATCAATACTTTGCATGAAGTATGGTTGGGCCAAAACAGCAGCTTTTGAGGCTTTGAGCACTTGAATTAAGAGGACAATCAAAGTCAACATACAAAAATAGTATTAATTGTGACAAAACTCAAAGTACACTATGAAGTGACAAACAAATGTTCAATTTGTGCTTATAAAACTTTCAAAAACCTGATCTTCAAGGACATGTCTGGTTCATCAACTACCAATACAAGATTTATTCTTCTTACCATGAAACCATCATCATTGATTCGTTTTACTCGTCTGTTCCAATCATCCTCAAGCGCGACAATGGCGTCCTCAAGTACCCTTCCACCTCAAATTTCTTGGGGGAAAGCTCGCGGTACTTCTTGAACTGCTCTACGGCCTCCTCATTCCTGCCAAGGAGACTGTAAATCATCCCTTTGCAAAAATATGGCCTGAAATCTTTGGGGTCTTCTTGCGCGAGTTCTTCGTAGCTCATCAGAGCCTCTTCAACCTTCTTGTGCAAGAACATCATTTGTGCCATGATGAATCTAACATCCCTGGCTTCCTTGCTCTTGCCTTCCTCCATGGCAACCTGCAATGCTTCTTCCAATCTATGGATCACATTGTCCTTCTCTCCACATTTATCCATTAGTAATGCGTTCTCAAACAATGCTTCGAACCAGAGGGGGTTTTTGGACAAAATTTCCTCGAAAATGGATCTGGATTCTTGGATTTTACCCATTTCGTTGTACAGTCTGGCCTTCAATAGTTTCCACTCGCGGTTCTCGGGCTGGGCCTCGGCCAATTTGTCCAGCAATTTCAGGCCATCTTCGTCCTCGCCGGCCTCGAGTTTCTGCTGGAGAAGCTTGCTCAAGGCTTCAATGGACTCTTCGCTGGACTCCGAGGATTCCGTAGTCGGCGAATCTGCTTTCTCCGCCTCCGATTCCGAAACCGTCGCTTCTGGCTGCTCTTCCGCGACGGTTAGGGTTTGCGCTTCCGCCCTGGCAATCGGCGCCTGCGGGAATTTCCCGAGGGTCACGGCGGCGAAAATCAACGCGACGCCGGCGGATTTGAAGGTGGAGATCATAGGGATCTGGTTGGACCTGACAGAAGCTCTGACGGCGAAGCGCCTGTGGCGGACACTCGCCGGAGGTAGGGAGACGCGGCGGAGGGAAATTGCAGGAGCAAGGGGTGTGGACGAAGCGCCCAAGATCACGGCCGACATATCCATGGTTTGCTCCGGCGGAGAGAGGTTTGGGCTTTCCGGGATCGAGCGGAAGTTTTTCCGGGGTTTAAAAACGTCGCGGGTAGGTGGGAGAGGTTTGACTTGACTCTTCAGTTCGCCGGTGGTTCGAAGGGGTTTTGTACGGGGACAGCAGAAGATATATGGCCAAATAACATCAGGATCTCGTGGTTTGAAAAATATGGACCAATAACTTTTTTGTTTTTAAAATTTATTTCTAAAATCGTTGTAAAATTATGTACTCGGTATATAATATAAGAATAAGAGGTGAAATTACAACCTATAGAGCTAATTTATGCAATGAAGACATGTACATCAAATCCTAAAGAATAGGCAAACTATTGTTTAACATTTAAGGTGGATCCATTTTTGTTGTAAACAAAAAAAGAAGGGGGGCGCAAATTACATTGTACCGCCGGTTGTACAAGAACAATCGTACAACCAGCTTAAAATTTATGTCTATTGCACGATTTGGAGAAGAATAGCAGAGTTGACCCGATTTTTTGATCTGAACCGCTAAGGAGGCCTAACGATTTGGGGATAATAGCAGAGATCCGACTCTTCCTATGTTGATCTGGCGAGATCGAGGATTCGAGGAAGCACGGCTATGAGATCGATGAAGATGGATGATGTAGGCAATTGAGGAAACCCTAACTGTGGTCTATATGGTGATGAAGATGTCTCGGTGATTTTGCAGCAGTGAGATGCTATGAAGATGATGATGGTAAACATTAATTAGACTATATTTTCCGAATGTGAAGAGAAAGAATTGTAGGTTACTTTAGAGCGTTATTTGAGAAAGAGCACTACTATAATTGAATATTATAATTTTATTGAGCAATTGTGTGGAAATGAGTACTACATTAATTGAGAGTGCATACCATATTATTTTAGAATGAGTTATACGTTATTTCAAAATGAATATTTATGTTTTATGCGAAAATGAATACTACTTTACTTCAAAAAGAGTACTACCCGATTGTACCTTATTTATGGTACAACCGGCTATACCATATACGAACTCAGGGGGGAGAGTGGGTCCGGATCCCAAAAATGAAATCACCCTACATAGCACTCTAACTCACCCTAAATTACGCATTTAGCACTACTCATTGTTTTTAACAAACTTAGCAATTTATGGTGTCAATCCTTTCCTATGATACCCTTTACCCCTTTTTCGGTTTTTTTCATTAAAAATTACGGCATTCAACTCCAATCTCTCCTTTCGTTCTCCCGCACGCTATTGAACTTCACGGTCTCTCCATCCGTTCGCCGGCGATGATGCGTCCTCAATCCTTCGCCCACGATTCCTTGGCCGATCAACAGCGGCAATCATCAGGTTCTCTCCATGCTAATCTTTGATGTCGCTAATCATTTTCTCTTCTCCTTCAATTTTTAATTTTCATTCCTTCATCCTTTTATTCGGATTTCCCAATATTTTTAGTATTAATTATTGTATTTTCTTCGTATTGAAGATTAGGTGTATGTTGTGAAATCAATTTTGAAATACTAAGTATTTGTCCCTTTTGAAAAATTAGGTCTTTTTAAAGGCATTGTGATTTTGGAAGTGTGAAGATTAGGTGTTATGGTGTGGGCAGTGTGAAGATTAAATGTTAAAATTTTGTCTTGCATCCTTTTATTCAGATTTTGCTGTATTTTAAGTTTTAATTATTGTGTTTTGTGGCAGTGTAGATATATTGTGACAGTGTATATATTGTGACAGTGTATTTCAGACATTAAATTTTTGGCAGTGTATATATTGTGGCAATGTATTTCAGACATTGAATTTTTGGAAGTATATATTGTGGCAGTGTAGAGAGTATATATTGCAGTGTATAATTACCATAAAAATAAAAGGTCATGGCTTAAAATGAATTCTGCTCTTTTTTTGTCAGTGTTGTATGTGTTAGGGCAGTAAATTCAATCTCAAACAAATTGTGGCAGTGAAGAGCAGAGGATTTCATACTTATTTATAATGTGGCAGTGAAGAGTATACATTGCAGTATAATTCTAATTTTGGGAGTTTTTTTAAGGACAAAAACGGGAATTCATCCCAAAAACTAATAGCACTGCTATTTTGAGTATTATAAGGCTATTAAAGTGCTATTTTCGTATTTCTCCCTCCCAAAAAATGGCTTGGATTTTATGCCCAAGCCCACGGGTCGACCCGGCCCGAATAAATTAAAATATTTATTATTAGTATAATTACAATAAAATAATAATAACAACATTAAAATTAATAATAATAGAAAGAGTAATGCTATTTCAAATTGTTATAAACACACACACACTTCTATATAGAAAAAAATTGAATTATAAGTATATTCAATAAAATGAATACATATTACTACGTATCAATTATCACACATTGATTATGCTATTCTAATAAACAATATTTTCTACTCCTTTTGTACTAACAATATCAAACAAAACACATTTTTGTATTACTTATTTTTTTCATTTACTCATTATAGTTATTATATCAAAAATCTAATGTATTAACACATTACTTTGTTTTTTTAAAAAAATTATTTTTTCAATTATTAAGAAGATTTTGTCCTGCAGACTGGGAATCCCAAAGCCCGCTGGTATCCATGCAGGTCGGGGTCAAGGTTGGGCTTCAATGGTGAGGCCCGCTATACGGGCTCGAGCGTAGAAAATTCCCCTAATGTAGCGTCTCGGTCTGGCTCGAAACTCGAACTGGCCCGCACTTTGATCAGGTCTATATGAAACATAGAGGGAGAGGAGAGTGGATCTGAGCCCTAAAAACCACCAATTTTATCGTAGTACTTCATCAAAACCCTCTCTTTGTTAGTTTGTTCATCGATTAAACCCCTAAATACTCCTTCGAACTATAGTTCTCCTTCTCTGTAAGTTTCTTGTGCGATTCTCACATTAAGATGGTGAAATGTGTAGTTCTCGTTATAGCTCAGTTTGATTGCAGCTATGAAAAGATTGTCAATTTCTATACTTTCAAAAATTCCAAAACCATATCAAGCACACTAGGCAAAGAAAAAGGCAAGGAGAATAGATGTAGGTCTGGTTACAAAATCAACAAGCTAAAATATTGTTTCAGAGACTTCTTCAAGAAACGTGGCAGCATCAAGATTACTATTTCCTCGATTCCGTAGTTCGAAATCCCATGCATATTGAACAAATAATTCTATATTAGAAATATTATCTTAATAATGTTATTATACAAAATGTGCTAATGCATTAACCCACTTACAACAGCAATTTGCTATATAAATCTGGGATTCGAGGGCACCACTTGCGAGTTGTCACTAAAGAAATCAAGCAAAGACTTGTTACTATAGTTAATATATTAATTAGATCATAAGTAAGTTTCCTAAACAAGCATTAAAACAAAAAAGTTCTACCTTTGTCGAATGGTGCGTGAAGAGTCAACAACAGAAGCAAATGTCCGATCATGCTCACCATAAGCATCCAAAGGTGCTTTACAAAGTAGCAAAATCATGCTGGGCAAAACCGGTCGCAATCGCTTGAGAGCTGAGAGGTGTAATCGTTTAAAGCGAGAAGACATGGAAGAGAAAATGGAGATGAAGTTCAGCGGCTGTTAGGTTCAGAGACGGGTGACAGGGTGAGCAATCGATTCTCTCACTTTCCGTCTGAATCTGGGAGGAAAATGCTTTTCCACTTTTTAAATTTATCTTCTATCAACTTTTCTTTTTCTCACTAACCAAATAAAAAAAGTTTTCCCTCTTATTTTTTTTCTTTTCCTCTTAAAATCCGTGAACCAAACATAGTGCTAGGGCATTTAAATTTAGGATGCAAATATATTTTAAAAGGCACCAAGATTTAGAGAAGTTGAATCATTTAAGTTTACTCTTTACTTCATACTAACACCGCCCCCACCCTCCCCATTGTTACGCGAAGAGTGTAGTACTTTCTTCTAAGTACCCCTGAGTATCTTAACATATGATAAACTAGTTTTTTTGAATTTGTTTTAATAGACTACCCTCTTCATCAGACAAATTCTTTTATTTATCATTTCTAAGTCTTTTTTATATTATAACATGATTTTTTATTTCTTTTGTAGATAATAATTCAAGTATAGTATTAAACATGTGTTCTTCCTTGCCATATATTTCAATTGAAATTCTATTTTGTTGAGACTTGGGATGCCATAGATTGAAATTTCTTCCCCATGCAAATTCTTCAAACTTAAGGTCTCCACCAAAAAAATGGCAGATGCAAAAGAGAGACTATCAAAGGTAAAACTTCTTTTGTTGATATTTTCTCACTCTTGTTTCTTTAATCCTCTGGGATATCTGACATCTTTCAGGATTGACTTAAGTAATGATCGTGGCATGTGTGCTTTGTTAAATTATTACTATTATTATTTTAGTCAACCAATTGTGGCGAATACGTGCATGATAATTAGGCTTATGACACATTATATTATGACGGCTTTTATTTTCTTGTTCAGCTTCCTGTGTGATATATTATATTATCGTAGTCATTGTGAGATTATTAGAACTTATGCATTGTGAGATTCATATAAACTCGTGTGTGCCTTATATAGACCTATTTTGGAGAAGTTGCTCAAGTTTTGGGTTGCGAAAAAGATTGTACAAGATTTACTAAATGTTGTGAGTATTGATAATGATGGAAAAGGTTCAATTGAATCGGGTGGGCGTCGTCGTGAAGAGTGGGATGAGTGTCAAAATGGAGTTTGCTTGAACATAAACGATTTGCTAACCATGATCGATATGATTTGTGCCACGGAGGCACCACGGCGCCCTACCTCAAGTCAAAAGGGTTTGCTTCCTCCATAATTACTGAATTTCAGAAAATCTCTAGGAAACTGTTGAAGTGAAAGGGAAAACATCCTTTGAGTGGCAGCTTCAACTGATTGGGAAACATCCCATTATCTACGATGAGGTTGATGAAATGAATTTCATGTATTCTGTTTACAATCACTGTCCATATGCTTTCTCATTGCTTGTTGATATACCTGAACTGGATGGCTTCATTAAAGAGGTTAGACCGCATCATGGTCCGTTGTATGATGTGAAGCATTTCAACTACGGATATGAGTGATATGGAAGAGGCAGATATAACAGTGGCCTTTCTGGGCTTGTGTTCTTTGGTAATGGGATGCGATATCTTCAACAACATTTCTCGTCTTAGTCTGAAATTAAATATGCCACTACGTCGTTCATGCACCGACTTCTGTTGACGGTTTTGCCCGACATGATTTCGCTACTCTCTAAAGCACTTTTGGAAGTTTACGGTGAGCATGATCGAACATTTGATGCGGTTGTTGACTCTTCACGCACCATTCGACAAAGGTAGAAGTTTTTTGTTTTAATGCTTGTTTAAGGAACTTGCTTATGATCTAATTAATATATTAACTATGGGAAGAGGTCTTTGCTTGATTTCTTTAGTGAGAACCCACGAGTGGTGCTCTAAAATCCCTCATTTATATAGCAAATTGTGGGGGCTTCGAGGGCACCACTCGAAGGTTGTCACTAAAGAAATAAAGCAAAGACTTGTTACCATAATTAATATATTAATTAGATCATAAGCAAATTTCGTAAACAAGCATTAATACAAAAAAGTTCTACCTTTATCGAATGGTGCGTGAGGTGTCAACAACGGCATCAAATGTCCGATCATACTCACCATAAACTTCCAAAAGTACTTTACAGAGTAGCGGAATCATGCCGGGCAAAACCGACAACAGAAGTCGGTGCATGAACGACGTAGTGGCATATTTAATCTCTGGCCAAGACGAGAAATGATGTTGAAGATATCGCGTTCCATTACAATAAAACACCAGCCACAAAGGCTATTTTTATATTTGCCTCATCCATATGCGTAGTAGAAATGCTTCACATCATACAACGGACCATGACGCGATCTAACCTCTTTAATGAAGAAATGAGAAAGTATATCAACAAGCAATGAGAAAGCATTTGGCAGTAATTGTACAAATTGTAAACAAAAAACATTAAATTCATTTCATCAACCTTATCGTAGATAATTGGATGTTTCCTAGTCAGTTTAATCTGCCTCTTAAAGGATGATTTCTCTTTCATTTCAACAGTTTTCCGACAGACTTTCTGAAATTCAGTAACGATTGGAGGAAGCCAACCATTTTGACTTAAGGTAGGGTGCCCTGGTACCTCCGTGGCACAAACCATATCTATCATGGTTAGCAGATCCTTTATGTTCAAGCAAACTCCATATGGCCACCCATCCCACTCTTCACGACGATGCCCACCCAATTCAATTGAACATTTTCCATCCTTATTAATCCACAAAGCACCTAGTAGATCTCATACAACCTTTTTCCGCAGCCCAAAGCTTGAGCAATTTTTTTCAAAATAGGTCTATATAAGGCACACACGATTTTATATGAATCATGCAATGCATAAGTAAAAATAATTTCACAATGACTACGAGTAATATAATATATCACATAGGAAGTTGAACAAGAAAATATAAGCCGTCATAATATAATGTGCCATAAGCCTAATTATCATGCACATATTAAACACAATTGGTCGACTAAAATAATAAAAATAATGATTTAACAAAACAAAGCACACATGCCACAATCATTACCTAAGTCAATCCCATCTGCATATCCATGCTTTTTCTCCCGATTTTTCCATATCGATAAATCTCGTTCTTTTTTAGCCATTTTTTTAAAACTCTACAAGCATAAAAAAGATTATCAAAGAAGGGAAAGAGGATTAAAGAAACAAGAGTGCGAAAAATCAACAAAAGAAGTTTACCTTTAATAATCTCTCTTTTGCATCTACCATTTTTTTGGTGGAAAGCTTAAGAGAGAAGAATTTGCATGAGGAAAAATTTTCAATCCACGACGTCCCAAGTTCCAACAAAACGGAATTTGAATTTCAACTGAAATATATCACAAGGAAGCACACATGTTTAATGCTATACTTGAATTATTATCTACACAAGAAATAAAAAATCATGTTATAATATAAAACAAACTTATAAATGATAAATAAAAGAATTTATCTGATGGAGAGGGTAAACTATTAAAATAAATTCAAAGAACTAGTTTTCTCATATGGTAAGATACTCGAAGGTACTTATAAGAGAGTACTACACTCTTCGCATAATAATGGGGAGGGTGAGGGTGGTGTTAGTATGAAGTAAAAAGTAAACCTAAATGATTCAACTTCTCTAAATCTTGGTGCCTTCTAAAATATATTTGCATCCTAAATTTAAATGCCTTAACACTATGTTTGGTTCAAGGATTTTAGGAGAGAAAAAAAGAAAATAACAGGGAAACCTTTATTTGTTTGGTTAGTGAGAAAGAAAAGTGAGATGAAAAGAAAAGTGGATAGAAAATATATTAAAAGAGTGGAAAGGCATTTTCCTCCCTGATTCAGACGGAAAATGAGAGAATCGATCGCTCACCCTGTCACCCGTCTCTGAACCTAACAATCGCTGAGGTCCATTTTCTTCGCCATGTCTTCTCGCTATAAACGATCGCGCCTCTCACCTCTCAAGCGATCGCAAGCGGTTTTGCCTGGCATGATTCCACCACTCTGTAAAGCACTTTTGGAAGTTTATGGTGAGCATGATCGAACATTTGATGCACGTTGTTGACTCTTCACACACCATTCGACAAAGGTAGAATTTTTTTTATTTTAATGTTTGTTTAAGGAACTTGTTTATGATCTAATATATTAACTATGGTAACAGGTTTTTGCTTGATTTCTTTTGTGACAACCCGTGAGTGGTGCCCTCGAGTCCCCCATTTATATAGCAAATTGTTGTTGTAAGTGGGTTAATGCATTTGCACATTTTCTGTAATAACATTATTAAGGTAATATTTCTAATATAGAATTATTTGTTCAATATGTAGGGAAACATATGATTTTGTCTTTTCTTTACTGACACAAGTAGGTTGTTTTGAAAGGGTGTAAGGGCTCTAGCGAGTGTTTAAATTGAGAAAATGGTAATCTTGATAATGCCACGTTTCTAGGAGAAGTCTGTGAAACAATATTTTAACTTTTGTAGTTGTTTGAAGACAGATTATTGTTGTTCAGATGTTGAAACTAGTGTGATCTAATGCTCGGTTTTGATGGGCGTGGCTTTTGTGATGGTCAAACTGATCGTATCTATCAATAAACAATTGCAACCCTAATTGCGATAAAACGATTGATTCACTCATCCCTAAAATTCTCCATTTTTGATACAATGTCTTCTCTCCAAAACACATTGATGTCTAGCCGTAAGTTTGTGGCACCAAACGCAAATTATCACTTTCCTGTGCAGATCTGACTCAATTTTTTATCAAAATCAGAGGCCCACAAAAAGCACGATAAGAAGACCCTCTGTTCTTCATTCATATGGGATGAGCAATCATGAATTTGAAGCTGTTTCAAACACTCAAATTTTGCATGATGTCGAAGATGTAAGTCCCAAATTCTCTTCTATGTGTTTGATGAATTGTCTCTAACAAGTTTGTGTATGCAGTCCTATGCACTGTTATCCTAATGGTATCAAATTGTTCTTGTGGGGAGACACACAGATATTATGTTCATGTTGCACATATTATTTTGTCCCTACATTTGTGCTGAGTTGTTGACTTTCTGTGAAGTGAACTGATTTTTTTATGCTGATTTCTATGAACATACTTGCAGTAGGATATATTATTTGTGTCATTATTTCATAGGAGTGCCTGTTGCAGTATGTGTAGAAATTATAATTCTTGTGATGGGCATTTCAGTGTGTTTAATGTATTGGGAAGTCCCTTGCATAGAAGTGCCTTTCCCTTGCGTAGAGGGGGTTTGGTTCAACTTAGATAAGTAGAACTTATGTTATTATATTAGAATAACATAATAACATATAAAGTAGGACTTATGGTAGTAGCTCTCTGTAGAGAAGAGCTTATAAGAGTTGAGCCCTAATAAAAAGTAATTCAGTTGTCATGAGCATAGTAAATATTGAGTTGCTGACTTTCTGTGAAGGGAACTGATTTTTTTTTCTGATTTTCTGTGAACAAAATAAGCTATAACTTGTACAAGAGATATCAGTGTGCATCATTTGACAATGTGACTTTTGGACTAGGAATTAACAACTTCAGGTAATGCAATTTAACTCTTAGAATGAAAATATTTCATTTTCACATGCACAACTCCTCTAATAGCTACAACCAAACCAAAGAGAACTGTTTACACATCCATGATATATAGGTGATTGGAAACCACAAATTTGAGTTAGAAACAGAGCAATCATCAAATTAAGACCAAAATTGGAAATTCCAGAAAATGCACATTACACATGCACAAATCTGAAGTCTGAACTATAAGAGTAACTAGGAACAGCACAACATCAAAACAGTCCAAAATTCAGCTCAAAAATGGCAACTAACAACGCAAAAAATTTTATGGTGCATTTAGTTTGGGGAAAATATTTTCCAGGAAAATATTTTTAAAACATAGGAAATTAGAGTTGACAAAGGAAAATTTCTACTCAATCTGTGCCCCCATTACCGTCTCCCAACCCCCCATTCTGCTAAACTATTTTTAAATTGGCTCAAAATATCGTTTTAAATATCAATTTTCAAATATTAAAAATAGAAACTGATATAGAAAATGTGATCAGAAAATAGAAACTAATTTTCAGAGTTCAGAGTTGTTACCAAACGGATCTATAAGATTAATAAACTTTAAAACTGAGAGTTTAGAGTTGTTACCCTAGATGACCGTTCGTAAATGAACTCAGATGGCGTTTGGCTGGGGATGGAAGCCCTGGTCGCGGCGTGCCTGGTGTCTCCGTCGGGAAACAGCGGAGGAGGAGATGGGTTTCCGATCCAAACCCCTCGTGCTCGTCTCTGTCTCTCTGTTCGCTCCCCCTCTCCTGACCGTTTATCTCCTTTCTTCACCCAGATGCGTCGCCGGGAACGAAACGGAGGAGACGGATTCTGAAAGCAAAACACTAGTTCTCCGCCTCCTTCTCTACGCTGTCTCTAAGTTAGGAAGAGGGGAAATAGGGTTTTATTGTGTAGGTAAAAGTGTATACAAAATTGATCAATGAAATGAGAAGATTAAATACAAACACAATGAGAGTATTATGGAAGAAATTAGAGCCTACATGAAACTTTATGCAATTGAGTGAAAACTAAATTTCATATTTTTGATTAAAAATTTTATAAAATCCATTTCTAAAATAATTAAAATAATAGTATAAAGTTTTAAAATGAACTTCTAAAAGAATAGTGAAATATAAAAATTTATTTTTCTAGCTTATTTATAATCAAAATAATACTCTTTTTCTTAAAATTTCAAATTCATATTTGTGACTAACAAAATGTTTTTCGTGTCTAATAAAATTCAAGATGAAAAAAGAATTCATAATGACAAAATTAATACGGGGTAAATTTTTTCGTGGGTTTCATATGATTTATCTTAAGAATTATTAAATTCATTTGTTACCCTGTATTAATTTTGGGAACTGAGCAACTGTAGGATCTGTATACAACTGGCAGAAACACTTACCCTATAAGATGTCCTTTCTAGCATGGCGCGTTTTGGAGAGGCGCCTTCCCACTGATGATGTCCTGGCGAGATTTGGCTTTGCTTTGCCTTCTCGGTGCTTATGTTGTTCGCCGCCAGGACGGGAGACCATTACACACATTTTCTATCATGGGAGCATGGCGTGGCGTGTTTGGACTTATTTCACAGAGTCTGCCCGTGTCCGGGGCACACATCACAGTTTGAGGTCCGCCTTGAGTATATGGTGGGCGCAGATGCCGAGGAGCAGGATGCTCTCGTTCCTGTTCCACCGCCTGCCGATGATCATTCTTTGGGAGATTTGGACGCACTATGCTGCGTGCAAGTATGGGGATGCTCGCCCCAACTTTGCACGCATTATTTTCCGGGTGGCTACGGCGGTGTCGGAGTGCATCTATCGTCGCTGGCCTAGCAGGGGTCTCTTGCCTTCCCGATAGTCGGTGATCATGGAGCACGTTCGACGAGGCTCTGGACGCAGGAGGGTGGTGTCGATTCGGTGGGTCCCACCGCCGGGTGGCACTATGAAGGTGAATGTGGCAAGGGCCCCGCTACGTGGGGCATTTTGCAGCGATCGTGCGTGACTCGACAGGTAAGTTTCTTTATTCTCTTTCTTCTATTGCATTCAGGTGGGAACCAGTGGAGCGTGGAGGGATGGACGTGCTTCTTCGATGTATTCAGTGGTGTATATCCCAGTCCTTCTTGCGTATCCACGTGGAGTCCCATCATTCAGAGCTAGCTTGTTTCTTTAGAGAAGGTACCCCGTGGTACCTTCATGATGTTTATGCTAGACTGCGTTTCCTCTGTTCTATCACGACGGTCCACTGGTTTCATTGTGACGTGCGGGCGAATGCCCCGACGACTGAGTTGGCATTGTGGGCCGTGGATAGTACAGAGGGGACGCGGGAGATTACTAATCTGCAGGATCTTGACATTCGGGTACGATCTCTCCTTCCTATGGACGATCTGCCCTTCTTTCGCATAGATGAGGATGGGGGTAACCCCTAGTTGTACTGATTTGGGTGCCTTAACGACCGCGTCTGCGGTTAAGAGGCGCACGTATGTACCCGCGGTTAAAGGGTGCCCGTTGGTTCCCGCGGTTTGGGGCCACGTGTTGTACCGACGGTGNCGCCTGCGGTCAAAAGGCGCACGTATGCGTCCGCGGTAAAGGATGCCCGTCAGTGCTTGCGGATTGTGGATTTGAGCACCCATGGCACACACGGAGAGTGCGTATGCGTGGTACCGTCATCAAATCGGTGCCCTCGTTGGGAGGCTGGGTGGGGCCCGACGAGGTTTCTTCCGCCTGCGTCAGTGCTTGCGCGTGAGGTTAGAGCACCCGCTATCTGTCGGCGGTAATGGGCTAAGGGTTGCCACTGACCCATAGTGGTACTTCTTCCTTCCTTCTCCATTTCTCTTGGGATTTCCTCTCTTGGAATCTCTTCACTTTCATCTTCATCATTGTGGATTTGAACTTTCTTGAGACTGCTTCACTGGTTATTTTCTTGGATTTTGGACTTTCTTGGATTTCTACACGACTGGACTACTTGGATTTGGTTGGGTTGAGACTTCTAGTTGGGTCGTGGCATTGGCGTTGGGCTTCGGGCTTCACGGATGGGCTGCTCACCTTGGCGGAATGAACCGATCACTTGGGCTGGTCGCTGATGGTTGGACGGCCTGGTGCTGGGCTTGGGCTGATTGGATGATTGGGTTTGGTTTGGGCCTCCTTAGGTCGGGTTTCAGATGCGAATTTGGGCTAGCACACATGCCTTCCTTCATGCTTTGGGCTTTTCCAGTTTTGGGCTCTACTTGGCTCACTTGGATTATTTTTGCACATATTATTTTATTCATTCTTTAGTTGGGATTTTTGGATTTTAGACTAGACTTATGTCGATTGCATTTCTTGGCTTAGAACATTTTTTCTTGATCGGATTATCTGACCTTAGGCCTTACCCTTGCGAGGGTTGAGGCTCCGGAAATGATTTTATTCCTAGATCTAAGTGGAATGTTTTGAGCCGGCTTTGTAATTGCACTTAAGTCTATCTTCCAATATCCGATAAGCGCTTCACATTATAGTTTTTTGGTTGTTGCTTACTTTTTATACAAGTGAGGAGTCTGTTCCCGCTTGTTCAGACGTTTGTATTCTTTGATTATTTAATAAAATGCATTTTATTGAAAAAAAAATAAAATAAAATGTTTAACCCATGAAATTTCTTAAAATATTAGTAAAAAACTATTAAAATCTCTATATTTCAATTCGTAAAATATCAAATAATTTCATAAAAATACATGGATAAAAAACAATTCCTAAAAATAAAATAAATTTATTTTCCAAAATAAAAATATTTATAGTCACGTTTGATATATTTCACAAAAACTTATTTTGTAAAAATTAAAAATAATAACAATTATTTTACAGCTGAGTTTTGCTTGAATTGTCAAGTGAATCTATTTTCAAAAAAGTAAGAGAAGAAATATAGTTACATTTTTTCACATAAAATTTTAAAAATTAATAACCTAAAAAATGATCCCTTGCATTTTACATCCGAAATTTTTTTGCACTTGATATTAATTTATTTTAAAATAGCAAAAACAAATATAATTGTAAGAGTTTTCACAAAGGAAAATTACAAAAATGTTTTAAAATAATTATATGTATTTCATTCTTGACATCATTAAAGTTACAACTACTACTTTTTAAAAAGTACAAAAAAATATTCGCATGGGATATATACAACAAAACAATATTTTCAAAAAAACAAGTCACATATTTCTCATACGTGAATTTTATCAAAATTCTACATAGATATGAAGTGGGGGATCGGAGGCAAGGTCATCCTCATTCGAAATTTATCAGCGTGAATATGAGTGGCCAATAGAGGGACACAAAACATTGAGGTGCTCCTAAATGCATAATTGGGATAAAATTATAATTATTATCACGGATACCTAAGTTGTAAAAAGGTTAATCCGAAAGGGACATCATGAAAAATTACTCTACATTTAAATGTTGAAAACACCACAATTTTCTCCACCGAACATCTACATTTTATACAGAGGACATTAAGTGAATAAATCTCAACTATAAAGTATTACATAGATAATTAATGCTTAATAACATTGATTTATGAAAAATGCCTTATTTGAAAAGACTATTTTGAGATTACTCAAAGAAATTTATAATTTATAAAATTTAAAAATAAAATTTGTACTTTATGGTGTATTTAAAAATTACATTAAAATTTATACTGTATAAAACAAGAGATGATATAATTATAGTGAAAGTATTAAATAGGACTAAAACATAAGTCATTTTCCAATGTAGGATTTAAACTTTTTTATTCTCTAAGTAGGACTTAATAATGTCTAGTGGGAGAAATAATGTCCAGTAATGATGAACGTTTACTTGAATAATGACTAATTGATAATGACCAAAGGTCCTACATTGGGAAATAAAAAAATATGGTCATTTATTGGAAAAGTCATTATGTTTTAGTTCTATTTAGGTAAATTTCTCATAATTATATTATTTTATCAAGTAATTTACAAAAATATATAGAAAAAGTGATTTAATTTTGATAGTGTAATATAATGTGCGGGAAGAAAGTTTTAGAATGGGAGAAGGACTAAAGTAGGACTAAAACATTAAAAATATACCAGAATAGGACTTCCATGTTTTTATTCCCAGAATAGGACCTAAAATGCATTTACATTACCAAACATGGTCATGTACATTACCAAAAAAGTATAATAATGTGCACATGTACAGTGCCATATTAGCACAGTGTAAAGTCATACTTCAGAAAAAACATGAAAATCCTTTTTTCAATATGTTTTAATCCTATTTAGGGTGATTTTTATTTTAGAATAGACTTTTTATTTAAAGAAAAAAAAAATAGAAACCTCTCTCGGGCTTTAGCTTAAAATGCCTTGAATATTTAAAGCCCATCGTCTCCCTCATCCGGTCCTATTGCCAGAACAACATGTGCCTGTATATCTGTCTCTCTCTCTAAAGAGCCAGCGACTTCTCGGCGAAATCTCCCGACAATCAAACCCTAGGGGTTCACTGATTCAGATGTGCAGTTGAATTCAATTTATATGCAAAATTTTGTACATCCGTTGAGCATCTCTATCCGACTTCAGGAACCCTAGATCCGGCCGCGCAGTCCTTCGGAGATCTGTTTGGGTATTCATCAGAATTTGACGATATGGATGCTTTCCACAGATCGAATCCGCAGGTCACGCCCGTGCCAACTGCAACGGCGGCGGCGGCCGCAGCGCCCGTGGCGTCAGCTGAGGAAGAAGCTATCAAGAAAAACACGGATTGCGTTTACTTCCTCGCTTCACCTCTTACGTGCAAGAAGGTGTGTCTTCTTCCCTTCTTACTGTGATATTTTAGCTGGCATGTGCTACAGCGGAGTATATCATATGCTGTTTTTTTGGATCCTTGTATTCTGTGCTTTCTATTTCTGGTTTGGTTAAGGATTGTGTGCATATATCTGTTCTAGATCCGTGGATCCATTAATAAAGATTTGTTTTTTTTCTTAAATTTTTTAATTCCTTTGTTGTGTGGTTGTTTATGAATTATGAACTACTTTTGTGTTGGGATTTCATCTTCTAAGTTGTCCTGTGTGCTTGTATTTATACAAATTGAGCTAATGGAAGTGCTTCCAAAACCTGCAAGTGAAGTCTTGCTCAACTCATCTAGTGAAGATCAGTTTAATATTTATTAATTTCTCTGGAACACACATTGCACCACCAAAGCATATTTGTGAAGTTAATAAGAATTAGGCTGAATTCTTTGAGTTCTATTGTAGTATTGTTTCCATTGTTTCCTACAAATGACTGCTTTTTGTAAATCAAATAGTTTTTATTCTTTCAGAGTTAAAATAAGAAATCCAAAGTCCAAACGTGTTAATGTGACACGCAAACTAGTTGTGCAGTCCCACTTTCTATTAGGGACTGTTTGGTGAGTAAAACTCTGTCTAAATGGAAGGGTTTCAAAATTTGAATGAAAAGTGTTTGGAGAAAATTGAAATGGAATCAAATCTCTCTCTCTCTCTCTCTCTCCCTGCTGTTTAGAAAGTTTGGTCTAAAATTGGCAAATTTGTTGGGATTTCTTTTTGTTATTTTTTAAATACGGAGTACTAAAAAGAACTTGGAGAGCAACTCAGACCTGCGTGAAAAAGGAAAAAAACTTAAATAAAAAATTTGAAGAATGTATATCAATCTTTGCGGGTGCAATGCCAGCTTCCTGTTGGATCTTTGCCGGTGCCAACCCAAAGTGCTTTGCTGGAAGGATCATGACCTTCACTCCGATGCAGACAAGATCTTTGCTGGTGAGGATCTTGCTGGATCCAGGCAGGTGCATCCCCTGCCAGCATCCCATCAGGTGACAAAAAAAGTTGGATATGTAGAAGATGAAGACATATTCGTGCTTCCGAAGGAGAAGATGCAAGCAAGATATAGAATCTATTCTGAAATTGGCAGGCTTCAATTATTGGATACATGCTAATTAATGGAGATATTAATACACGGGTTATTGGGAGAGTTTCCATATCTTGGAAGGCTTTCTTTAGTACATCAAACACTAAATTTGGGAGCTTGATATTGGGCTTGGCTCACCCAACACGCCCTTAATATCTTTTTATGGAAGGCATTAGTATGCAATGTGCGTTATTATACTTCGTATTTTAGTCTTTAGAGCAATATTTTGTATATTACTCTTTACACAAAATGGATATGATTCGTTGGGTGGTATGTGTAAATCTTGTGTTCTTGTCAAACTTATTATTTAACACTTTAGGTTCCTACTGTCTACTGATGTTTATTCCCTTGTCTGACTATAGGGAAGTGAGTGTGAGTATCGCCATAGTGACAGTGCTCGGCTTAATCCAAGAGATTGCTGGTACTGGTTGAATGGGAATTGCTTAAACCCTAAATGTGCCTTCAGGCATCCTGTAAGTTCTGCAACCTAATTACCAATTATTTCAGATGTTCTCTTTAAACTTGCATAGTATGTTTTTCTCATTAATTGTCCAAAGATTGTTAACACTTATTAACTTTTGTTATAAATGTCTCCTCTTTGACAGCCTCTCGATGCATTAGTAGGCCCTGAAGTCCTAAATCATACTGAAACATTCATGCCTCCTGCACATGCTATGGCCGCTGCAGCACAGATGCACTATGTTTCTAATAAACACGGAGTTCCTTGCATCTTCTTCCAGCAAGGGATTTGCATGAAAGGTGACCGGTGCTCTTTCTTTCATGCTCAAACCTCTCTGGCTAACAAAGCCCCACATAAGCAAGGTGCGCTTACGACCACCACTGAGGCTGCTCCTAAGAAGACCTTTGGTGCGCTTGAAAAATGCACACAATTGAAAAACAATCCACAAGTAAATGCCCTGAAGAGTGGGGGCATGCCAACTGCAGCAAAGCCAGCAGTCAAAGAGGGGTTGCAGCTGGCAAAGAACCACTTTCTTGCTGACAAAAATACAGCACCATCATCTGTAAATGATGATGAACGTTCTATGTATAAAGCAACAAGTGTTCCTGCTAATGGAAATCCTGTCAGCAGGACAAGCCAAATGCAACCTGGCTTTGATGATCATGACGACAACATGCACAACAAGGATGAGGAGGTCTCAAGGGAGGCGTCTCCTGGCTTTGATGTTCTGGTGGATGATGAGCTTAGAGATTCTGATTATTACCCGGTTGAAGATCAATACGGAGGAGCTGGAGACCATGAGAGGAGTGAATACGATGCCAACCCCTCAGCCGATTACTCAATGGGAGGTATTGACCAAGACGTGTACCGGGAGGCGCATAATGATTATGAAAAACGTTATGGTTGGGAGCAACATGGAGTTTCATCAGAGAGGAAACCAGTGAGATCATATCATGATGGGAGACATCATGGCAACAATACTAACAGCTTGGATCACGTTCGTGAGTCAGATTTAAGGCATAGGTTATCAAAACCAAGAAAGGTTAATGGTTTACGTTCAGTCATTAGCAATGTACATACTCATCATGAAAAACGTGTTGAGGGACGGGGGAACTATCGGGGATCATGGAGAGAGAGAAACAATTTATCATCTTCACATGAAAGTTCTTCCATTAGCAGTCGCCTTCAGGGCCGAATAAGTGTTCCTGTCAGATCTTCACCGCTTGATGTTGCTGAGATTCGGCCAGAACTGGACAGGAGCCGAGATCGTGACAGACTGTCTCATGGAAGGCTTCAAGAGAGAATGAGAGGAAGACTGCAAGAGGATCCCGGTTTTGTTGTGGGTAGACATAGCAGAGGCCCACTACTAAGAAGAGATGTGTTTGGTGAGGATGATGCAAATTTTGCTGCTCCAAAAAGTTTATCTGAGCTGAAAGGAAAGAAGAGTGGTGTCGAAAGGAATGGGGAATTGTCCCACCTAGGGAAAAGGAAGCCCCACCAAAATTTTGATGACCTGCAACCATCAGGAGGGGGCGATCTTTCGTTTGAAGGGCCAAAGCCTTTGGAAGAGATTTTGAAGCGAAAGCGACGAGCCAGTGACAATAATAGTGGAGACCACAATAATCACCAAAGGGTAAAAACTACAGCCAAAATCCAACCTTCCTCTTTTCACAAGGAAGACATTCAACCACCTTCTCTCTCATCAAGCATCAACCACAGTGGCGAACTTGAGAACTACAAATCAGTTGGCGATGATCTTGAGGTTGAAGATGGAATGGTAGCTGGTGAAGAAGGAGCCGAGTACGAAGATGATGTGGCAGAAGGCTATGAAGGCGACCAACATGGTGGGGAAGAAGAAGACTACTACGAGCAAGTGGACGGAGATGAAGAAGATGTCAATTTGAACGACCCTGGCGAGAATGTGGACCCCGAGGATGAGGAATATCTATATGAGGACGAAGATGCTGATGACTTTGCAAAAAAGATGGCCGTTGTTTTCTCATGAATTGGACACCTATGCCTTGTCTTATATTGTTCATCATTCACTGACTGCTGCTGCTGCTGCTCTTGGTTAGCATTGAAATCATCTTCAGAGAGAGAGAGGGCAGCGAGACCATATAAACAATTTCATCTTTTTTGTGAGTAGAGTAAGCACTTCTATTTGTACTGCTTCTCTTTGTATTATTTGTTACGGAGTATATTATTGGCATTGTTCTCATTGCAGCACTCCCACCCATTGCATTGCCTGAAGGGGTCATGTGGCATTAACACATAGATTTGCCTAATAATAATTTCACTTTTGTCTTTTGATGCTTACTTAAGTTTTGTGTGTGTGTAGTAAGTCTAAAATGACACCGGTGCTACTGGTATCATTTGCTTACACCAATTTGTTTGGGTACCTATGGTGCTTCGTTTATAAAAATAATGGTTCATATCCCCTCAAACTATCCCTACCCTGACAGGTATCATTTGCTTACACCAATTTGTTTGGGTACCTATGGTGCTTCGTTTATAAAAATAATGGTTCATATCCCCTCAAACTATCCCTACCCTGACAGTATACTGGTACCATTTTAGACAAAACAATGCGACTTTACAATAATATCTATTGTTCGAGTCAGTTTCCGATTATTTATCTTACTTTATACGAGTGATTTTTGATTGTTTGAGTTTGAGAACAGATTTTTCTACCCGTGGTCGTTGAGTAGGTCAATGAATCACGTGGTCCGTTGGCAAAGTTTATGATTCTTTACCTGATTTTTTAGAGCAGGTGTTTATCCTCTATTGATTATTTGTGATTTTATGAATTTATATATGATTCCCATTTTTTTCATAGACAAAAAAAAAATGACTCCCATTTTATTTCAAAAAAAAAAAGTTACGGAATTAGAATTGGTGTTTTTGTGCCCCAATTACACTCCATTGACAGCCTTAATCATTCTTATCAATTGGTCTCCACGTCTCTTTAGTACTCATATTATTGTTATTAAAAAAAAGAATTTGTCAATAGGTCTATCTTAGAAATATTTAATTTATCCCTATCCTTGTTAAACAAAACTTGAAAAGGCAGTCATTTTTATTTTATAATTACTCATAAAATTCATCTCAAACCATTCAAGTAACTAAAATGAAAAAAAAAGCTTACGTAGTAGGTAACTTTTATCCAAAAATTAAAAAACACCTCAAGAACTCTATTTTAAATCCAAACTCTATTAAAGAACTTTAGCAATTCTAAAAAAAGGGTTTTAACCCTAATCACCCCTTCCACTTCATCTTCCCTATTCTGAAGAAGATGCCATTGCCATCAAGCTTTGGAGTTCCTACTGTGATCAAAAGCTGCAACAGTTCAAATTACCAAAACCAAACTCATGACAATTTGACCTAATTGTCACTCTCTGCAAAAAAGGCTAACTCCCACCATTGGCATACCCGTAGGTTCAGCAAAGAACACCAAAACGCCATTTAACCCCAAGTTTGACACCACCAAAGACAATTATGTAACTGGACACACTGATGATGTCAACTTTGGTGCCGTCCATAGTGTGATTGTAGGCATAACCCAAAGAACATTGATTGAACTTAAGATGAAGAAGATGAGAAGAGTATATGAAGCTGAAAAAAAACTGCAGCCATTATTATTATTATTATTACTGAACCAAAAGATGTACAATGAAAGTGATAAACTTTTTGTCCCTCTGAACAACAAAAAAATCAATGCATGTCCCCCTAAACGTACCGTGCAATACCCATAAACATGGCCTCTTTTTTGTTCCGGCCACATTATAATGCATGTGCAGATAGTGTAAATAGCAGCGCGCGCTTTAGAAAAATCGCCAATGGAAGCAGCAACATGAGGAAGAAGAAGAAGAAGAAGAGGGCACGCGTCCAGTTTGCCGTATATATTCGGCCTGTTTCTCAGCGTTTGAAGCATGTTGTCTCATCTTAGCCTCAGCTGCGCATCTCTTTGCTTCGGCTTTGCTCCTTACTGAAGATAGCTTTTTCATTAGTTCATCTTGGCCTCTTGTCTTCATCCTTTCCACCTCCATCTGAAAAAGAAAAAAAAATGTGTAAGGACCCACTTGGGAATTGGAGAAATTCTTGTTTTTCTAGATTTGAAAGATGAATTGGCGGTGATGGATACCTTGGACCAGGGGGTATAAGGTCCAATGAAGAAGACCCGGAGGCCCGAGGTGGAATGAAGGCGGAATGAGGATAGGGAGTTTGGGCCGAGGCCCAAGTCCGGTAAGTGCGCCCTACCTAGTGACTCCCTATACTTACAACTTACGACTAGAAAGTCACAGAAGTACAAAAACAACAACCACCCGGTATAATCCTAACTCTATTGTGGTTTGGTTGTCAAGATGTGTCAAGAAACCAACTCAGTCAAAAACTCAAACTCGTGGTTGTAGGCCTAAGAAAGGTTATATACTCTAACACACCCCCTCATGTGCAAGCAAGATTTGTTTATGCTCGAGCCTTTTATGCAAAAATCAATTTTTTTAAAATTGGGTGGCACTGACTTTCGAACAAATGACCAAATAATCAACAAGACTCTGATACCATGTCAAGGAACCAATTCAACTAGGTCCAGGAACAGTTTATACTAGCTCTAACACGCTAACAGAGACTAAGGGGCTGTTTGTTTTAGCCTCTTAATGGTTCAGATGTCTGAATGGTTCAGCACTTAATGGTTCAGACTGTTTGTTTCAACCTCTTAATGGTTCAGATGTCTGAATGGCTCAGACATTTGCCTCTGAATGGTTAAGTATTATACAGAGTCTGAATGGTTAAGACCTCTTATATGAATTGATCACACATTTGCCTCTGAATAGTTAAGCAATATACTACCTCTTAATGGTTCAGACCTCTTACTGGTTCAGCACTTAATGGTTCAGACCTCTTACTGGTTCAGCACTTACCTATTCAGAAGTTGCCAAACAGCCCCTAAGAAGCGAAGGGAAGTTTAATGTGCTTTTTTTATTTAGTGCATAATGTGCGCGAACTAAAACATTGTCAATGATGACCTCTGTTTAGATATCGGCAATGAACAGATGGATATTACTTCAGTTTTCTAAATTCACAGAGGTAATAGAAAATATTACCTCAGTTTTCCTCATCTCTGCCTCCGCCTTGGCTATCTGGTGATTCTCCCATGCTTGTATCTTCATTTCTTCTCGCTTAAACCTGAGGTGCAATAGATCACATTTAGTTTTTTTTCATTTCGCGATTTTCTTGTTTTGAAAGAATATAAAGAAATACAAACTACGGAGTAAACCGAGTAATATATTCTCTCGGACCGTAAAAGAATGTCAAAAAGGTTAGAATTCGACACTTTTTAGAGATAGAGTGAGCATAAAACATTGTACCATTTTTGTTTGGCTTTTCTTGGTCAAAGTTCACAAACTTTGACTAGATTTTGTAAATAGAAGTATACTCCATTGGTCTGAAAAAATGCATGAATTTTCATTTGTTGTCCTAGGTGGTGTAAAAAATTGAAGAGAGATAGAAAAAGGTGAATGGTGCAAAAATAAAGGCATAATAGTCTTTTAATGTAAAAATTTTGAATAATCTTTCCAATCAAGGAAAGATGAAGAAAAGGACGGAGGTATTATACAGTTATAATGTGAATTTGATATCATTGAGTCCATTTTGAAATGTACTTTTGAAATATCTTATTTCCAAAATATCCATTTATGTGCAAATATAATTATTAACACTCAAAATATTGCATTGGAGACCGTGAAAAATCAAATAGGAAAACCAAATAGGCAATCTAAAGGAAGTAGTGGAAATGAATGATAGATTTAAAAAAAAATTATATAAAAAAACCTGGCCAAGTGTTTTGCATTCTCTGCCTCCTCCCAAGCTGCGGCGCGTGCCATGATGACACCATCGGGCTGTTCAGTTGCAGCGCCATTTACTGTCACATTGGTCTCATTTTTATGGCCATCTTCCTCATTGCTAGCCCAAGCTGCAATGTTCATCTTCCCAAGTTGAGTTCCTAGGGCCATTATCTCTTTTCTGGTCTTCATCTGCAATTCCTTTTCAAACGCCTGGGGATCGTTTGAATGGGAGAGAAGAGAAGAGCATGGAGGAGTGGATGGATGAGAGGAAGATGGACTGCGAGTTGGTGTTGTTGCTCTCACTGGAGTCCCAGTCCTGGAAGGCTCTTGGCTTGCGATTGGTGTCATTTCGGTGCCCATATCTCTCATTGACACTGACCTTGCTGTTGAAGGCAGTGGGACAAATGCCGTTTCGCTATGGATGGAAACACACGAGTCATGCCTGCTCAAATTGACTGCAGAGCAAAAGCACCCATCATAGTGATATCAATTTACTATGAGAGTAGAACAACAGCGAACACAAAGTAGGGTCTTGAGAGGGTGAAATGGCAATAATATTGTGTTAATATTTTGATTCTGAGAGGATGTTTGGGAGTGATTAACTTGTGGATAAAGTGATTTCCACAAAAGCTGAAAGCAAAAGCACCTCATACCTACTTCTCCAAAACGGTGTTCTATGTACAAAATAGTGGTGATGGAAAGCAAAAGCTGACATGCCAAACAGAGTAAAATCACTTCCACTCAAAGTAAAAGCTAAATTATTAAAAGCAGTGCACTGCCAAACACTCTCTCAGATGGAGATTAAGCCATCCAAAGACTTCCCCTCCAAAACCCATCAAACCAAACAGACCCTAAGTGGTTGTGAGGGCCGAGGGCCATATATATGCATTGTTAAATGAGCAAGCCAAATGGGGAACCAAACAATCTTACTTGCTGATTCTCTGGTACAGTTTTCGATCATGAGTGTCTCCTTCCCATACGATTCAGCAACCGGGTGTGAATCGGACTCCCAGCTCACATACTTCTGCACTCCATTATCCTTGAACTGGTTCGAATCGATGCACTTCGTATCCACGGGCTCCTCAGAGATGACCATTCGTCTATCAGAAACATCAGAGGCCTGTTTGGTGGGCTTTCGTGGTCCCAACCCACATTGAGTCTTTAGTCGGTTAGATGTCGGGCTTGCAATCCACTTCTGAGCATCGTCCCATTTTGATGGCGCAGGTTTTGAGAAAGGTGCAACTGGTGGGACCCTTTGTGCTCTATCCGCTGCTTTCTGAAACTCAAAATTCATATCTTGAGACTTAAACATGGAAGTGGAGCGTGGTTGCTCCTTCGATCTGTTGTCTTTAACCATTGATGAACCAAATCCCCACTCTGTAGAACACTCATGTAGGACACTTACAACAGCAACATCTTTGCAAATCTCTGAACCACCTTCTGATGCATCAAATTAAAGTATATATGTTCAGCTAATACCGAGTTTGTGATCATAAAAATGACATTAACACTCAGTAACAGAAATGAAAAAAAATCAGCAAAATGGAAAGATGGACTTAGTGATTGCTCCTTAAGCTTGTTAAAGAGAGGAATTTGGGACAGTCAGGAAAGAATTATCACTATTTCTTTCAAAGTAGTGATCTCTTTCCTATTTGCTTTGGATTCTTTAATACTCCGTCTAAGTTTTGTTTGAAAACAACATTTGTAAATAGCATTAGTTTTTTGAATGTGGTTTAATGATGGACATTAATTTTAAAAACGCTAAAGCTAAAGGCCGTTGTTAGATAACATTTTCAGAATGCAAAGCTAATGCCAAATGAATTTATAAGACGGAAGAATCCTGCATAAAATGGTCTAAGGAACAAAACCCTTTTTTTGGGATCTATAAGGTATTCTCATCAACTTAAATAAATAACAGAAATCGAAAAATATTTCTTTCCCTTTTCACAATTCAAAATGTTATTACTCCCTATTACCCTTCTTCAAAAATGAAAAGTCATGAATACCAAAGATTTGACATTCCACATGAGAAAAAAAGGTCCTAAAGTGAATCCAAATAATGGATAAAGTCATTACAGATTCATAGACATTTATTCATTTAACTTAAACAGCATCTCAAATAGAAAATTGCAAAATAATACTAATAATAATAATACAGGAAAAAAAAAGCTCTACCCCATGTATAGTACAAGATGCTGCAGACCACATATAAGTTGGGGTGGAGGGAGTACAATAAAAGAATGCAAGAGAAGAGAAGACAGTACATACCAGAATCATGGATCTCAGATTCGGATCTTAAAGAGATACCAAGCTCTGGGTCTTCTTCTTCTTCTTCTTCCTCCTGGAGTTCTCCAGCCTGAGGTTTCTTCCTTTTCTGTGTCCTCAGAAGCATACTCCTAAGCTTCCTCGGAGACAACTGCACAAATATAAGCAAACATTGAAAACAACCCACAAAAGAAAAACAAAAGAATCTTGAAATTGACAGAAAAATAAAAGCTAAAGATTCAGTTTTTTTCTTCTTCTTTCTTTCTTTTTCTTTTCTTCTGGGCTGACCTGGAGGTGGCCAGTGCAAGTATTGGGCTTTTCAATTCTTTCGTAACATTCCATTTTCTTGTGGCAATGAAGAAATCTCTCTTCTTCTTCTTCTTCTCTGAAGCTCTTCTGTGTGGGGTTGGGGGATTGGAAGGAAAGAAGCGAAAATGGCAATGGGAAGTGGACAAAATAGGGGAGGGAGTCAAGTGCAGTGTGTGATAGGAGTGGGAAGAAGTGAGGACAGTAAGTAGTCTGTCCCACTTGACCACACAGTCTTCATGTGGAGTGTTAGGAATTTGACTCATTGGAATGGGATCTTATTTCTTAATTGTCACAATCCCCTTTTTTTAGATGATGCCCACATTGAATGATTTTTTGGTAGCCCATGTGCCCATTCACATCTAATCAATATCAAGGTTGATGCAAAAACTAATTACAAAAAAAAAAATCCTCTTCCACCTCCAAATTCTTGGCATGTTAAAATAAAAAGAAAACTCCCTGAATAGGAATAAAACATGTTTTATATTCTCAAAATAGGAGTTCAAACTTAAACTACTCTAAGTAGGAGTAATTAACTATTTTTATTGTACAATTATTTAGCCGCCGGGAGAAGAAATGAAACACCACCCATGCTATTACTTCTTCAATCCAAAGTATTTGTTTTCTTTCTTCTTTTTTGAGATTCTTTTTCTATTATTATTGGTGGGGGTGGATTTTTTTTTGTTTTTTTGGCATAGAGCTAACAATGGAGAGATTGTGTGATTGTTTATTTTAATTGTCTTCTTTCCATAATTAATTACTTCGTGGGCTCGATGCATGCAAATGTATCACCGAGTACAATTGAACTTTTGGCATTTTGCAGAGCCACGTTTGTACTGTGCATTGGCATCTTTGGTATTTTGTTTTCGATTGACCTAAAACTTTATACTTTTGCATCTTACAATGTCATGTTTGTCACTGTATGTTGTCATTTTTAGCATTGTATTTTCGATTGACACTATATGAATTATTTTTTCTCCATGTAGCACCATGGCACTACACCTGTGGGGGTTAGTGATGCCGACAACGTTTGACGATAACAGGAGCAAGGGGTGATGCATGAAAGTGGCAGATCTTGGCGGCGGCAGTGAGTCAACAACTCCTATTTTGGGGGTTTATGTTTTCACTCATATTTTGGATTTTAATCAATGTTTTACTCCTATTTTGCTCCTTAACCCAACTCCAAAAGGATTATTTATCTTCCTAAAGAAAAAAAGAATATCAATCTGCCCAAAAGAAAAACTTAAGTAATAATTAGAATTTCTAGTTGAGCCTCTCTTTTGTCACATTAAATCAGCTTTTTAAAGTTATTTTATTTCTAAAATGGGATGAAATATAAAATATAGGTCTTATATGCTTAAATATTGTTTTAAAAAAATTAAAGAAACAATGATATTATGTTATCAAATAAAAAAATAAATTCAGTCACAAAAGTGAATAAAATTCGATCATGTAAATAACAAAGAAATAAAAGTACTTTAATATGCGCGGTAAAAAACATTTTAATATACAAATAAAAATGTTACAAAATTTATGAATTTACCATTTGTGAATATACATTCCCACTATTTAACTACTTACAATCATTTTATTCTTGTACTCGGTAATAAAATTCACAAAAAGTAAATTAGAAAATACTCCCTCCGTCCCTCATAGATCTTCTCAATAGTCATTTTTCCTTGTCCACAATAGATCTTCTCATTTCATTTTTTAACAATTAAAATACCACAACTACCTCCACTTACTTTATTTATTACATCTCACCCACCTCATTTAATACACTCCATCCATTTTTCATTAAGAGTATTATGGTAAACTTTCACCTTTTTTCAATTCTACTTAAAAACCACCAAAAGTTAAAATGAGAACATCTTAGGGAGACGGAGGGAGTACTGTATTTTTTAATTTGTGACTAATATTTTTGAGAAGCAAAATCTAGGATGCCACGCACCACCCGACCTGGCCTCGCCACATCCTCCCTCACCCCACGTGTAGCGTAATCCTCGCTCCTCTCGCATCTTGTCGCAACCACGTCAATATAAACAAATAAAACAACACATTTAACGGAATTTTGGTAATAGGATTGGGGAGCTATGAGTAATGACCTACAGCTACCATATAGAGTACACTTAATATTTCAAATCAAGGGTAGCCATTATACTTTGTTCTACAAATAATCCCCATTTTAAGTTTTAGAAAATTTAAAGAAGTGATATTTTTGCGTTTAAATTTTTAAAAATATCTTTGATATAATGAATAAAAGTAATATTTGATTGATTAATTATTTGTAAAAAGATATGATGTGATAGTAAAATAGATTAATAATTAGTAGGGATAAAAGTTGTCTTTTAATAGAAAATTGAAGGATATTACGAGAAAAAAAGAAAGGGAAGAGAATTTTTAGAACAGAGAGTACTTAGTAAAAAGTGCAATAAGTACTCTTTCCATTTCAAAACATTTGTCATATTATACAAAATAAAGTAAAATTTTAATTTTTTTGATTTTTTTATTTAAGGGTTGTTATAGAAATAAAAAAGAATAATTAAAACTATGTCACGAGTTCTTCAAAATAAAGATGACAGAAATATTTTACTTTATCAAATTATCGCTAAACATATGTAAATAAATAAAAGTTATTGTGATTTTGGAATAGTGAATCGTGATATTTTCATTTGGAGACGAAGGAAGTATATGATGTTCTTTTCGTGCTATAAAAGTTTGTCGGGTCTTTATTCATTGTAAAATAATTTAATCTTCTCTTCCTTTTTAAGGCATAATAAAAACTTAAATTACTTGTATTTGAAAAAAACCAATTCTAACTATTCATTTTTCAATAATTGTCTAAATTATGTGAATATATTCGGAATATAAATTTAATAACACAAATAATACACACACATATATTGCTCATACACCCCTAAAAAAGTAATAAATCACTTTAAAGTCCAAATCCGTCTCGAGAGTCTAGATTGCAATCCAAGGTACGTGAGTTCTTGTCAAGGAACCAACTCAACCAAAAGCTCAAGCTTGTGGTTGTGGCCCAGGAATGATTGTTATATACTCTAACACGCCCCCTCACGTGCAGGCGTGACCTCTTTGAGCCTTGCACGTGAAACCTTAATTTTTTTTAACTGGGTGGCGGTGAGTTTCGAACTCGTGACCTCTTGGTCATCAAGGCGTGACTTCCCAAGCGCCTTTGTGTGAATGTCCGCAAGCTGGTGCATAGTAGGAACATGAAGTGTCTGAATTTCTCCTCGCAAGAGCTCATCACGAACGAAATGACAGTCTATCTCAATATGCTTCGTGCGTTCATGAAAAACTGGATTAACAGCGATATGAAGTGCAGCGGTACTATCACAACGAACCATCATAGGCGACGCATGCACAACACCCAAACTTCGTAATAAATTTTTCAACCACTTCAACTCGCAAGTAAGGACAGCGAGAGCCCTGTATTCTGCCTCGGCAAACGAACGAGCCACTGTAGTCTGCTTCTTTGTCTTCCACGAGACTGGCGATTGACCAAGTTGCACAAACCAGCCTGTCAGCGACCGCCGTGTCAAAGGACATGCTGCCTAATCTGATTCACACCACCCTGTAAGCTGAAGGCTACTGTCCGCAGAAAGAAAAATGCCCTGTCCCGGACATCCTTTCAAATAACGAACCACCCCAAGTGCTGCAGTCCACTGATCCTCCCTTGGCTCCTTCAAAAACTGTGCTAAAGTATGCACTGCGTAAGAAAGCTCCGGTCGTGTAACAGAGAGATAGACCAGCCTCCCTACCAAACGTCGATATGGTTCTGGATCTGCAAGTACTGGAGCTTGAGAATGAGCCAAGTGATGATTTGGCTCCATCGGGGCTCCCAACGGTCTGGCACCTAACAACCCTGCCTCAGTAATGATATCTAGGGCATATTTTCGCTGGCATAAGAAAATCCCAGATGTGCTTCGTGCTACCTCAATGCCAAGAAAGAATTTCAAAGTTCCCAAGTCTTTCATATGAAAGCACTCTGCCAAATAAGCCTTGAACTTGCAAATCATCTCAGTACAATCTCCTGCAATAATCAAGTCATCTACATAAACCAGAACATGAATTACTCCTTTCTTCCCAACAAAAGAAAACAAGGAGTAATCAGATACAGACTGCACAAAGCCATATCTTCGCAAGGCTCCTGATAATTTCGCAAACCAACACCTTGGAGCCTGTTTCAAACCATACAAAGACTTCTTGAGTTTGCACACCATATCGGACGAACTCGAAAAACCGGGCGGCAACCTCATGTACACCTCATCCTGAAGATCTCCGTGTAGGAATGCATTGTGAACATCCATCTGATGCAGTTCCCACCCTTTTACTGCTGCGACTGCCAAAAGTGTTCTCACAGTAGTCAACTTAACTACAGGAGCAAATGTTTCTTTGTAGTCAATGCCCTCAACCTGGTGGTTGCCAAGTATGACGAGCCGAGCCTTGTATCTTTCCACACTTCCATCAGACTTGCGCTTGATTTTATACACCCACTTGCATCCAAGGGCCTTCTTATGACGTGGGGGAGGAACAAGAGACCACGTGCCATTGGCCTCTAATGCATCAATTTCTTCCCGCATGGCTTTCCTCCAACGCTCATCCTGGAATGCCTGCTTGAAGTTTCTAGGCTCTATGTCTTTGTCAAGTGCCATGAGAAAACACTTATGTTTGGCAGAAAACTTCTCATAAGCAACATACGAGGAGACTGGATATCTGCATTTTCCATCAACAAGTGGACCAGCGACGTGTGTAACATAGTCCGCAAGTCTCACATTTGGGCGCCGTTCCCTTTGACCACGCCCCAAGTGCTCGGGTTCTTGCTGGAATGTGGACGGTCGACCGCCATCCGTGGAACGGTCCACGGGGTCGACCGTCTGTGACGGGTCCTGAGTCCCTCCGTTCTGCCTTGAAGACGGTCGACCGTTCTCTGCGTCGTGGTCGACCGTTCCATCATTCCCCTGGAGTCCGTCTTTCTGCCCTTCGGACGGTCGACCGTGCGTATGGGACCGGTCCATCGCATCGACCGTTGGCTGATCTCCCTGGGATCCATCTTTCTGCCCAGAGGACGGTCGACCGTGGACACCAAAACGGTCCATCCGTTCGACCGCCTGTAGCTCATCTGCATTATCTCCTTCTTCCGGTCGACGGTTCCCCAAAGGACGGTTCATCTGTTCTTCCTCCGGATCTTCATCATCAAAGTGATCAACAGAAATGGAGCTGCTCGAACCTTCTGCATCTAACTGTTCACCTGTAGAAACCAAGTACGGAAATATGTCTTCACAAAACACAACATCTCGTGACACGCTTATTTTCCTAGTGTCTGGAAAATACACGCGCCATCCCTTCTTTCCTTGTGGGTAGCCCAAAAATATTCCAGGAATACTTCTGGGTGCAAATTTATCTCCATCTCTCTTTAGATTGTGAACGTAACATCTGCAACCAAAAATTCGAATATGAGTCAGTGCAGGAGCCCTTCCATAAAGTTTTTCATACGGCGTAACCCCCCTAAAAGAGACGAGGGTGTCCGGTTAATCAAGTAAGCCGCCGTCTGTATACAGTCTCCCCAGAACTCGATTGGAAGCCCTGCTTGAAATCTCAAAGCGCGACCCACATTCAGAATATGCCGATGTTTACGTTCAACTCTACCATTCTGTTGCGGCGTAGACACACAAGATGTCTCACGAACAATTCCTTTTTCCAGAAAATATTCTGTCAAGCATTCAAATTCTGTACCATTGTCACTCCGAACACATTTTATCCTCTTTCCAAACTGACATTCAACCATGGCACAAAATTGTCTAAAAACACCGCCAACATTACGCTTAGAGTCAAGCAAATATACCCACACACCACGTGAAAAATCATCCACAATAGTCAAAAACATAGTAGACCCATCCAGACTCAGTGTCCGATAAGGACCTCACAAATCACAATGCACCATATCAAATTTATCCAAAGACTGATGAAAACTGATAGAAAAACTAGCACGAGTTTATTTAGCACGTAAACAGACATCACAATAACTATGACTTTGTTTATTCGAACCAACTACAGGAATTAAGGACAAAACATGTGAAGAAGGATGTCCTAGACGTTTGTGCCAAAGATCAAATGAACTCTTCGTAGCAGCACTGCACGCCATGTTCCTCTCCTCCTTCTTCAAATAGTATAATCCTCCTTCAAGTTTACCCACACCAATCGTTGTCCTCAAACTTAGGTCCTGTAAGATGCACAATTTATCGGTGAACTTTGCCTCACAGTTTATATCTCTTGTCAACTGTGACACAGAAATCAAATGGCAATTCAAGGTTGGAACAAATAACACATTCTGCAAAGTCATTGTCCTAGTCAAATCAACCTTTCCAGATTGAACCGACACAACTCTTTTTCCATCAGGTAATCCAATTTCACATGGAGACACACCCACCACATCATACAATAACGAAATATCACCTGTCATATGATTGGATGCGCCAGTATCGATTATCCAACGAGGTGACACAGAAATACCTGAGAGTTTAGGTGAGTTGTCTGTAGGAGATAGTGATAGGGCATGACGAAAAGCGTTCCACTTTTCAGGCGTCAGATCCTCAAAGTTCGGAAGCGGAGATGGCGCCTTTTCTTCTCCTTGGACAGCATGGGCTTCGCCTCGTCCACCCGTGACGGTCGACCGTCCAGCAGCCACGGTCGACCGTCCTCCGCCTCGTGCAGTTCCGCGGCCGCCTCTTCCTCGTCTGTTTCCTCTTCCTCTCCTGGACTGATCGCGGAATACCCACCCTTCGGGGTACCCAATCAGCCTGTAACACGCCTCAACATCATGTCCTGTTTTCCCACAATGTGAGCACACCAGCTCTTTGACCTCGATCTTGTTCTTTACGGCAAACACGGATGCTCCTGCTTCACTGCTTTCTCCTTTGTGCACGCCATGCCGTGCCGTTTCATTTTGGACAAGAATGTTATATATTCTTGATACTGGTGGTATGATTTCCTGGGCCAGCAAATTTGACCGCAAAGTCCCATACAAAGCATCATTCAGACCCATCAAAAATTGATGGGAGCGTTCCCTTTCACGCATCTGCGCGAGTTTCTCCTGCATGTCACGCGTGCAATTTCTACACGTGCAAGCCGGGAACTGCTCTAAATATGCTAGATCGTCCCATAACTTCTTCATCTTTCCATAATATTCCATTATGGAAAGATTCTTCTGTTTGCATTTCGCCAAATCTCGCTTCAACTGCTGGACCCTTGGTCCGTTCACCACAGAAAAACGAGCCTTCAATTCATTCCACAGATCTGAAGCTTTCTCCATGATCGATATGCTCGATCTCAGGGTTGGATCAATCGTGTTCCGAATCCAAGAGACCAAAAGCGAATGGTTCGTCCACCAATCATCAAAATCTTCATCTTCAGGATCAGGCATCCTGATTGTCCCATCAACAAATCCAAACTTCTTGCGTGCTCGAAGAGCCAAACGAAGAGATTTGGACCACTCGTCATAATTATCTCCCTTGAGAACAACATGGGTCAAAATCATACCCGGATTGTCGCTCGGAGATAGATCATAAGGAGAGATACGACGACGTCGCACCCCGACCTCCTCCTCCTCTCGATCTTCATTCTTCTTGTTGGAAACAATCTTCATAGGCGCTTCTCCAGACATACCAGATGAGAAAATTCAAGAATTGGATCAAAAACAGCAGCAGTTGAGAATTCTTCCGTCGGGACGGTCGATGTCTTCGACCGTTCGGAACAGACGGTCGACCGTTCCGGTCTTCTCGGCTGCAATAACGAGCGACGATCGATGGACGCGATGCCGGGCGATCGTGCGGAAATTCCTAGAGTTTTGGCTCTGATACCATGTCAAGGAACCAACTCAACCAAAAGCTCAAGCTTGTGTTTGTGGCCCAGGAATGATTGTTATATACTCTAACAGTTCTTTTCATTTGATAACATGCTTGAGATAAAAAAGTTACGATCTATGTTTTAATTTTTAATATGTAAAATATGAGTTTATATTTTTTTAATAACTAATTATTATTTTAAATGATTATAAAATATTTTAAAATCTAAATAAACCGAATAGTTTTAACCTAACGAATATATTCAAACGAATCGAATATAATTAATATATTAAAAGAATCACATATAAAGCTTAAAAATATTCGAAGTAAATTTGAATATTACTCCGTATCTTACGAATACGATTATTATTCATAAATGTTCGATTTGATTCGAATAGTGTGGTTAATGGAATGTGCAATTGTCAAAAGTCCTATTAGTTGAACCGTCCGGACAAATATATCCCTACAACCCAACTTATCCGTGGAATCCACGCTATTGCCGTGATCCGAGACGCAGAGGATTGTCCTCTCCTTTATAGCTATCGGTGATCCGTAGAAAGACCTTATCGACGGCCGTTGAGAAGGATAAACAAAAAGTGGAAACAAATACGGTTTAAAAAAAAGGGTAAGAGGAAAGCATCTGATCGTCATCGGAGTTGCAGACGGCGATGGGGCGGGCAGAGATGGCGGCGAGCCCGTTGGCGGTGGCGGCGTTCGAACTCAAACATGCGATAAGCTGGTGGGACAACGTCAACGAGTCTCCTCTCTGGCAAGACCGTATTTTCCACATTCTCGCTGTTCTCTATGGAATCGTCGCCGCCGTTGCTCTCGTATGTGATTTTTTTCTTTTTTCGTTTTGTTTTCTTAGCAATATTCGGATGCATCGGTAATGTTGTGTTGTTAATTAGGATGGATTCATTGTTATATTGTGATGTCTGAGTTGGCCTGATTAGGGTTCTGTGTCTGTATTGACGTATATGGCATGCGGTTAATCCAATCTATCCGAAACGAGAATAAAATTTAATGAATTACTCGAATTGGAGAGCGATTCTGGAGAAGTAGAAAATTAAGATCAAATTGCTGCTTAATGGATGTATGTTGCGAAGAGGAGATTGACGATGTTGTCTTATATCCGTTTTTAATTATTGTTAATGATATTTGTAATGATCTGTTATCAGTTTATACCTTTAGGGAAATTTTTTGTTTCTTTATGTAGGATTACATTCTTAGAAATTATCATTGAATTGGTAAATTAAGTGCTTTTTCTTCTCAATTTTTGTTGGCTTAGGGACCATTTTGTTGGTCTTATAGCAAGATGTGCACAGAATTTATATATTAGTACAATGTGCCCTACTTTTTTTTAACCTAATAAGCAATTTTGGTTCTTAATTTTTCTTAAGTGAATATTTTGATCCTTTAAAGTGGTTATTTTAGTTCTTAAATTGACTATTCTGGTCTTTCAAGCAGTAATGTATGCGTGTAAAGTTACTTAATGCTTCCATCCTAGGGACCGAAAGTATTTTTGTTTACTAACTGTTGGCTTTTGTTGCTTGCGTTCCACCATTACTATACGTTTCTTTGTTGAATAATGATATATGTTTTGTGTCTTTATGGATCTGAATGTTGTTTAATTTGACACTTTAGGTACAATTAGTTCGTATTCAAATGAGAGTGCCGGAGTATGGTTGGACCACCCAGAAAGTCTTCCATTTTCTCAATTTCCTGGTGAATGGAGGTCTGTATTTTTTATCATTCTATTGTTAATTTAATTTTACATCCACCACTATTGAATAAGTAACCTACACTTGTATCACCTGATGTTTTTCATTGTTTTCCATACTTCAGTCGCTTTAAACCTTTGGTTTTTCCTTTTTTAAACATATGTAATTTGGCACTTTTGTTTGAATAAAGTATAAATTTACTTTGGCAGTTCGGTCATTGGTATTTGCTTTCCGTCGGAACATCCAAAAGTTGCACCCTGAGGTTAGAAATACTTGATTTGTAAAATATATTGTTGTTAAATGAATTTCCCTACTTCTAGTGACTTTGATTTTCCTTCTTTGATAGATAATGCAACATGTTTTGCTTGATATGCCTAGTCTCGCATTCTTCACAACCTATGCATTGCTGGTGTTGTTCTGGGCTGAAATATACTATCAGGTTAGTCTGATTTTTGTTATTTTATTTCTGCTTATTGTTTTCGTGGCATTGAAGCTAAAAGAGCCATTTTAGCTTCGGCTAAATAGTTGTCTAAATAAAAATGCTACATTAAACTTCCCTTGCTTCTTACTTCGAATGAAGTTTTGGGTAGTAAATGCATCAACGCATCACAGGTGCAATGGAAAAAAGTGGATAAGGTATTATGCTCAGTTCTTTTTTTGCAGGCACGGGCAGTATCTACCGATGGACTCAGGCCTACTTTTTTTTCAATTAATGGCGTCATTTATGCAATTCAGGTGATAATTTACTGCAGCTTCTTAAAATTAGTTTTCAATTGTAGACACAAATACCAGTCTTCTTGTTCCAATTTCCAAACCCAAACGTAGACAATTTGAAAGAAAAAAACACACAGATTAAAACGTTCAGTTCACGCTATATATTATAAACCAGAAATGCTTCCTAAGCTTTCCCATTGTTAAGTACTCACCATTTCTGGCATAACCAAAATTTTAATAACAGTATCTGGGAATTATTAATACCCTTATCATAATTGAAGTTAGCTTGTATTACACTATCTATATGCATCAATGTATGAATCAGTCCTATAAGAAATATGCTCTATTTGGTATTGATGATGCTTTCATACCCTGGCGCACACTTTTAAAAAGAAATGGAAGTTGTGGATTTTCAATTCACTATGCAAAGGACAAACTAATTAGTGTGTGCTACAGACTGCTACTTTGCTAAAGAAGAAAAAATATGGCATTAAGTTGTAGGTAATAACATAAATTGCTCAAACTCTAGGTGTGACAAGATAATTAGACAGTGAATTTCAGATTATTTCTTTTTTGTGATGTCGGACTGTTTTACACTATTATAAAACAATGCCCACACTAATTCAATTAGGTCGACTACATAAATCAACAGAAAATCTATCGATGTCATACAACAAAATTCCTTTTTCCCATTATCTTTTTTGTCATAGTCCATATTTTCATCAAGTCCCAATGCTCCTCTTTATACCTTCAACCCAGGTCATCTTTGGTCTACTTCAACTTCTCTTTAACTCTCTCACATTTTTATCCAAATCAGGTCATCTATTTTGTGAAGACTCATATGCTCAACCCAACACAATCAATTCTTCCTTTATCTTTAATATCGTCTACCCTCACATTTCCACAAATTTTAATGTGGCACACCAAGTTTCCAGTCTTAGCACATGCATCTCTGTCACATTCATCTACTCTATCAAATCTTTCTTAATTGTCCAACATTCAGATCTGTATAAAATGCTAAAGTCTTAAAGCAGTCTTTATAATATATGCAAATTTTAGAGCAGTCCTATAAAATTTTCCTCACAATCTTAGTGGTACATCTTGACTACATAGGGCTTCTGTTGCTCCTTTTCATGTGAGCGTACCTGCAATAGTTCTATAGTTCATGTCTTTGCCAATATCTTCATTTCTTTCAAAATAGATCCCAAGCACATGAAAAAAATCTCTTATTGTTAGTTCTTTACCATTCAGTTTCTTCTCCGGTACTGCTTTTTAACTCAATTCGTGTATTGCACTCAAGGTACTCCATCTTGCTTTGACTTATCTTTACTCCTCACTGTTCCAACTTGTATCCGACCATCTGCATAATTCTTACCTAGCACTAACCTTTTCTTGCTTATGTCCAATAACATAATGTCATCCGTATATAGGGTACACGGTTGCAAACATAGTATTTAGTGGCGAGGGGCGGGCGGTAGGACCTTTTTTATGGCGAGAGGCGGGCGGTCAAATTGTGAACATGCGTGTGTGTGTGTGTGTGTGCAATGTAATGTAATGTAATGTAAATGTATGCATGCATGCATGCTCTCTTCCTCCTCCTCATCCTCGTCGTCCACCGCGCACTCCATTTGCTTCACAGGCAAATTCCAGCACGACCTTTTCGACGCAATAACGAGCGTGCCAAATTCGTGTGAAAAAAGGGTTTTTCCTCTCCCTCGCCATTGATACCCCTACCATGCACATCCGTGACCGATCACGAGGATGACTGAACCATGAAGGACTCAGGGCCCGCTCCATCGCCCCCCATACGGAAGAAGTCATGACCGTCCAAAGTGATGGCTCGGGAAGGAGATGTGGGGAAGAGATGGCCGAGGGAAGAGGTGTTGGCATTGATAAACTTGAGAAGTAGGGTAAATAATAATAATGGCGGTAGCAGCAATGACAACAACAACAACAACAATAATGACCTTAAAGATGGGGCAAAGGGCCCACTTTGGGAGAGGGTATCCCAAGGGATGCAAGAGTTGGGATGCATGGATGCATGTATGTATGCATGGATGCATGGTGCATGCCATGCCAAAAATAACAATAGTGTGAACCATGTTCTCTTGTACACCGCAATCTGGACCCATGTTCCCATGTAACTATGATCTAAGCAGTTAATATGTCCATAATGAATAGCATCATTAAAAGAAAAGCAATCTCAACATCTTCTAAATATTGGATGAAAACAGCATGCATGTGAATTTATACGCTCACTTTTTTATTTATTTACTACTACTCGCATGACCTGTATTGTGTTGGTCGTTTAACTCTATTGAATGACTTGCAGATACTCTTGTGGTTGATTTTATGGTGGAATCCTATCCCACTTTTGGTGATCTTGTCTAAATTGTTCTTTGCAGGTTTACATGATATGCTTTCTCATACTTTTGATACTTTAAGAACTTAAAGTATTAAGCTCTACTATGATGTACTGACATTTTTTATTTGAAGGTGTGTCCTTATTTGCGGCCCTGGGATTTTTACTTTATGGTGGAAGGTAGATAGTCCTTTTCATCATTAGCCATTGATTTGAATTCGTAAGCGTATCTTGTTTAAAAAACTGTGTACTGCTTGTTACAATATGCATGGAATTTGCTGATAATTGTGCGACCTGAGTAATTTGTTTTGTTGGTGTTCTTATTAAGGAACATGAATTTACTTTTTTAAATATTAATCTTGGGTATTCTTATATGGCTATATGAAACACAATGTTTCTTCAGAATGGCTGTTGATCTTGACATCACACTTCCCCAAAATTTCCAATTCTGGTACAAGAGAAATCTCTAAATAATATGTAAAGCAACTTGCATAAATTCTTCCCAACCCAAGTCCATCAGGATTTGGCATTGAATTTTTTGGAGTGTCCTTCGGCGCTTCTTTCTGTTATATGTGAAATATTTTCCTTGAGTTATTGAAAAAAATATTATCTTCTAAAGGTTTCACCATTTCCCATTCTGTTGTCCGGTTGGATCATACTGGGTAGGGGTGTTTGTCTGTTCAGCTTACGTTGGTTTCAGTTTGGTCATTTTCTTTGGTCTTTGTAAGTTCGTTTGCAGTCAGGTTTAGTCAGTTTCAGTTGGTTTTGGTTGCTTTTCGTAGTTTAAATCTGAAACCACAATTGAATCAGCCATGGTTAGATTTTGTTTAGATTGGTTTTGGTTGGTTTTGTTTTGGTCGGTGTAGCGTGTAGGTCTAGCACTTTTGTTCAGCCCTAATATTTGACATGAAGTTGTGATCATATGGCTTTGTTGTTGTTAGATTTGAGAGTGTGTGAAGACAAAGTTTGGGCAAAAATCAATTTAGTATCTTTACAGATCTGAATCAGTTGCTTTTATTTATCCAAAACTGTGCATATACATTGATAGGAAGAGTCTGTGATCCTCAGATGTTTCAGTTCAGATATTCTACATTTAGTTCCATCACTCATCATTGTCCATATACATGCATTCTCGCATGTTTACTTCCTATGCAACTCATCTTCACCTTTCCATATCGTCCTCCAGGCTCTTCCTGATGTTGCAGAGGTTTCCCGTTGAATCAAAAGGAAGACAGAAGAAGCTACAGGAGGTATTATTTCACTTCTGTTTTTTTACTACACTTGTTAGGATTTCATAGCAAGTTCCTTGTGCAGCTATTAATCTAATATATGGAAGAAAGAGAAGCATTTTGTTTGAAAATTTAAGCTTTCGGTCATAGGCCAGTTTAAACAGCTTACACTTAAATGCATTGACCAGAAAGTGGCACGATTGTGTTATAACTTGTAACTGCCCTGGTATATTTTCATTGATGCAGGTCGGCTATGTGACTACGATTTGCTTTGCTTGCTTCCTCATTAGATGCATAATGGTGAGTCTTTTACATTGAACTTTGCTAAATCAAAAGCCCCATTTTTTATATGAACCACTCAATCACCTACATGTTATATAAGATGCATAATGAAGTCATGCTTTTGTAATGTACGTAATATCCTGTTCAAGCCAGAGTTTATATAAGAAGACTACACAACACGAAGATTTAAATGCATCACAGGTCTATAGGAAATGACCCCTATGTTTTTTATAGGTGTAAGGTTGCGTACACCTTGAACCACTGACCCCATTGGAGTTGGGATTATGTTAGGTTTGTTGTTGTAGCCTCACTATAGTGAACACCCCAAAAGATTCACACTTCCATATTTGTTACAACTATTACACCAAGTAAACTGAAGAACGTGCAAAATTCTCTCTTTTAAACTAATTATAATACAATTTGGTATAAAAATAAAAAGTACAACTTACATTTGTTAAAAGTTCTACAAAACAAGTGGTGACATGCCTCTTTTATTTTAGCAAATGATCAATGAAAATGCATACGCAAGCAAAAGTTATCACAAGACTCAAATAGTAAAGAGAACAATAATTTAGGGATAGAGGGAGTATAATACACCAACCATTTTCAATCACTTTTTATACCCCACCCCCACTTTTATATCCAACCCTATTGATTCCCCACTCACATTACACACATTTTCTCTTATTCCAACCACATCACATCATCAAGGTCACATCAAGGGCAAAATTGGAAAGTCAAACCCACTTTAAGATTTGCCTTAATCTATGTGAAATCGAAGTGTGAATTTAGTTACGGGACGAAGAAAGTAATTTGGACAAGAAAGTCAGATCTGACCGGATATAAAAAAATTAAGGTAAGATTTTTTCAGAGAACAAGTCCTAAATCCAAAGTTAAAATTTTAGAAATTAAAGGTAAATTTCAATTCAAGCACTAGTTAAAAATTTGAATTTCAATTCCAATTTCAAGTTTTGTCAAAATTACTGGTAATCTCATCGCCCCTTATCAGTGTCACCAGTCACTGGGAAAATACGCCTTGAGAATGTGAATCACCCTAGCTTGACCTTTCTAAAAACAGTTATGATCGGATTACCTGAGTGTTTGACTTGCGGTCTGAAAGGAGTGTTGTTATTAGATGATATAGTTTTGCTTGGGATTGGATACCATCACATCCCATCCAACATTTGAGATGGAGTAACCAGATGGTATTGCTTAGGACAAGAAAAAATCAGGCTTGTTTTTAATATACCAGGACGGGAGTTGATACTGGACCAGAACTGCTATATAACTGATAAACCGTTCCAGTCTCTGGTCCTAGAGCAGTCCTATGATCAGCTGTCTGGGTCTTGTGGGCCGTCCTGGATCAAAATTGTGTCCAACCCCCATTTTACTCAGTAAACACAACATTGAGTACCTGCTAGCTAATGTAGTGAAATTGAAGTTCATCTGTTTAAGATGAAACATGAGTGAGGCAGTACTTGAAATGTTGTTACCACTCCTGATTATACTTTTCATTAATTTAGCTCCTTTTTTATTTGCCACAGACTTGCTTTGATGCATTTGACGAAGCAGCTGATCTTGAGGTTTTAGATCACCCTATATTGAATTTAGCATATTACCTGGTAAGTCTACTGATATTTTTATAATTCATATTAAATAATTAAAAGCAGAAATGTGTTAGTGTTTTTTATCTCCCTATTTCAATTTAGCGTATTAGCTTGTAAGGCTACTTGTATATGGATTTTCTATTAAAAGAGTATGGGAAAGTCAAGGAGTCGGTCGGGTTGTATCTCAGTCCGGTTGGATGTGATTCATTTTAGCAGGTCATTTAGGTTCATGTCACAATCTTTGTTCAAAACTTAGCATTTTCGGGCTGGGTCTTGCTTTAAAAACGAACTTATCACACTAGCTTGCCTCCAACTTTCTCATAGATATGCACACACATACACAAGACGAAATTTCCTTCTTGTGAGAAGGAAAGATATAGGTGGGGCAAGCTTAGCGTTGCTTGTGTTCAAAATCCACTCTGTTTTGCAAGTGAAAGGAATATATAATGAAGATGTCATTTTCTGAACTATTTGCAGTTAGTGGAGATACTGCCCTCTTCCCTTGTCCTTTTCATACTGAGGAAGTTGCCTCCAAAGCGCGGAATCACACAGTACCACCCGATTCGCTGACTCACCCGCGGTTTGTTGGAGTAGAAGAAGAAGAGGGTGAGTGATCAATGACCGAAAACGGATAGTGATCGGATGATGATGATGATGATGATGATGGGGACTTGGCCTTTTATTATGCCTGTCTTACTTGGAATGGATGAATGTGGATGGGACTTGGAGGAGAAAATATATATGTTAGCAAACAGTATGTTCTCAAGTTGGGTAACTGTACATCCATTTCAAGCTGTGTTCTTTTTCTTCTTCTTCTTTGTTTTACCTGTTTAATACTCCTCATGGGGGAAGAAAGATAAAAAACAAAAGGAGGAAAAGATATTTGCTCTCGTTGCTTTTTAGCTCTGTCTGCACTACCACGTCTGTATAGTGGCATTTATATTCTTTTTAATCATCAAAGTTTTTAGGGCTGTGCCATCTATGCATGCATGGTTGCTTTCTTGCTAGGGCCTAGGGGAGGATTGTTCTTCTTTACATCTAGTTAAGTACTCCCTCTCTATCCCCTTTTTTATGTTCACATTTTATTCGTTTCGGGTTGTCTTCAAAAAACATCCTCTTTTTCCTGGAAGGTGTTGCGTTTCATATTTTTTTTCTCTCGTTTGCATCTGTTTCAATCATACAATCTTTGACGTTGTGGGAGACGTCGTGTTTGGTTAGGGCCAATCAAGTGAAAGAAGAAAAGGGGGGGGGGGGGG